>VYXB01004280.1:24869-65613 GCA_013397135.1 Pachyramphus minor | reverse complement strand
ACCTTTCTTCCCCTTGGACTGATACAAAGGAGGGAGAAATGCTTTTGTAAATACTTATGATGATTTTATAAAAAGAAGAAACCTTTCTCCTGAACTGAAAAGGAAGACGAAATGCTTTGTTAGACCTGGCACCCCAAATGTGCCAACTCACAGAAAAAGGACCTTCTCCCTACCCTTGCCTTCCGAAGGCAGGGGAAATAAAGACTGAAAACCTGAGAGAGGCCGAACTTGTAGATAACAACCTGACATTCTTTTTCATAAGATAAGCTAGTTTAATTAGAACTGTTGCAGTATATGTTATTTCTTAGTTTTTATCTAGCTAGTAATAAATCTTAGTATTATACCCCCTACGTCAAGCCTCTGCTTTGTCTGTATAAAACCACTCTCAACTTATAGTAATTTTATAGATGGGGGAGTTCGAGAAAAAAAATTGATCCCTGGTAAAACCCATGACACAATATTTTCACAGAATTTTTTTTTTTTATCCTTTAAGGTGTGTGTTCATCTGGAAAACATATTATTCAATTGCTACAACTGGATACTGTACAAAACCCAAAATAACATTATCAATACATTTCCTGAACTCAAGCATTCCACTGCTGCTTTTTGTTGTTGTTTGTTTGTAGCTTTGTGTTGGTGGTTTTCGTGGTTAGTTGGTTGATTTTTTTATCTTTTTTATTTTTCTCCAGCAGCATTTTTACAGATAGTACCTGTGTCAAAAATGAAATAATTTTCTTTGTCTAGAATTTCCAAATCAGTCTTACAGCCTTCAGTCCCTGAAAACTTCATTTCAACTCCTTCTAAATATGCAGTTTATGTGTTTCATATGTAATTTGTGGCCATAGCACTATATTTCAAATTGCCAATGTTTCAGTAAACCAATGAAAAACAGAGCCATCTGCAATCTGTAGACTGAGCACAGAAATAAAATTATGCTTTAATGCAACCGTGAAACTGTGGCATTCCAAAAATGGCATATTTCAATGTGTCCTAGAGCATTAGATATCCGTTAATCTTTTAGCAGCTTTTTGAGCAGGACATCTCTTTGAGCATGAACTCTTATTTCCAAAGAGACCATGCCCTTCCATGCAGGAAGGTTATGAAGACTACTGAAGAAATATGTCAGAACACTAGATTTATTGTACTTCTCTTTTTCAAAATGTACCATGTAATCGCTAATCTCTGGAAAACTTTGATTTAACATGTCATCTAAAAGATATTACTATATTATTACTAGCACACTAGCTAGAATGCAAAGTACAAGAGTGTGAGTAGAAAGAATATGTCCCAGATTTTAGCCATGATTGGCTACAATCTCATGACACAACAGTGACAGTGGAACTTTCCAGTCAAACTGTATCCTGTATGTTTCACTATATAATCTCCACTAGCATAATTTTCCAGGATTAAAAAGCCAAAGTTTTACAAATGTAGTTTCAGAGACGAAGACATTTTGTGCTGATAAAACACCCATTACAGTAATTTCAAAAGTCTACAGTTTTCTCATCCTTAAAATCTTTTGATTGGAAATAAGAAACTGTAGCAAATTCAAGCCTACTGTAACAGCCCTTTTTTTTTTTTTTTTACATTGTAAAAGTGTTTTGCAAACATGCAGGACTGACAGCCCACCAACGGGAAACCACAACTTATTTACCCAAATCTTAGGGTTATATGATGTTTGATTCCTGTAACCCTACAGAGCAGTATCGAGCTAAGAGAATTTAGAGAACAAAATCAAAATATCAAGACACTACTTATTAATTGTGAACTAAGAACACGAGAGTAGGGTGTTCATTTCTTTTCAAGCAACATGTGTTGCCAGATAAAAATACTGTCTATTTCTGATGGAATGTAAGTTAATTTCTTCTCATTCTTCCAAGTGATAGTGACAAGAAAGAAGTATCATGTCCTTTCCAGTTCTGATTACAACTTGCTCATTTACCATTAGTCCTTACAGGTGTCTGCATAATCAAAATATACTTCTATTTTTTTCCTTAAGAATAGGGGTGGAATGCCATGCTTTCAAGATGTGAAATGCCACATCACATGAAACAAAATCCATTGGCTGAAGGAATTTCAGAGTGTTATAATATTAAATTTCATTTTGTAATGTCAAAGGTTCCATAGGCAAAAATTTGCAACAGTTAACAAGTATGACCTTTAAATTAGTCACATGAAATTCAAGGCATAAACTTTAATATTCACACATGAGCAGCATTTTTTTGCCAAAAAATCTAATAGAAGGAATGAATCCACCAGTCCATCACATTGGTGAGTGATACCAGAGTGGTGGTTCAAATCTATAGCACTAATTTAAGTAAGAGAGAAGAATTGGACCAACTGAAAGGGAAGATCCTAAAAATAGTTATATTTCAGCTCCTAAACCAATGATTGAACACTTGCAGTGGTAAGTATGTCAGTAAAACTCTGTTTTTCAGCTCAGTGCTTAAGCACTTGCTTATTTTGGGAAACCCGATGGACCAAATCACAATGAAAGGAATCTTGTTAGATCAGTTCACACACTTGTATCATATATAAGTAGATGATAACCAAAGCACTTCTTTTTTTCCCCATTTTTCTTTTTGCTTCAATTGCAGCTTAGAACTTACAGTCCTTGTTGTTAGAACAAGGTTTAGATCAATGATGTCTGAAAATAGATTGGTCAAAAAGGACAAAAATAGCATATGATACACTTTGAAAATAAGTCAGCTTTTGTAGACCAAGACTTATCTCTACTGTCACCTATACAAATGCTTATAAGAACTGTGAAACATACAGATATGCCAAATGTACCTGCTGCAGATTTCGCATAGAAACTAAAAGTGAGGCATGTTTACTACAGGATGTGATACCTTTTCCACTAATGCCTCTCATCAAAAGTTAAATGTATATGTAAGCTCTTGTAATTCACCAAGGTTATCATAACTTCATACCTGAGTTCTGAAGATTTTAATGAATTAATTTGACATCACCATATATTATTTCGATGCAGTATATTTTATAAAACTGAAAAATGAGGTTATAAAGTTATAATAAACCAAAGAGGAGGCCTTTGCTTTTCAAAGAGTTAATCTTACTCTTTGGGTTATAAAGAATATTTGAAAATTCCATTTAGTTCAGAAAGAACTGGATATATATTCCAAGTCATGCATATGGTACTTCTACAGAAATTGCTTATGCTGAAATGCTGAATATACTTTAGTGTATACATTCAAAAAAGGATGTTAAAACAAAATTAGTTGGAGACTGGAATTAGCCTTTGTGTGACTGAATGAATGGAAAGCCTATCAGGAGACTTAAAACAGCTCACTGTGTTAAGGACACCAAAAAAACCCCCTCTCATTGAGATGCTTACAGTCTCTAAGTGCATTTATATGGAGAAAATACAGTCATAAAACTAGACTTTTATGAAAGGAATGACAAGGTCCAATACAAGAACCTGAGACCAGACAAATTTAAATAGGAAATAATATATATTTTTAATAATGAATTGCAATCAGTGCCTTAAACTATCATCAGGTGGATGTAGTTAACTCACAGATTTTAGGATGAGCTCAAACACATATTTAGAAGATGTGTTTTGATAAAGAGCAGGTTCCTGAGACTCAGCACAGTGGTAAGACAATGAAATGTATGATCTAGTGATGTGTTTGAAGAGGGAGTAGGTGACCACATAGGTTACTGGTCCTGAACTCTCAGACTATATGTATATGACCAAATTGTTTATGAAAGAATCACGGAAGATGTAGTCCAGTCTTCAGTATTTTCTTTTTGTTTAAATTTCACTTTTGGGGTTGCAAGATGAGCAATTTGTTTTTTCTTGATATTAATAACCATTTTAGGAGTTGTGTTAATGAGGTAGCAGAATAGATTCTACCATTAATGAACTATAATAGTTTGATTTTTTTCTGCAATCTGTGTATAATTACACATTTAATTTCTCCTTGTTTTTTTTACATACAACATAATTCAAGGGAAATACAGGGCTACTTCACAAGACTATTTTAATGTGAGACTTTTCTACGTCATAAATAAAATAAATGTCATTTATTATCTTAAGGAGGATTTAATTCATAATGATGTCACTTTACATTTGCATTGGTATTCATCTCTGTCAGATGTGAATTGTTCATATTCTTTAAGAATCATAGTTCATTATTATGAAACGATGTCTTAAACAGGATTTTAGAGTTAATTGATGGACTTTGGTTCTTTGTTTCAGCAATTCTATCGTAAGTGTGGAACTGGAGGGATAGACCGGAGTGCTGGTGTAGACAACATTATATCTGTGAAGGCACTGAAGAAGACAATTGAGTTCTGTCCTCCCAGGATAAATTGACTGCGGGGTGTGCAAACTTGGGAGAACCAGCTGTGCTTAACATGAATGCTATGAGTTCCATGGGTTGCATGTTAGGGAGAGAATCTCTACAAAGCACATATAAAAAATACATGTACACCGTGCTGTTTTTCCAAATTTACTGAATCAAGGGCCTGACAATCCCAATCCAATATTGTCCATTTTTGTGTGTAATGGTTATTGACTTCAAACAGGCCAAGTATTTGCTGGTTTTATTTTTCAGATGGAAAATTAATGTACACATGGCAATCAACCATAGATCTTTACAGTTCCATTTGGTGGCTAATTCCATAGAATTGCAGTAAGAACATGGAAATTAAACCAGTCTCTTGCTCTCCACACAGCCAGCCAGTTCATGATTCAAACACTGGACTGTTTAGCTGAAACAGCACCATTCCCTGCTTTATGTCTGGCTACTGTCTACATGGTTGATTAATAAAAATTATAATTTTTGAGAAGAAACATACCAGGTAAAAGGCAGTTTCCAACAGAGTGCCAAACAACAAATCAAGATAGAAACAATAATTTCTTACTGAAAATGATCTTGAACTAAAGGTTAATCAGAAGAATGTGTGGCAAACCTTGACAACTCTCTTTACTAAATAGCATTCTACAAAAATTTCTATGTTTATTGCAGATTTCAGAATAATAAAGATGAGTTACTTTCTTACAATTAATCTAGTATTTAACAAAGAGGACGATATTAAATTTTTAGTGTCTCAGAGACGACATGACTTGTCTAGGTTCCAATACCTAGCTATAATTAAAAAATCTAGTTATTGCAGCATTTTCCAGTTGTTTCAGGATTGTTGGTGTTGGGTTTTTTTTGTTTGTTTGTTTGTTTTGTTTTTTATGTATCAGAAATTATATAAGTAACCTAAGACACAGCTTTGTGTGACAATGGTATAATCCAAAATAATGAGTAGAAATTAGTGAGTTGGGATGCTCAGAGGCCAGTATTGTTAAAACCATGACATCTCTTTTACTCTCTCTCTTATTATTTAAATGTCACTATGCACTAGCACTGTACAGCTGGAAATAATAACCATCTTCAATTGCCTCATCTTTCATGCTTGCCAAAAAATACATGCAATAGCATGTTTAATTCATCACGTTTTGTTTGTACATTAATAAAAGGAAATTGCACAGACAGGAACTGCAAAGTACTGTATAGTACAAGTAATGAGTAGACAGCAAAAGGTCTGGTTTGGAAGTTCAATGTTCATTTACAAAATATGGACCTAAAATAAAATGTGGTTTGAAGCAAAGTGTGGCTGTGCATTCCATATTTGCAAAATAAAAGTATAGTTCTATGTCCTTATATTTTAAATGAGTAACCTTTTCGTCTGGAAAGGCTAGGACCTTTGGTTGGATTACAAAGTTGCTAGCTGATTCATAGATAAACTTTGAGAATTTTCTGAACAGGTTCTATAAAAGAACTGGACTAAATTTGACAGGTAGAACTAGAAGCTATCACTTGGGGTTCAGCTTGGTGAAATGTATTTTTAAGGCTCTTACTCCTGTTTTATTCTGCTGAAACAATGGAGACTAAAGGAGGTACCTTCTGAGAGAAAAGTATAAATCAGGTACTTTGAAGTTCAGAAAATGAAACTTTTTGTTTGACAATTTCTGTAACCTTTTTTTTTTATTTTTGGCTAATCTCTTTGGGGTTTTTTGCCATTTTCAGGCTGTTGAGGTCCTGGAAAGCCTTTCAGTCAAAAGAAAAAAGACAGTTAAGAGCAGAATTAACATTGTTATTGATTGTTATAAAATTTCAGCAGCACTCAGGTATGGGAAGGAAGTGGAGTAAGTAAGCACTGGGAATAAGGTCTACGGTTCATTTGCATGGAAAGGAACTGTTTCTGCAGAAAACATAGTTTTTAGTAACTCACAGAAAATTTAGCTGAACTCCAAAGTAACACCTGAATCCTAAGCTTATAATAAGCTCCTCTGGAAACCAATGCTTTGACCTATTAAAATACAGAAATTTTTCTTTCTTGTGACACAAGGTGGCTACTTTGCTGTAGTGAACCTGTGACTGCCTACCAGTGTTCAGAGAAAGATGCAAGGCTGTACTGCTGTGCCACAAGTGCAGGCAGGGACTCAGGTGCAGTCTGTCACATTGAGTTGTCTTAAGATCCTGTGTGTCTTTTCCTTTTGCAGAAGTACGCAGTAAACAAAAAGAGAGTGGAAGAAGGGACACCTGAGAAAGGGGACACTTCTGAAAAGCCACAGTCTTTATGGTTTAAGGAGAAATTTAGTTAGCCTTTCTCAAGCAGTACTCACCTCTCCTTCATTGAGTGCTGTGAAGTGCTCTTTTTTCTTTCCTCTGCAAATCAAAGAAAAATCCAGCACATAATTCCAAAACCCAATTAAGTCTAGTATAGAATTAAATTTAAGAGTTCAAAATGTAGACTGATTTAATCAACAGTGGATTATTCATGCTGGATTTGAATAGTTCATTGTAATAGGCCAAAGAATATGAAATCTCACATTGAAGGGAAGTCAGAATTTCTTCATATGCAACATTTGCTGTGGATTAACTGGAATTACATCATGTCAAGCTGCCTTGAGTCTGTTCTTTGCTTTCCCTCTGGTGTAAATAAAATGTCATTTTATTATAGATTATTTATCCTTCTTTGAAAGTACCCTGAGATATGATCTGTGTTCATTCTAATGCAATTGCTGTGGATGTTGGATCCTCAACAGCTGTCACACTAGTAGTCCATTCTTTTGTTGGCTACCAAGGTCAGGTTATCTCTTAATCTCTTATCTTATTCATCTGTAATCATAATGCACATGTATCACCTAATGGGTTTAAATGTAAGTACATGGACATTTCTGTGCCTTTGGCCCAGAATTCACATAACTGTATTTGAGATGGCATTAAGATATACCTTATACATGAATGTGGGTTGCTCCTGGCACCTGGCTATCAGGGAAAGAGTGCATATAAAGCCATTCAATGATTGCTTAGCATGTATACACACACTAACATCTCCGAAGAGGACATCACAGGCGCAATCCTAGCATTTACTAATCTAAAAATCTCACAAGAATAGCAGTAACCTGTGGAATATCCCTGAAGAGTATAGAAATTCTGCAGGGATATTCCACATGCATTTCTTTCCAATACAAAAAGGTACAACAGCTTATGCACTGTATAACCATTTGCTGCCCCTGTTTTTTCTATGGTTTGAGGTTTTTTTCTTTTTTTCTTTTTCTCCTTTTTTTTTTTCTTTTTCTTCTTTTCTCTATACCATCTGTCTTTCACCAAAGCAACTGATAGCAAAAATGAAGTGTTGCACAACGACTCATAGCCTTCTAAGGTACACTGAAAATCTTTAGGGAAATTAATTCCTCTGGAGCGAGTGCAGATTTATGTTTCATTCAGTGGGAACCCCCAGAAGAAATGACTCTCATCTCCTAAAATAGTCCAGAAACTGATAAGATGCTTGAGGCATGAGATCTTTCCATATTCTCTGATTAATATCATTTAACCCAGGCGGATAGTCTACGTGGATATGATCTGAACACCCCTGTCATCTTATGTTCTGAAGAACAGACATGTAACTCCAATAAAGTTGTATATAATGCAATAGTGCCTGTCACAAAAAGCCAGATTACCTTCCAAGAGTCAGGACACAGTATCTTTTTGACAGAAGCTCTCTAAACCAGTAACTGCTAACGGTGGAAAAAGAATCTTGAAGAAGTATCACTACATAAATAGGGTCTTCCTCTACCTATTTCCTATTTCCTTCACCAAATGTCCTGGAAATAGAACACTGTTTTAACTATTGCGCTTTTATTTTTATGGTTTCCACAGCTGTCTCATTGTTTCTTGTTGTCATTTCTACAGTCAGATAGCAATGTTCTTCTTCACACTGTAGAGGATGAACACTGCACCCCACTGAGGTGGATCTAGAAACAGGGTAATCCTGAGAGGTGAGGAAGCTCACCACCTCTGTGAAAAAGATGTATTTGGGTCCAGAAATCATGTCTTCGAGCTATCACTGTGTTGACACAAGAAATGAAAAATTCAGTCTCAATTTTACAGTAAGATGTCAACGCATCTAATAAATACATTAAATCTACAACCAGTTTCAGATGTTACCATGCAGTGTACACTTATCTTCCTGTGAAAAGATATTTTTTATAGAATGAGCAAAAGGACAAATTACTGCTAGATTAAAACAAAATTTCTATGAAGAAATGCGTTGTCAGTTTGATGTTGGTTTTCACCCTGTTTTCAGATCTATTTAATATAATTTTACAACTAGATTTTGCAGTACATATCTCTGGATATAGTATTGTTGATCTGTAAAAAGTGCAGGGATTTTTGAATGCAGAAAAGTAGAGAGAGATACTTAATGTCAACCACAGCCTCAAAGACCGTAGAGACTGAGGGTTGTGGTTACTTCATAGAATCACAGAATCCTAGGAAGGTTTCGGTTGGAAAAAAATCAGAAAGATCATCCAGTCCAAACCACCCTGTCAGGAGCAGAGACACCTCCTAATAGACCGTATTACTCAGTGCCCCATTCATCCTGTGCCAGGGATGGGACATTCACAACTTCTCTGGGCAACCTGTTCCATTGCCTCACCACACTCACAGTAAAGAATTTCTTCTGTATATCTAACCTAAATTTCCCTTCTTTTACTTCGAATCTATTATTCCTTGCACTAACACTACAGTTCCGCACAAAGAGTCCCTCTCCAGCTTCCCTGTAGACCATATACTGAATGGTTGCTATGAGGTCTCCATACAGATTTCACTTCTCCAGCCTGAACAACCCCAACTTTCTCAGCCTGTCTTTGTAGGAGAAGATCTCTAGTCCTCTTATCAATGACACTGGCCCTCCTCCGGACTTGATCTGTCGGTTCCGTGTCCTTATGTTGGGGGCACATAAACCGTAGGTTGTACTCCACTCATCAATCATCATTCCTAAGTCCTTTTCCACAGGTCTGCTCTCAGTCACCTCTCTGACGAATCTATAGGTGTGTCTGTGATTGTCATGACCCAGGGACAATCACAGGACCTCACAATGTGGGACCTTGCACTTTGCTTTGTTGAACTTCATGAGGTTTATATTGGCCCACCTCTGAAGCCTGTCAATGTCCCTCTGGATGACATCCCTTCCATCCAGCATGTCAATCACACCACACAGTGTGTTGTCATCAGCAAATTTGCTGAAGGTGCACTCAATCCCACTGTTCATGTCACTGACAGAGATGTTGAATGGTATTGGCCCCAACACTTACCTCTGACAAATGCTCTTGCATAAAGCAAAGAGAGTTTTTAGAGGACACATCCTTCAATGAAAATGAAGAAATGGTGATGGTCTGAAACATTTCCTCTACTATAACATTACTTAAGTAAATTCTAAATAACTTGCCTCTCTCCTGCTCTCCTTCAATTTATCATTCACAAGGGCACTTCTTGGGTCAGTTCTTCATCATCTACAGTCTCTGCACTCTGTGAATATTTGTTTTAGAGGCTTTTCTCCGACTATTTTTCTTTAGCTACCTTTATACAATGTTTGGGATATAGTTAGTCACTTGTGGGAGTTCTCTCTTTTCCTGAATAAGACTAACAGCCACATCTATGCTATTTTTATGGAAAAATACAAACTTCATTGAGAAACTCCTTAAAAAGGTCACTTTAAAACAGTCATAAACATTTGTCAGACATGTAAGTATAATTATTTATCTTAATGAGACTTTCGAAATGAAGTTTGAGAAATAATTGATAATGAACAATATATTGTCAAAATAATTAAAGCCAAGATTCTTCCTATCAAAGTTTGCATAAGTCTTTGTATTCATGCTGAATATCCAGGCTTAAACCCCAGGGTTTTTTACCTATATAGATAGGCAAGCAATTTAGACTAAAATTGTCAAAACCAAGTCAAGTATGACTTGGTTTGGTCATTTGCAGTTTTCAACTATAAGAAGCCTCAGCAACAAATCAAATGGATAATACACATTTTAAATTGGTGAGTCAGTTATATCCCATGATACAATTCAGTGCAGGTGTAGCAAGAATTATTGTTTTGCTTATCATCTTCTATTTTGAAGCACATTAACAATATTTCATTTTAGTGACTACACACAAAGATACGAATATCTCAGTATCTCAGGATTGGTCTTGGGTTGGTTTTTGGTTGATTTTTTTTGGGGGGAGTGGGACACACAGAGAATGAACGTTAAAGTCTGTGAGGACCAAACCCAGGCTTGTGACAGAAACCTGCAACAATGACTAAGGGTTTCAATTGCTCCTCTCTTATAAATATACATAAATAAGTATATGAGTCATGAAGACACGTAGGTGAGTAGTCAGGGTGGTAAGGAAGTCACTATAGTCACTAGGAAGCTTCCAAAAACAAAGTCAGGTAGAAAAAAGGAATTCAAAACTCTTTGACTACTATTATTATATCTTAAACCTGTGAACTGAGCAATAAAGTCTGCCTTTGAAGAGCTATTCTATTTATTTTACATTTTATTTTGTTTAATAATTGGAGATGACTTATTTTATGGGAAAATTCATTTCTCTCTGTGAAACTAGAAATCTTGCCAAAACATTTGGATTCACCTTATCCATTATTTCAACAAATAGAGAGCTAGGTATTTTGTATGTTGCTGTTGAAGGGCCCTTGTTTATATTAAACTGGAGATGTGTACTATTCTTTAAGAGGCTTGAAAGAAATTATGCAGCCATAGTGAATACCTTTGTAACTCCATAAGCAACAGGGGACCCCTCAGCATGCCATTTGTTAGAAACTCTGTAACCTTCATAAAACACATTTAAACATCTACTTGCAAACATATGTCAATGCAATATTATTTTAATCAGTATTGAGTTTACCTTGATCTATTTTGCTGCTTCATACTTTAATTTAAAAAAACATATGAGGCAAAGCAACAACAGGAACATATTTTTGAAATCTAGGAGTTTAAAAGTTTCTATTGTTATTGACAATTTTTCTTTCCAACAGGAAATTGGGAGTTTATTAGAAACCATGTGAGCATTACAGTCCTTTTCCTCTAGAGATATTTATGAAGATCTGAGAAGTCAGTAGAAGAAACATGAATACTTGGGAACAAGCTTTTTTTAAAGCAGATCTTTCACTTCAGTAAGAGTTGAGTCACTGAGTTCAAAGAAAAATGGAATATAACTTGATGATATTTCATTTCAAGTCTATTGAGGACTTTTTCAATCCTTCATGAATTCATGGGATCTGATCATTTCAAAAGAGAGGTGTTAGAGAAACAGAATGGCTGTGTCCCCTGAACCTGTCTTTTGCACCCAACAGAGAGTTCTTAGAGAACTCTTTAATACCTACCTATGTACACACAAACAGTCATGCTCAGTCTATCTGTTCAGAGACAATCCTGATCTTCTAGGCTGTAGGAATGCCTAAGGAGTGTATCTATCACATACATAACTTTCTTTTTTCTGGTCTTGAATTCATGTATTTGGCTATTCAATGTTTATTCTGAGAAATTATATTCTTTTATATATATACTCACTGAATAAATTTTTCAGTCTGAAACCTTGGTCTTTTGATAAGCATATGAAACATTCATCAACACCATCAACAACATTAATATATATCCATATTATATGTTATAGTTTTGAGTACGTTATCTATTAACCATATTAAAAGAAATTATTCCGTAGTTTGCTTTTTAAACAAGAGACCACATATTTATTTCACCTTCTTTAGAGATATTCAGACTCTCAAGGCTTCACTGATAGGTAATAATAAACAATTCTTCTGAAGACTGACAATAATACAAAGCAAATGAAAAAGTAATCACCAAGAAACAATTTGAGTCTTCATCACATTTGTCTTTGTTTAATTTCCGCAAGAACAAGAGAACTGATACTAATATCTTCTGAGAAGTGCTTAGACAAATCTAAGTGTGCATCCTTGAGCAACAAAACTCTTTTTAACAAGATTATTTCTAGCAGTTTGCTCAGAAACAATATGAGGATAATTTTATTCTCCTCTGCAAACTCTGACATAGAGATCATTCTTTTACAAATTTGCTGCTTGGTAGTTTACTTGCCTGGAGAAATGTGAAGTAGATTTTGCTTTTGTAATGTAACTGGGATGAAATTTCTAAACCTTGGCAAGAGATGGGTAAAAAGTGTATGTAAAGAACTTTATGATTCTCAGAAGTTGTATAACTGGCCCTAAGAGCATCACTTGGGTACCTAGGCATTACTGAAGTAGAAAATCCAGGTCCACTCAGGCTTAAAATGGAAGGCTTATTTAACCAGTTTGGCTGCAGCATGACAACTTATGTAACCACTGACACACAAACAAATTGTGTGACTGATATTCATTTTGGTACATCTTTGATTTCCCAACCAGAATGACCTGTTACCTATTTACATCTGCAGAGAACCTGCAACAAGGTTCCTGNTATCTCTGGATTCACAATGTGAATCCTTTGTCACTAAGCCCTTTTCCAGTATAAATTAACAATATGCAGTTAAAATAGTTTCTTTATAACTTCTTCAGTTTATCAAGTAGGAACAAGGTCCACCTCTTCAGCAAAGAAGTAATATTGCTAAAAGCTGTTTACCACTGATTGGAAGACCCACACAGTTTCATTTCCAGCTGAAGATAGCAGAGACACAATAGTAGTTCCTTTTGGGTTTCCAACAAAGAGAAAACTTTGAATTTTTTATCAAAATAGCCTAGCATCTATCATAGAGATGCTCAGAAAGGTCTTATAGCAGTACATAACACGATTCAGTTTGAAACTTCTGCCTTTTAGCAGCCATGTCTTCAAACACTGTTTTGTAGCATTATGATAGCATTTAACATTATTAAGTATTATTTACAGTAGTTTTCTGGCATACTTAAGTTCATAACTCAAAACTTAAGTATGAAATGGTTGTACTGAGTCTGCTAACACTTACATCGAACTTTCTATTAGGTTTTGATGGTTTCTGCATCATACTACATTACATACACCAGTCAAAGTAATAGCACTGAGGAGCTTACTTTTTATTTTGTGCTGTGTTTCATCAGAGCTAATGAACAACTTTGTACTTTCCTTGAGAATCTTGGGGGTTTGAGTGGCTCAGACTGTACTACAACCTCCTCCATCATCTGGATCTGTACAAAATGCAAGGTTGCCTATCACATTCTCTCTAAGTTACACTGCAAGTAGAAGTCATTCCTACTTGTTTTTACAATAATTCAGTGGATAAAGCATTGACTGGGTAGAGAGATGTTCACTTGTTTCCTCTGCCTCAGGAAATTCAAGCTTACATCATCCATCTCCAGAAAAAGTCACCACTTTAACAGTAGGTTATAATGATAAAGAATAAAGGAATTCTCAGACTCTTGTGTTGAAAATGTTCTCTAATTTTAGACATAAAGAAAAACAAATACATGAGCAAAACATATAAGTGAACTGTGAAAACCTGTATGTGAACATGATTTCACTGTAATGGCTAAGGAAAACTTGGCCTTAGCCTATACTCCAGCAGCCACTTACTTATTTTCCATCAAATAGCCACCAAAAGAAATATAAAAGTAGTCCTTAGAATCAATTTTGGCTTCTGTTTTCCAAGGAGAATGTATTAATCTCTAGAGTAGGAGAAATCAAGCATGCCTTTCTAAATCATTCTGGCTTGCTTTCAACTCTCTTACCCAGATTTTATCTGTATTGCTCCATGTTTTATTTTACCATTAATCTGCAAGGCTGCAATTAACGCTGTAATTATGTTTCTTTTCCATTTTCATGGAAAAACCTGAGAGTACCATCAGCATTAGCTACAGAAAACATACTGTGAGGTGACAGAACCATCCAGTTGGATGAAGATCCCATGACAAGCCCACGTTAAATCTTTTTTTGAGCAGAAGGAATTGCGACTGTGCTTAGCATCATATTATTTGAATGCATAAACCTTTACTTTGTTTCATTAATAATAATACCAGACTTAAGCTCCAATAGTAGTACAATGTTTGCAAGCTTAAATAAACAGATTCATGCTCTCTGACCCAATTCATTCTTCTAGTTGCTGGTTCCCAAGCTGAAATAAATGGATTAAGGTTCTCTTCCTAGTTAATATTAATGAAGACCCTGTCCAGGCAAGGAAAGAAGCAGTCTTCCCCATGGTCACTGATGTTTGCTTATGATGCATATTGCTAAGGGTTGGGTTTTGATTTCTATGATCACTTGTTCTTACTGCTGCTGAGTTGCTCTGGCATTACCAGATGAATTCACCTCCTCTGAGCTTCAAACTGTCCACTGCTCTTCTGAGTCTTTCAGTATCTGGCTCAGGTCTCTGTCACTAAGTTCTACATAGATATGTGTATATATGTGTGTACAGATATACATATATTACTATTTATATTTGTGTATAAATATATGTTTTATTTCCTTTTTTTTTCTGCTGAAACAAAAAAAAGGTGCTGCTTTCAGGACAAATGCCTCTTCATTGCTCTTTTCCTTTGTTTATCCACTGCAAGATGTCATTCACCCTTCTGAATTTTTGCATTAGTGATTAAGAAGAACCTTGTTACTGGGAAAATGGACTAGCTATATGAATGTTTCATATTTTATCCAATTTTTATGCCACAATGTAGTTTTAAGAGATCTGGAGTAACAAGATATGAGCATCTTATAGCTATGCCTTTATTAATTTTTAAAAGTCTATTGGATTGTTGTGTTGCATTGTGTTTAGATCTATCCACAGCTGCACTATTGACTTTGACAGTAATGTTATCTGGACATTTCCATGACTAGCCTCAAAGTGCACTATCATTATAGTCTGGATGTGCTTGCATAGGCACTTTTTTCAATTAAGGGTATGATTATTTTTCCTTTCTTTCTAGGATGCTTGTGTTTAGCCTTAAACTTCTATACTAGGACTCTCTCCATTCATGCAATTAATAGGGGGGGGTTTACCTCTTTTACATGGATTTATGATTTTTAGTCGTTATTAGTTGAGTAATGAGAAAAAATACAAATAAATGTTGCATAAACGTTTGATGTCTTCTCTATAACTCCTAGAAGCTTCTGATTTCAATGGAACTTTTTGCATTAAACCCTGAAAAGAGCATTCTCTTAAAGCATGAAAAGAAGAAGTCATTAAATCTAAGCCTTTTGTCTACAGATTCTTTATGACAGAATTAATACAACTAACAACACCATGTATTAATCCAGGGGAAAAAGGTACCTCCTAAAAAAAAGGGGTAACCATCCCTTGTAAATTTGGATTCAAAGTGGTATTTAAACCTTGGTCTCCCATGTCTGAGCCTGAGTCATTCCACTGAGCCTGAGTCATTCCACTGCTGTCTTTTCAGCTTGGACTTCTTCAGGTTGCTGTGTTGAGTGTTGCTCACCTCCTGAGGCATCCAGAAAGCCACTGTTATCTCGTGTGCTTCGTTTGGAGCTACAGGTTCAGTGGCTTCATTGACTGCCTGAATCATAATACAAACTAGGTCATCTATACCCAAGCTGAGTGTCCTAATCATTGGACCAATGAATCACCTCCTCTAATTTTCTGGCCCAATGTCTCTGTTCAATTATTTAAAGAATCCATGACCTTTTCTGCCACAGGTAATAGATGGTGATTGGAGCATTTAGCAGTAATGAGGGAAATTCAGGTTGAAGACCTTTTGCTCCATTCAGGTCTGCTCTTACTTAACTGCTCTTGGGAGCCATGAGATAACCTCTCTACAGTTTTGTTCTCAGACATATTTCTGTAAACCTCATCCTTAGGTCTGAAGCTTATATCTATATAAAAATATGACTAGGTTTAAGGAATACTTTCTGAGGTGGGAAAACAATTTCCCCCACTTCCAACCACCAACCTTTTAGGAACAGTATCTTGGCTTCCCATTATGGGTGCTCGTTTAATTATTTGTACTACATTTTCTGTTTTACTTCATGGTTTTTAATGGATAAAATAGGAGAAATGCTTCTGTGCTCAAGAAATATTATTTTTCCCATAGTATTGTTTGAGTTCCTACTTCATATGATTCCTAAATTATATTGGTATGATAAAAATAATAATTTTTAAATGTTTTAAAATAACTTTACTTGACTGGAAGTATTTTGACATGTAGTACATTGCAAAAAATTACTATACTAATGTTTCTATCCTCATGGATCTTAAACTCCATATGACCCTCAAAACCATGACATGTTAAAAAATATTTTCTTTTGGTTCATATTTTAAAACATTCTAAAACAGTAGAATGCACTCAGATTACACTTCCAAGCTTTCTATAACCTTCCTACAAGGGCAGGAATCTATGCTTATTAAAAGCAGTGAACACTGAGACTCATGTAAGCTCAGAAATGAAGACAGAAATCTCACTAAAATTTGCAAGGCTTATGACAAAATAATATCTGAAGGTTAACTCTCTTACCAGGCTCAGTATATTTCTGCAATGAAGTAGTTCTGTTGAGGGTTTGCAGCTGTTTTGTTTTGCATTATGAATTGGCATTGTATTGCCCTCCATTTATAGTATTTTGAAAGTAATGTTCATGTGTGCTGTGGTACTCTCAGAGTGTAAGGTAACTTATTCCTTTAATATATCCACCCTAACGTTTTTGGATTGCATTTTTTTTTCAGGTATGCTTTAATTCCAGAAAGGCTCAAAGGCTAGACAGATTCTCAGTACAGAATGACAGCATAAAACAGAAGAGCAAAACGTCCTAAATTGAACTTTTTCCTCAGATAGGTCAATTAACCTATCTGAAAAGCTGCTGCTGGACTGGGCGTGATCAGGCATGCTTTATGACAAACAATGGGCAGCTTACATTTTAACGTGAGAATCTGATTCACAAAATCTTGGGATATCTACTTGTATCTGGCATTGCAGTTAGATCTTCCACATATACCCTGACCACATACAAATCAACTGATTTTGTCTTTTGTCTTTTTTTTTATAATCTGTGTAATATTTTTTTCTCCCATTTTTTCACATTTGTCATTTTGGGATTTCATTTACTTGTTTTTACTTGGGATTTCATTTTTTTAGACAGTTTGTTCCTTGACTGCCATATAATCAAAGAAGTATTTCCCCCACCCACCCAGCTATAAGTTGCAGGAATCTGTGCACTACATAGTGCAGGAATCATTGTATTTTATTGTCAGTCTTTAAGTCTGAGTGCTGCATGTTTAGGAACAGTTAGATTCAGAAACATATATTAAGCCAACATTAGGTCTGGAAGGCTGCAGAAAGTAACGTAAGGGAAGGTTTCAGTTTAGATTCTATCAGCATCATTTAACTAACCGAACTGCACTTTTTATAGACCATTTTTATACATTAGTACATGATTATTTCATCATTAAGTATTTCCAAACTCTGTTTTCTTCTGAGATACAATATTAACACTAGAGTTTGTAAAAACAATGCATGTCCATAACAGCATATGTGCAGCTAGGAGAGCTACTCAGTATTTTTGAATGTCAGACCACCAAGAAGCCTTATTTTTGAACTCCACATCTAGAAATCTTGATCCAATTCTCCTTGTTTTCACTGAATTTATTAAGAGCTCTGCAGGGTCTTCCTAGTCATCATCAACATTTACAAATGAACTACATACACTTTATTTTGTTAATAGTTTCTCTGCTGGTTGAGACTTCAAAAGTGGTCTGGTTGGGAAATAAAACATACTGATTTTATTTTTTACCTTTTCCCACACCTCCGCCCGCCCACCCCTGCCTCTGAATTACATACTATGTTAGAACTTGCCAGACAGCTTCCTTGCCAGCTCTTCTATACTGGACATATCATTGCCTTGTTCTGTCAAAATGACAAAAAATCAGTTGTAGGATTTAGGGTCTGCTGAGTAATTAACATCATCTCAGCATTAACTGTGAAGAAAATATTATGTTCTTAATCTGCCTGATCTGGAAGATCAAGCTGTGCCCACCTGCTGCCTGCTTATAAGGACTCAACACTAGGAGCATTGGTTTTCCCAGAAGAAATAAATCCAGCAAGAATGGTTTGAACTGCTTCTTTCTAATCCTATCTTTCTAGATGTCTACCTCCATATCTCAAGTATCCATCACTTTAATGTTATGGTGTCAAAATTTTGTGAATTGCAGAGCCACACAATAATTTGAGTTTTCATATATATTCTTTCAAACTAATTAATTCCTCCTTCTCTGGTTTTACTTCTTTTAGGGAAAAAAAAATGATATGAATAATAGCTAAATAAGCAGTATGAAATTTTACTACAAGAAAATAATCCCTCCAAATAGAGTGAATTATGACTGTACTGTTTCTATCTTTCTTATTACTGTCTCTCAGCTGGGAAGGAATTTACAGAAAACAATCTACCTGCTTATGTAAAAATGCGTGAACAAATGCAGCTCACACCACATTTTACAGTAGAAACATTTCCTCAAACAAGGAGAAATCCTCTATAAAAGATGTTTTCAAATACAATTTTTACTTGGACAGAATTGTCTTCATGAGGATGAAACCAAATAGATATTTGCATCTGAGCTTTGGTTTGGGGGGATTAAATGAGATTATATATGTATTTTATTTAACAAAAGAGAATCTGAGTGAACAAAGAAGATGTCAGGGAGGTTTTCTATGCATTGGTATCAGAAAAAAACTGATTTTTGAAAGTATAAATGTCTGCAATTTTATGCAAAATAGCTGTTCACTTCTGCTTGTCTCAAGAAAAACAGTTTGCCTTAAAAAAAGCAGTTATTAACTCTTTTGTAGTCACTTGGATGAGCAATACATACCCACTTCTGATAATCTCAGATAGAACTACACTGAAGTACTACAGATGTGTACGTCATATGTTCCATCCATGGATGAATGTAGCCTTGTGCTGTTCTTTAGTTGAAATTAGTTGTTCTAAATAAAGTGAGGTCGCTCTGCAGAGGACACAGTATTAAACATCCCAGGGTGTTAGAGAGCAATGAAATATACAATTACCCTCAACAGCAGTCCTATAAGCAGTGTGATTCCTATGCATTTACTGATTATCTTTATTTGTATTATTCTTTCTTCAGTAGTGGATATAAATTACATACCATTATGGTCCAACCGCAAATAATGAAATGACAATACCATCCATGCCACAGCACAGTCTGGCATTCATGTATCTCTTTAGAGGTGTTAAGAGAAAAGACAGGGTATTGCAGCTGAGTGTACTTTATGATGGAATGCTCTAATAGAGATTTAATATATTTATCTGCCTTCTGAAGCCAGCAGCTATAGTAACTGCAAATGGCTGGCTGGTCACAGTTATTATCTGAGCAATCTAAGTAGTTATGTTTTGAGCTACAGGGTGTTGAAGATAATAGTTCAGTCTAGACTAATGCCTACATAATAGCAGATTGCCTTCTCCTTTCTACTTGCTGGTCAAGCCCAGATGATGATGATTGACTTAATGAGAGTCATAACCTGGCCCATAACCTAAGGAATAAGAGGACTGTTTACACGGAAGAACAATATTATGCTCCTTACGGAATTTGATGGATTTTTTTAGTTTTGGAGCTCTTTAACTCTTTGGACTTCAGTGGTACCTGTAGCAAATTGTTAGTTGACAATATTGTCTTCAAGGGATTACTGAAATGACTTGTATCTTTTACCTAAGAACAAATGAGTTATTGCCCAAGACGCGCAATTGGACATTCATCTTCTTATTGCTGTCTTTCTCTCCCTCTCCTTTCTCTGATTGTTTTATTCCCATTAGTACGTTTCATTTACATCCAGATTCTGATAAATGTGTCCTCACTGTATGTCATTCAATTCCCATTATTACGGCCAATGTACATATGTGCATGTGCAGGATCCTTTTAAAAATATCCCCACCCCTTCACCACCACCCCCATCTTAAAATTTAGTACCATTGCATATTTCCCTGCCTAAACCACCAGGTCTGTTTTCTTGTTAGGCTGAAAGAAGTGGTTATTACTCCTTTAAGGGATTCCTCCCCCTTTGTTTGTCAGAAGAGGTCAGGGAGAAGAGGCATCACCTGAACTCAAGGGGCTCAGGTTAGGCTTTCTGGGAGATTTTATGTAAGCATGACTAAAATGTTTAGCAACACTACTCAGGTTTGCATGGAGTAAAAAAGTCAATACTCTGTCTACAGCATGGAGAGATCAAAGCTTTTATAAAGACCTAGACATAAAGAGGCTAATGTTTGGGTCAAAAATATTTGGAAATGAAGAAAAGAAAAATAAAGTATCACAGTTATTTTCCTGTTAAACTTAATCTCTTTGCTGGAATGGACTGACTAGATATACGTAAAATTGAGCCCGCAACTGACCTATAGCTGCCCTACCATACCAAGGAAATAAATATAATTCTATCTAGCTGAAATTCTAAAAGCTTAAGGCAATAACATATAATCTGAACCAAAAACTCTCAGCATTTTACAAAGACAGACTTTGAATGTAGAAGCTATGTGGATAGTCTTCAAAACATCCTTATTCTTGATGGAATGATAGGATTCAACATGTTTACATGTTCTAACAAGTCAGAATACATTTTGTTAAAACTCTATTGACTTTAATAAATTAATAACAAATTAATCCCAAGATCTTTTTTTCAGGATAATTAGGCACTGTTACTTATTGTCTTTGTTTACTTTTCCTTGCTCTAATGTGACTTCTTTTTTGCTTTCATCTTCTTTGAGCTGAAGTAAAATATTCTACTCACCCTTGAGGCTGAGTACTTTTTACCTACCTACTTGATTTACCTATCTTCTTGATTTTACACCATTTTTGAAAAATATTACTGCAATTTCTGTGGTTCTCCCTGATCTTTCTTACACTCCCTGATGATGCCAAACCAATTTTCTCCTTAGTACTGCAGTTTTCTCTCTCTATGTCTCCTGACAGGAAACCATGTTCAGAGTAGAGACCTTTTTGAGCCAGCCATACTGGGGATATGGGTAATATTTAAGGTGGTTATTTTACCTTTTTGTTCATTTATGCCCTCATGAGAGAATTCCAGAAATACGTTAAGAAAAACAACTTGCAGTAAATGTGTTTGGAATAGCCAGCAATTCTATCAACACCAGAAAGCTGTGAATAATAATAATGATAATTATGATCACGATTATAAAAATAATAAGAAGAATATGCATAACGCCAATGGTGTTAATCTGGGTTCTTTCCTTAAATATCATCAGCTGACTCACTGCCTTTACCTCTGAGGCCTTTAATAGGGCTATTCTCTCACTTAATACTTGAATACTACCCTATATCCTCTTCCACAGCTAGTTTTCTCTAAGTAAGAAAGAGCTAAAGCTTTATCATCACTCCTCAGTGAAAAGGGATAGTTTGGTCATCAGCAGATCCATCTGTCCAGAAGATGCTTTTCTGTTCTGCTTGCTCACTAATGGGAGAAGGGGGGAAAGATAACACAAAGAGTACTACGTATTGCTCTCAGTCCAGAAAGAGACAGAAGTTATGAGAATGTTGCCTGGAGAATCCTTATCATGGGTTAAAAACTATGTTGTCAAAAGGCAAAAAAACCCCTGTCTCTTTGACTTGCCAGCTGAGGATACAAATACCGAGAGGTTTTTGCTTTAGTGCTTTCGAATTCAATAATCATTCATCGGTTTGTTTTCCTTCTGTGCTAGGGAGGACAGGTAGTCAGTGCAGAGAATACAGATTGTTTCAGTCAGCTCCTGTTCAGCTGATAATCATATACACAGCTGTATGTAACCAGTGCCTGCCAGCGGAGGCCTGACCTGAACAATTAACCTTATATTAACGCCCCTAATGGTGATCGTCTGTTGCCATATGCCTGCAGCCTGAGCTCTAACTCAGCAATGAGAATATCTTCTCCTGAAGTCATAATTAAACCTTGATCAAAAGGTACTCAACTTGAGTTGATTTTTAAAATGTTTATTTGTAATCTGTTCATTCTAGAGAGCAAATCCCCTTGAGAGACACAATAATTGTCTTGGGAAAATCTGTGAGGCCCACTTACACGGACCTAATTTTAAGGAAAAATTAAGGCAAATTATTAAACAGATTATTCTAGATAACTGCTAAGGCTTTGTATTTCTCCTTGTCTAGAACTTGATTCTACACTAAAACCAAGGAAAATGTAGAAAAATACCTTTTCTAGCTTATTTGCCTTCTGGACTGAACCTGTTTACTATCTCTGTATATAATTGGTTTTCTAGGAGCAGTTGTTGAATCCAAAAGCAACTTGAAATACCCAGTGTGTGAAGCAATTTTTCATGTACTCAGGTTGTGAAATTTAAACATATGTGTTGCTAAGACCACTATCTGCTGCACCACTGTTGGTGTTAATCCTTGTTTATACTGTGAGTAAGCCACCTGGCAGGTGTTACAATTTTATTTCAAATCTGTTGCTTTATTGGATTTATTTTTGTATCCTTGTCATCCTAAGCAAGCCCTTTCTCTTTTTTTTTAATCCAGTAGGAACTCAGGCCTGAATATATACTACAGCAGCCACAGTGGAAATCTACTACAAAATGCAGGTCTTTCTGTATCATTCATACAATCAAGAATAAAGTAGAACTGAAGCAAATAGTACTGAATAAGAAATAAAAGACAAATGAGTATTTTAAAAGCTTTGAGTTTTTTCAGTACCAAAACCAAATAAGGTTTTGTTTGTTTGGCTGGGGTTTTTTTATCCCTAGTATCATATTTTATATATGATGCTTCCAGGTACCTCTTTTTCCTAAGTCTGTATGTATGCAGTATACTATTGATAGCTTGGGCATAATATGCCTAATGCTTTCTACTTTGCCTATTATTGTAAAATCTAGTGTGACCAAGTGGCTTAAATACATTGAGATATGTGCTTGATAAGAACAGAAAAGTTTTGTTAATGAAGCCCACTTTAAGGTTAGCTGATCAATGGAAGTTAGTTGCTACATCTAAAAATTAGACCCTAAAAAAATGTTTTGTGCTAAATTCTGCAAGTAATATAACATGTGCTTATTTAAACCCCCTTCAGTTTTCAGTATTCTGCCCCACAGAGTGCAAAGAGGAGGTTGCACAGAGTACAAATAAGAAAGTTTTACAAATCATCCAGTAGCAAGAAAACACATATTCTTCAGCAGTGCAGATAAAAGTTATCCAGTATATATTAAAATATTTTAAAATCCATTCTCGTAGGAATAAATGAACCATATAAGGTCATTTTATTCCTTAGTCCAGCTAACTTATATCTGCATGCAGCAGATATAACACGGTGCAGATATAGCTCTATGAATAGCACTAAAGAAAGAGGATGAATGATGTAGACAAGAATTGCAGGACTAAATCCTTACACCACTACCTTTTCTCTTTTGCACACATATTGCATTTTCTGTCGCTTTCTGATCCTTCGAGGTATTATGTTCTCTATGTTCTCTTTGGCTACTTTGAGAAAAGGACATTCAGCATCTTGCAGTTCCCATAAAATATATCAGGATTAAAATCCTGTTCCACTAAATTCAGTGACAGCATTCCCTACAAGCAAGATAGCAATTCCACTGATAAAAGTCTTTGCTGCAGAAATAAAGTATTATGGAACTTATGCATGCTGCATCAGCGTGTCTGGTAAGATGAATCTATTTTTAAAGTCCATTCTAGAAAGCGCTGTAGGGAAGCAGGAATATTTCAACACAAACACAGAAACTATGATGAAACTTTTGCAGAACAACATTGAACTTTGACTTTCAATGAAGAATAGAGTATGCATTGTTTTCCATTGAATTAATTTCTATTCCTACAGAATTAGAGGTTTCTCATTAAAATTCCAAACAACCAACATTGTAACTGCAATGGAATGTGTCAGATGACCTGAAGAAAAAAAGAATTCTTTCTTAGTATTGTCTGAAGTGTTCATCTGTGAAACACCAACAGGGACTTCTTGGTGACTTATCAGGTGGACTAAACTTTTCTTCTTCAAACAAGAAGCTCAACTCTGTTTTTAAATTATAAAAGTATGGTGGTAAAAGGGAACATTTTGAGCTGTCAGTTGGCTGTTAGTTTTTGCGTCTGACAGAATATCCCAGCTCGCTATACAAATGAGAGGACTATTTCATAAGAAGGAAAATTCTATTATGTTTCTCTAGGTCATTTTTGTTAAGGTCTCCATGATGGTGACAGAGGTGTGGTAACTACATAGCTAGGAGAGGAAAGGGAAAAAACATGCATTTATATTTGGGTAAGTAACTGTAATGAAAATTTGGAAGTGAACTTCTCTGATAAGATGTTAAATCAAATACATCTGGTTTTGACAAAATACAACAGGAATAGGAATTTCTAGTAATCTTGAAGTGACTCAGAACAGTACATCTAAAAGCATTGCATAAACTTTGTAAACAAAATTGAACATTATATATTTTATTTTCTTGCATTTTAACAGTAATTGTACAAAATATACAGTTAAGTAATTAGCAAAACACTATATTTAAAAAGCAAATTACATTAAAAACATATTCTTAAGAAAAAGGAAAAGACTTTCTAGTTAAGTCTTGGGTGTAAAAGGGCTAATTTTGTGGAGAGTGGAAAATCGCATTTTTATTGTTTGTCTCATTCTACCACAAAATTAACAGAGTGTTTAAGTCCCGCTGATACTTCCATTAATAAAATTAATTTTACAAATATTTTTGTAACTTTTTCACTTTGACCTCTGAAATGCAAAATATTTAGACCACTTAGTTACCATAGCTTACTTCCCTCTAAAACTATAAATATTCTAAAGTCCATAACTATCCAATCACTTAAACTGTAGAGTTATCTTAAAATATTTTCTTGTTAGGTACCGCAGTAGATTTTCAGTGACTTACAGTTAAATCCCGCTCTCCTATATAAACCTTGAGTAATTTAAATGTATAAAGCAGTGAGACAGATGATATGCAGAGGGGACCAAAATAGCAACAGCAGCAGGAGAGGAGCAGGGCTAATGTCTTTTTCCCTCACCACTTTCCCACTATTGCACAAACCAATGGGAGAAATACTTGCCCCCTTTCTGCTTCATTTATGGCTTGAACGTATACAAACATTCACCCTTCGGCCCTTTGGGGGAAGTATGTGGCCCCATAGCTCTCACAGAGATGATCCCATGGTCACAATGTGGATCTTCTATAGGGTGTTAAACCTTGAGCAAGCCCTCCTATTCAGGGGTGAAATTCACCTCTGTGTCTTCAAGTTGACTTCCCATTATGTATTTTTATTTATTTATTTTATAGGAGACATAATGCACCCTAGGAAATGTGTAGTCATTCATTAGAGCAAATAAACTCTGGAATATGTTAAATGAAAGTCCAAAGGCTTCACTTGAAGTACTACTGAAAGGAATGGAATGAGAAATCAAAGAGGAAGCCAGTTATGATGCCTGAGAATTTTTTGTAAGTGCAACTATTTTTCTTTTTGACATTTGTTTTATTTCTGGGAAACATCTTTTACTCACTTATTCTCCCTGATTTAATGCTGACGTGAGTAAAAACAAATATTTCCAGGTTTTTCATACTCATTGAGGATTGCTTTAGCATGTATTTCAAGGCAGAAGTTCTGGACCCACCTCTGTGTTTCAGGCAAACAGACTTCCTTCTGTCCACAACCCAATCAGTGCATCTGTACACCAGGTTTGGGCATCTGCAAGTTTTTTGTTGCAGGATTTGAAGGTGTTGCCCATAAGATATCGTGCATTATAGAATAAGTGACCATATATTTTCTTTTTCTGTCAATTTGCCTTGCAAGACAAACTTACTTTAGCATATTAATTTTGAATTTAAGGCACTGTATTGCAGAGACAAAGTGACGTGTATTCAACACCTGTGAAGGTGTTTCTGAAGTTAATGAAGCAAATGACATTCTAATTCCAGTGCTGGCATGTTGAGTATATTCATGCATGAATACTGTGGGTCAAAAATCCATTTTAGTCCATGCTATATCCAAATTTACATTTTCATTTGACTTTGGATTTTCACGTATAAAGTACCTTGCTACAGAGTAAATGTGCAGCTGAACAATAATGGCTCTTACCTTAAAGGTACCACCAACTGATCCAGATGCAAAGAGTCTTCTGTCTTCCATGTTTTGGGATATAAGCACTAACCATATTACTGTCTTGTATACTGCTGGTGACAAAAACACTCATACCAGATGCATTCCTGCTGATATACTAACTCAGAATGAATAGTCATGCTTTGGACTATCTACATAAATCATAGTGACTATGAATGAAGTATTGTAATTTATCAATCCCTGTCTTGGCCCTCTTTTTATTCATAAACTTAAAAAATAAACATAAGAACACAAGTGCAAAAATGTGTTTATGCATCATCAAACTTACAAATTTGAAACCTTCAAAAATTGAGGACTATAACAGCTGAAATTTCCACAGCAGTACAAATTTGATTACAAGAATCATGATGGTTTTTTTATTTGTGCATGCATGCACACAAAGGAATTCTTTATCAACTTATAAGAAATATACATGGTGTTATTTAAAACAATATATACATATATATGCATATTTGTACATATGCAATATCACAAAGTTAGAAACATTGTGGGAAAAGTAATAGAATTTTTCTTTTGTCTTACGTGGGGTGAAGTTCTGAAGCACTAATTATTATTAATGGTCAGTAACTTTAGCACTTGTTTATGCACAATAGAGTGGGATAACTCTTTTTCCATGGAACATTCTGCAAACACAGGCCAGCATTGCTTTTTTCATTCTGTCTCTCCACTTACATGACTATTTCTTGGCTCTGGTCATGTGCTTGGATTTTTCTTTTTCCTCAGCAGAAACCAAACATATTTGTGGCATATTTTAGGAGAAAAGTTCTGGAGAAAAAACACTGGAGTCAATTTTGCTGAGTATTGTAACACTTTTACTGACTAAATGTATACTGTTTTGAAAAAAGAAAATCATAACAATTTCCTGTGTTTCCATTAAGTTACATTAATAGAGTATTTGCAATGGATAGTTCTCTTCTTAAGCATGTTTCTATTAGCAGTCCTCTCTTTCAGGAAGGGCATGAAATTCCGTTTTTTTCAAAGTGATCATCACAATGGCAACCAACACCATTCATTCCAGGACTGAACCCCTCAGGATTAGTGAAGCTGTTTCCATAACACAGAATTCCCAAACCTAAGTAGACTTTCCTGTAAATACCACTCTTCATATAATAGTCATCTTCATCACAACTACGTAGAAATTTAAGTTCACCGAAACCATAATTGAGCCCTAGATTGTCTTTGTGCATGACAAAATTCTAGTAAATCAATCTGCTTCATGCAGAAATAAGGACCATTTTCACTCCATGGACATTTAATTCTTACTCAAAAATGTTTTTTTCAAGTTCTAAGCAATTTAATGTTATTTTTTGTCACCAGGTATAGAGATTACTGCTAAAAATATCTCAAATCCTCAATCTCACACTACTTTGGTAATTAGATTAGCAAATAGAGAAAGTTAGGAAAAGTAAGGCTAAAATTAAAACCCCAAGATATTTAATTTAGAACACTTTAAATTGTTACAGGTATTGCATGTATTTAAATGCCATAAATACATACCATTGTGCTGGCACGTATTAAAAATTCCAGTCTTTTCATAGACTTAAGTAAGCTTCAGTTCAAGTCCATATGGAAAATACGTCTCTCTAAATAAAACTATTCCACTTCTGTCACAACAATGTAGTAGTCACGGTACTTTTTTCAGACATTGTTTAGAAAACCTCGTTATAATATTTCTGTCTAAGTTAGTTCCCATTTTAGTCTAATATTTAGAGAATCTTCTCTTTTTCTATTTGCAATGTATTACGTAAATATGTACTATGCTAGGATACGGGCTTAAAGGGTCAACACTGTTTTAGAAACAGTTGTCAGTCTCAAGTAAAACACCTGGCCTAAAGTCTGTTTCCCTCCCTTTCTCCTTTCCCCCTCCTTTTTTTGCTAAAATACTTTTAACATCAGTACCACAAGCAGACTATGGTTTCTCTTCTTCTACATTTAAAATGCTGCTATGCAAGAATACAGTAATTCCAAACTGGGCTTTAGAAATAAAAACTGAATTATCTTTCCAAATCACATTGCCATTTTTACATCTAGGAGAAATAAACGGACAGAAAATAAAGCAGAACTAGCTTTAAAGAACTATAAAAGGATCTACACTATATTAATAAAACTTCAAGGATGGTTTAGAAAGAAAAATGTAATAACTAGGGCTTTATAGCTCTAGAACAGTAACTGGAGCCATAATGAACAGTTCAGGAGAGCTATGCAACTTTAGTAAGTTTTAAAAATCGTGAGCAAAAAAGCATTCTCTCATGAACAGTAACATTAAAAATGGCACATGTTTACCTACCAAGCTATCAGAAAATTTCACAAATCAATTTGGATCTCAGAATGAGCAGAGGTCCTAAAACAATGTAATTATTTTCAGAAAACCTAATGAGAAAGCTCTTTTAAATTTCATTCAAACATTTGTTATGTGAACTGAAAAAAAAAAAAAAGCACACAAGAAACATAAATTGCTGAGAGTAAAAGTAAGTGTTTGCATTTTCATCACTGTTGGATAAGAAAAGAACAGGAAAGAAAACAAGGAAGAGGTAGTGAGATCCTAACACACTTTAAAATTTCAGGTACTAAGTCATCTGCTCATAACCTGTATAGCTGAGTAAGCAAAGGCAATTCTAAAACGAAGCTGCTGGAAACCTACCTTCCCATCAAGAAAGTAAGGCAATGAGGTCATAAAATATAAAGTGTTTGTAACAATAACAGTTTCTGAGTTACAAAGTAAATACTCAGAAGATATTTGGGTTACTTCAGATGGAATTTAATGTGACAGAAAAGGTCATATTGACAATACAGTGACTATCCATCCTTTTATCCATAGAGCCAATCATGCTCTGAGACAACTTGAAAATCAATAATCTCAGAAATAATGTCAATATACAGTAGTAGTCTGATGGCATGACAGGTAAAATTCCTTCGTTATCATAAATGTTCACTAAATGAGGAAATATGAGGGATTTTCTTTTAAAGATTTTATATTCATATTACTCAGAGACTGAGTAACGGCAGTCAAGAAAGTCATTACACAGCATAAAATCCATTTTACTGAACTGTTGTGGCAGTGTTACAAAGGCAGTGGGTAACATTTTCTGGTAGGAGTCCACTCTGAAACCTATCATTTTAGTTATGCTAGTTCTCTTAAGATAAAGAAATTGGAAGAAAGTTTATATAGGTGGCTCTGTTCAAGAACAAAACAAATAGGAAAAAGGATCTGTGCAACTGACAGAACGTAAATCATATATTAGCTAACAATTTTCTATGAAAACAAAAAAACAGAGCAGATGGAAAAAAGCATTGTCTGCCATTGATCAGCTGGTTAAACCTATTTTTTACTGGGGTGAAAAAAAGGAAAAGGAAAATGGAAAACTGTGGTAAAGTCTCTGTGAATTAGACACGCACACAGAGTAGCAACAGATATTTACTGCTTTGTGGGAAAACAAAGTTATGCCAGTTTTTGGATCCTTCTCAGCAAATTTTCATCCTCGTTGGTTTTTAAATCACACACTGCATTAGAAATATATTAGCAAAAAAAGAAGAGAAACAATGAGAAAAAGGAGATATAAAGTCTCTTCAAGGTGAAGTTATTCTGCCAGAATGTGTTTAACATCAAGAACAACAAATATTTAGTTAACCATTTCTTCGCTCTAGTGACAAAAGATGTATGCCTCCTATAAGGAGTATCTATGCCCATAATGCTCTTATGATACTGAAAAATATGTCCACACAGACAAAGCTTTTTAAAAGCAATATAATGATCATTTTTTATTTTTATTAAATAGCACATATTCAAAAAGGTTATACCAGCTGTTATAATTACTTATTATCCATTATATTGGCAACATTATACTGACTTGTGTTGAACTAGAAAACCCTTTGTTATACACAAATATTTTACATTTCTGATACTTGCTAGATTGTGTCTTAACAAGTCAATGCCACTATCAATCAATAATAAGAACTGTGTTGCATTAAAACTAATAAAGAAAGATGTAAATTACAGCATGAAAAATACATAATGAAATTTTAAATGTCCTCTAAAAAAGTGTTTAATCTGCAACAAACTAGAACTACTCCTCTGTAAGGACTCTCTCTTCCTTCCTCCCCCAGTCCCACCTTCACTATTTTCTATTTTAGAATATATAGTATATACTTCCTAGACAAGCATCTGTATCACTTCAATACCAAACTAACAAGCAATTTTCAATCTCTCTCTCTTCCCCTCCCTTTCCGCCTGCTATACAGTTTATATACTATACTATATACAGTTTGCAGAACTATAAACTCAATCCGAAGATAGCCATTCAGGGATATAAGAATAATTTTTCTTCACGTTGTGGCTTAATTTTTCTGCACTGGCTGAATCCTTTTGCTTCCTTCTCAGCAAAAGGGGGACAGTATAAGCTTCTCACTCAGTTTGACAGGTATGTAACTTTATTTCAATTAGGAGAGTTACTAGATTTTAAATGCTGCATTCAGTGAATTCTGGATTATAAATCTATATTGTATGGTAAAACAGCATCACTTTTGAAGAACCTGGATAGTATTAAATGTTTCCTTTTAAATGTTTCCTTCTAATTACTAGAACCCTCTACACTTTGAGGGAACAGGTAGATTATGTGCAAGTCATAGTACTAATGTATGACTGAAAGTTGTGTTGTTTTTTTTTTTCTGTTCTCCAAATCCTGCTTTTATTAGTAGAGATTATATTGATATGACATCAGCAAAAACTGGTAAAATCAGGTCATTTTTGTACTGTATACATTAGAAAATATTGTTTTGGTTGTCATATGTGCCTTCTGAGAAACCTTTCTGACAGAGGGCCAAGATTTTCACATCTTTAATTTGGTTTTGTGGGGTGTAAATCTGCAGAATACTTCTGACCATAACTTTAAAAGTATGATAATGAATTTAAAATTGGACAATGTTCTTGACAGAATTAAATATGAGTTTCCTCCAGGAAAGGAGCTGTCTGTGGCATATTAAGATGGACTTGGCTGTAATTTTTTAGCCTATGTGGAAATCATGTAATTTGGGATTATGCTATAAAATACTGACATGGTTTGCCAAGTGCTGTGTGAAAACATGTTTGTTTGCATTTCTACCCCTATACCACATGTATTTTCATTCCAACCCACCACCACAGATGAGTGGTGTTTTAGAGGAGTGATTCTCTTGGTCCATTTAAGATTTCAAACCTCTCTGAACTTCAAGAAACATTTCTGTGATTGACTGACAGCAAGTTCTAGAAAAAGAAGCTTAATAATTTCTACATACACAGGCATGTTTTATCAGTTTGATAGCACAAGGCTACACATGCCACAAGCATATCAATGAGACTATGGCCAAGAAAAGGGTGGAATTCCTAGTCCAAACCACATGTGGAGGAAAGCAAAGGAAGAACTGACGAAGTGACATGGTAACTTGGTTTCCAAATGAGGATGCAGAGAACTGAGATTTTAAAAACCAAATTGAGTTGTGATGTAGTTGGCTAGTACTACAGAATAAAATTGAAGTGCCTCTAGCAAATCTTGTAGACATTCCAAAGACTTCTTAAAAACTATTTCCTTCCTGAATGGTGAACTTTTTCCCTTTAGTAGTCATACTGGAGAGATTAAGCCTAATCTGTATGTTATCTTAATCTTTCAAGCACACCACCATGTAGCTGAGGCAGCTGTCTGTCCCACTCTGACACTTGAATTTCTGATATATTTGTAGGCACTGGCCATGTTCTCTCTTCAGCTCTTGTTTTCCTAGATTAAACAAAGGAACATTCAGTATCACTTCTTGCTAAGTAGATTATCCATTCTCCAATTAGCCCATCTCAAAGTCAAGGTTAGAAGTGAACTCTTTGCTGTGAGAATGCATCAGCACGAGAGAAATCAGAACTGTAAAGGGATGTAGAGCTGTGGGCTCTCTGCTGAGGACCTGGAATGTTGAGTTGAAGTGCCAGTGAATCAGTGAGAAGATTTTCTTGTTTTTCCGTTGGCTGACCGAAGGAACTGGAGATTTGGTTGATAGTTTCTTACTCAAGGAGAATATAGGGGGCTAATAGGAGCTAATAGGAGAGTTTAGGACATAACAGGAGTAAAACAAAATAGACTAAGTGACTAAAAAGGTCTGGTAAAGACATTAGACACACGGGTATAATTTCTGGATGCCAAGTCTGGAATGATACAATCAGAACGTATTCTCACATTTTTGTCACAGGTGCTGACTATGAAGAAGTTAACAGCTGAAGATGGCTATGAAAATGGATATACTTTGGGTCTAAACCCATATGGCAATTCCTGTGTTATGGTAGCCTTCCATAACTGGGTAGTATGCTTTGCACAGGTGAATACTTAAGAATCAAAACTCTTATACTGAAAAACAGCTTGAAATGAGACAAACAAGATGGTCAGTTGCATAAATGTTGTTCTGCTTCAATTGATTTTCTTGCTATTTACTGAGAAAAGCAGGAGATGTGATTATATATGCAGGAAAATTATTATTAGATAACTTCCTGATTCATGGCTAGGTTTCGTGAACAAGGATTTGGGTATAATTAATAAAATTATAATCCATGTAGCACATATTTCCAGGTACTGATTCTCTTTCTGTGCTGTTCAATGCAGTTGTAGTAAAATGAGTCTCTCATTAATTGCATGAGAGAAGAAACTACATCTGCAGTCTACAAAGGTGAAAAATGTAACATATGTACATTTTGAGAAATCTGCCCTACCCTGAGGAACTGTCCATCTTACAGCCATGCTGGAGTGCACACCACTATGGCCTTGGGGCAGTCAACCCTCTCTCTCAAACTTCTTCCTTTTCCTCCACCACCCATTCTTCCATCAGCTCACGCAGACACAACATTTCTGTCTGATAGAGAACACAGCACAGAGTTACTGAGGTAACATAGCCATCATAAATACTGATGTAACTATTGGAGGGGTTTTTTTTGCAGCAGTTCAAATAGAATAAAATGATATTAATTCTTCATGAAATCCTTTTAAGGATTTGTACACCTAAATATTACTCAGCAAGAGTTGTAAAATCAATAATTTATTATTATAACCAGATAATAATTTCTGCAGAAGATTCATACTAACACTCATGTTGGTTGATTGGCTTTTAATGGTAGAATTCTAGGGAAGGTGATTTGGGTATGTAGCCTTTAATAAGGCTTAATATAAACACTTGACATTTGTTTCTTTCATTTTCCCTGCCTCTCATTCTAGATTATCTATCATAGCAACTCCTCATTCAGGCTCCCCATCGGGCTTTACCCTCATCTCCATTTGAAAACCGTCATTTCAATAGGTGGGCTGAAAATTCCTGTACTTCTAAAAATACCACTGTTCCACTTACTAAGCCTAGTTAATGGCATCTCTCTCCACTTTCATTATTCAATGTAGCAACTATCAATGAGTGGAAAAGAAACTACACAAAGGGGGCAAAATCAGAGTGACTTTTTTTACTCCAAAAGAATATTCATTTGGTTAGGAAAAAGAAAAAAATGTTTTGCTGTTGTTTTGTAACTTTGTGTTCCAGTTGCTGCTACAAAACTTTTCTTTCCTCTTTGCTTGTGGTGAATAACAATGATAAAGTTTTTAGATAAGAGACCATTACATGATATAATGATTAAGAACAAACTACAGAAAGATTATTGCAGAAAACTAAATCACAGGTCAAAAGAGGATAATAAAACTACAACACTTAAGGTAAGAAAATCAAAAACTGAGAGGAAGAAACATAAAAATGGGAATACAAAGTAAAAATCACTAAGGAGAAGCCATAGTAATGATTTTAAAAATAAACAGCAAATTTCTCTGAATTGTCTTCAAATATATCTTTAGCTACTTATTAAAGTTTGGGAGAGGGGAGGGGCTATTAATTTTTTTCATTGAAGAGTCACCTTCTGTTTCCAACTTTGGGCTTGAATGTATATACACCTTAAGGCAGTTCTGAATGTAAAAGCTTTTCCAAGGACTCTCTAAACTTTGACAAACTAAGCAAGGCAGAGGAATACTTGCTGGGGTGAATAGGTGAATAAGAAATATTTTATTTATCTTTCTGTTATCTACTTCCATGGGAAGATCTCAAAACCTAAACTATTGAGTTAAGTAGGGATCTAAAGAGAAGTGGTACAATTTTACTTGGAAGGTAGTCACAAACAGGTCATGTTTGCTATAAATAGAAACTATATGAGCTCAGACCTCTAAAATCAAACTAACTTTATTAAAAAAACCACTTGGAGGATTTAATTGAATCAAAGACTTACAGAACAGCTGAGATCAGAAGGGATTTCTGGAGGTCCCTGCTCAGATAAGGTTGTCCTGAGCCTATTATTGAAAGAATTAATATTAGAAAAAAATTTTTTACAATTTAGCTTTCATTTATGTACGTGTTTCGGGATTCAGTTCTGCCTATGTATTTATTACACAGGTTTGCATAAAAGAATTGAAGCATAAAGAAATTTTACATGAACCCAAACATAATTCTAAGATTCCCAATATAATTTAAGTAAATATTATCTTCAAGCTGTGCATCAAATTTTGATTTTATATTAGTGGTTCAGTTGTTTTTTTGTTTCTTTGGGGTTTTTTTTGTCAAGAAAGATTTGTTGAGGGTTTTCTATTTCAATTTAGTAAATATCTATGGCAATATTGTTTATTTTGAGACTGTTTCTGTATAAATACTAAGTATTACAATGGTAGAGATATCACTATGAAATAAATAACTCAGCTTTTACTTTAAAATCTGAAAAGTTCCCAATACCAGTCCAGAGGATGTCCTTGAATCATACCAGCTTCTCAATGTGTGAAGGAAAGAGCATGCACATCATGATCACATATTCTGCAATGCAGGAGAGTGGGAAAGGTACAGCAACTTATCAGTTTGATCAGGATATTTATTGCGCGTATCTATTTATGCCATAAACTTTTAATTCTATCAAACCCTTTTCTCCTCCTTTCTGGCAGTTCTGGGGACTTAAATTGGATGTGACTGACTATAAAAAATTATAATCTATGCATTTTAAGATAAATTAATTTGTACTTGAACAGTTTATCTGCAGTCTTCCTGTCATTTTCAGAATGATGCAAATTGCAAGTCATTTCAGAATAAGATACATAATGTAATTTGATAAACTTTCCTGCTCTCTTCTTTTATGTATAACAAAGTTTGTGTCATTTTTGAAAGTAGAGTTGCAAAACATTTAGAAAATTTTAATTTCTACATTTCCTACAGAAAAAATAAAGTAAGGCTGCTTCCCCCCCTCCCCCTCCTCTTCAATTTTCAGAAATATCATATGGCAGTTTTTTGAGCATCTTGTTTTTTGAGCATCCTGGAATTTCCAATAACCAACAGGAAAACCATTACAAGAGTTTGGTCAAAGAAGTCTCCAATTTTTGTAAGTCAAAGTCTTGGACTGATTTGCAGGATATTATTTATTCAACTAACACCTCTCAAATAAATATTAATACAAAAAATTTCAGTGTTTTATACTTAGTCAATTAATGTTGTAGTTTTCTCATCAATGAAGTGGAGTATTTGTTTTGAGAGGTGTTCTTTCCCACTACTAAATACCCTGTCCTTACACTTCGGTATACATTCAACTGCAGTTGAGTGAGGTAAAATATTAAGGTTATTGTTCTCCCCTTAATGTACATTTCTGCAAAAGCTCATTGAAATGTATGACGATTCAATGAATTGTCACAAAACCATTTAAGAAAGACACTCTTTCATGGACATAGTTTTAAGGGTCTGAGAAGTATTGTTGTACCTTCAATCACTCGGCTTCATATAAGGGTCTTGTGGCAGCTTATGAGACAAAAGCACGCCATTTATTGTAGTATGTATATGTTACAAGGTGTATGTTCTGTTCCCAGTACATAAGAGAGTGAGGAATGATTATAACTGAGCACATACATTAACCTTTGTATTATTCCCTTATATAATTTCTGTGTATTATTATAATTTTTTTGGTAGAGGTTATTCCAACTAAACAATGATGGTACTAAAGAGTTAATATGATATAATAAAGTCATAATACAGTTTTTAACGGACTCTCTTAAAAAGCATACCAGAGAAATACTGTGTTTTATTGCAAAATCTTGAAAGTTTGTTTTTCAAACCATCTAAATCTTTGCAAATTGAAGTATTTCAGTTCAGCTTTCATACAACATGGACAAAAGTATCATAAACTCCTCCTCAAAAAAAATCAGGAAATACAAAAACCTGCTTGACAAAATTGTGCCTAATACTTTCTGGACTACATGAGTGAACTGACAGTCTTTGAAGGCAGGTAAGAAGTGAAAGCTTAGTATGGCTGAGATAACAAGTTGGGGAGTGCATTGTTTGTCTAGTGGCGCCAAGCAGTGTTCTTAAGATTAGCAGTCCTAAATCTTTCATTCATGGCATTACAAACTGACCATCATAATCCATTCATTAAAGCCATACCAAAGAAAAGGATAAGAAACTAAATAACTATGTTTAAAAAACACAAAACCTTAAAATGACGATTTAAGTATTTAAAGGTGCACAAAGTCATACTAAGCAAACCTCCGAATGTTTTGGACTCAAAAGAGTTTTGCAACTTAGAATCACTTATAAATTACCATCTCTCTCTCTCTCCTTCTCTCCCCTCCTCCATGATACTCTCACAATAACAAAAGGGATTAGCTAAGCAATCTAAAGTGAATCCACTTTAAGAGCATAGTTAAACTCAGGGTAACTAGCATGTCAGTGTCAATGCATCAGCATTTCATGCGTTTGAAACTAGGCCTTATAAATGAATTGATCCTTGTGTTTCTGTCTTCTGTTATAAAATAGTGTTACTCAATAGGAGGAAAATATTCCTGTAATGTAAAATCATATGGAGTCTACCATATGTTTTACACTCTCTTATCTATTTCTAGACTGAAATTATTCCACAAATATATTGAAAATGGGTCCTCTTTTATATCCCAGTAAGTGGGAGCAGTCTGTTTCCCAAAAAGACTTGTATGTAGATGTTTACCTATAGCTGTGTATAGATTTTTCTAAGGAAGATGTATGCCTGGACTCATCTATGAGGGGTACTCTGTTACTGGGCTCAGTACGAACGCTCTCAGAACCAGTACCTTTCCAAACAATTAAACTGTCTTACAGGTGCTCATTTGGTATTAGACATCATCCAGAGAAGATGCAGTCTGGTCTACCATCACTACACCTGGAGCCTGACTGCAAATGTGTTCAGTAAAAGTTCCTGGGCACTTTATAAAGATTTCCAATGAGCTCTCCTCATGACCTATGATCAAATCGGTTATGCGGACAGACATTTATTCCTAGATCGGGTTTTGGGAAACTGTGTAATTATAACCTGAGAAAATTAGTGCTCAGCTCCCAGAGACTAGATCTTGATCTTTGAAAATTCCAGCACAAAATATTGAAGGTAGAATACATTTTAAAAAGAGGCTTTTCTTAGAAACAGTGTTGCAATATCTTAGTACTAATCAAAAGTCTGTTATGAAGAAATTTATCTCCCTGTACCTGCTATACAGGGGAGTATGAAACTATAATTCTGTATGAAAAATTTTTAACTTTACTCCAGATCAGGAAGTAGAGTAAACCATGCAAAAGTTGCAGATAAAAGAGTTCTTGAGCTGGAAGTTAATAGAGTGAGTGAAGTACAGTCTTCTGACAGCTTAGTTTAATCATCTTTCCTAGTCCTTTATGCCTTACCCTTTAGAGGTCAGACTTCCTACTTCTTTAGATATCCACCTAGTTCATTCTGTTTTCATTTATCCATGACAGCTCTACATACTCCACAATGAAAAAGAAATAAACCAAAATTAAATACTTAGATTTAGCATTCTACTGTAGTTTACCAAAAATTCATGCAAGTCAATAAGCATATTTTGCTTGTGCATCACAACTATGTGATTGGATGTGTTTGGATGGGGTTTTTTACAAATCAGCTTTTGCCTAAGGTTGCATATAAAATTTTTTGAAAAACAGGTTGTTTCTTGAATTTGGAATTGAAGAAAAATAATAGTGGTGAAATGTTCTGTCACTTTGAAAGTGAAAAAATAAATTATTTTTAATTTAGATAACTTTTAATTTGCTTATTAAAGATAGTCTCAGTGTCAGCAGATACTTATTAAATAACATTTCAAATTCAAACTGTGAGACAGAGGTCATAAAAGGTTAACATGTTTGTGGTACAAAATTTTAGAAATCCTCTTAGGAAAGACTACAGTTCCCAGATAATCTCAGTAATAGCTTCTGCTGTGTAACTGTACTCATTCTTAGAGATTTTTCAGTTCTAGTCTTTCTAACTGAACTGTTGTCTTAAAAGATTTCAGAGTAATGAGCTGACTAGCTTTAGTGATTTCTAAACATGATAGTAACTAAAAGTTATCATGCTGTTACTTAGAGTAGATACGTATTTGAGACCCAGGAAAAGATTAGCATAGGAAAGAGTAGACACACATTTACAAGCTTATGTCTTTTCCTTTGATTCATCCTATCTTTCTGGATATACAAGCAGTGTAGCCAGATCCAAGGACAAGATGGATGGACAGATATCGTGTATGTACAGATGATAGCCACATGATAAATTGAGGAACTATCCCATTTATTTATAACCACCTTTGACCATCTCACATGCCCTTTGTCTACCAATTTATCTTTGCCATGATGACTTATAAAATTCCAACTCCTTGAAACATTTCAGTTCATTCTATCCTGCCTCCTCTTCTTTGTTTTCCCCCGCATTCATCCAGAAAAATGAGAGAAGATTGCCACAGCCTGAAAGAGGAATTATTCATTAACACAGAGGAAACAAAAAAGTGCATAATTTCTTGTATTTCCACCAATGTACAAATTGAGTGCTGAATAGCTGCCTTTATTTACTTTGGAGATTTTTCCAATGATCATAAAAAATATATAGATAAATTGACTGTAATTTAATTAGTTTTAACAATTATTAATCCTAGAGCTGGACATTTTGACAACCTCTGTTAGGTTGTTTCACTCAGAAAGAAAGAGCAATCTATGGAATAATTAACATCATCTGGTTTAGACTGCTAATTTAAAACAAGAAAAACAATAAAGAAAATCAGAAAGCAAGTTCATGAATGTCAAATATTTTTCTATTTTGTTTTTTTGGAGCAGAATTTTCAATAAAAAGAATAAGTCCTATAGTTCTCCAGTGCTACTGAGACCCATTTTCAGAAGCTTGAAAGGTCATGGAATTCTTCGATTCTGACTATTCTGACGGGACTATTTGGAATATGAAATTAAAACCATTTTTATATGTGAATTATTTAATCTGAAATTCAATTAAAAAAAGTCAATCTGATATCATATTAATGAAGCCTGCAGGTAGCAAGATGGTCTAGTAAAGGTTTCTTCTACCAGACCCAATCTTTATTGCCAAGAATGAATGAAAAGTTTCAGGGGCCTGAGAGTTTACAGAGTCATTCATTTATGGTCACCGATACGAAAATGAAGCCCCTGACTCAATAGCTGTCATAAGCTTGGACTTGATTTCATTTCTTGTTTCATGTCTTGTGTCTCAGTGTCTGCTAGCTCTATTATTAGATGATACCAGCAATGAACTAACACTGCCTTGAAAGATATGTTGAAAGCTCAGCATGGAGATGTTTTCTTGCTCTTGAGTGCATCTTGGAATATTTGTGCTGACCTTTCAAAGAAAATTATGTTAAATTGGTTTAGATTTCCGATAAAGGTAGGACCTGAATTTTTTTTAAAAATTATGTTTTGTAGAGCATGAAAACGTACACATTTGAATATCATCCATTAATATTTTAATACGTATATTTAATACAAGTCATGAAAGACATGCAGTTTTCCCAGAGAAGAATTTTGTCATCAATACTGATGCATAGCATACTGTTGGAAAAGCTGGCAACCTACAGCTTGGACAGGGGCACTCTGTGCAGGGTTAAGAACTGGCTGGAGGGCTGGGCCCAGAGAGTAGTGGTAAACGGTGCTACATCCAGCTGGCACACACTAGTTGGTGTCCCCCAGGGATCAGTGTTCTATTGAATATCTTTATTGATGATCTGGATGAGCGGATTGAGTCCACCATTAGCAAATCTGCAGGTGACACCAAGATGGGGGGGTGTGTTGATCTGCTGGAAGGCAGGAAGGTTTATCAGAGGGACCTGGACAAGCTGGAGAGATGAGTTGATTCCAAAGGGATGAACTTCAACAAGGCCACGTACCAGGTCCTGCACTTTGGCCACAACAACCCCCTGCAGCACTACAGGCTGGGCACAGAGTGGCTGGAGAGCAGCCAGGCAGAAAGGGATCTGGGAGTTTGGATCGATGAGAAGGTGAACATGAGCCAGCAGAGTGCCCAGGTGACCAAGAAGGCCAAT
>VYXB01004280.1:8567-24770 GCA_013397135.1 Pachyramphus minor | reverse complement strand
CCCTGTACTCAGCACTGGTGAGGCCACACCTGGAGTATTGTGTCCAGTTCTGGGCCCCTCAGTTCAGGAAGGACATTGAGGTACTGGAGCAGGTCCAGAGAAGGGCAACCAGGCTGGTGAATGGACTTGAACACAAGTCCTATGAGCAGAGGTTGAGGGAGCTTTGGCTGCTTAGCCTGGAGAAGAGGAGGCTTGGGGGAGACCCTATCCCTCTCCACAACTTCCTGAAAGGAGGTTGTAACCAGGTGGGGGTTGGTCTCTTCTCACAGGCAACTAGCAGTAGGACAAGGGGGCACAATCTTAAGCTGTGCCAGGGAAGTTTAGGTTGAATATTAGGAAGAAATTTTTTACAGAGAGAGTAATCAGACATTGAAATGAGATGCCCAGGCAGGTGGTGGATTCACCGTCCCTGGAGGTTTTTAAGGTGAGACTGGATGGGGCACTCAGTGCCACGGTGTGGTAACCACGACAGTGTTGGACCAAGGGTTGGACTTGATCTCGGAGGTCTTTGTCCTGGTTGATTCTATGATTCCATGATTACTCTCCAACTGGACACCCTTATTCCAAATATGAATGAATATTTTTGTATTTCTTTGATTAGATTAAATAGTTTTGAAAGTGATATTGGCTAAACAGAAAAAAACTATCTCTGTATGAGAAGAGTCCATTTACAGAAGGATGTATAATGATCAAAATTCAGAGGACTGTCAGCTCATACCAGTTTAACTTACCTATGAAAGCATAACATATAAGCAAGTTCCTCCTTATACTCTCCCAAGAAGAACTTGTTTTCTTCAGAAACCTCTTCAGTATAGTCTAACAGTGCTTCTGGTCGAAAAGTTCATGCTAATTTAGGTATTGATTTAAAACAATTAAAAATGAAAATCCCCAGCAGAGTAACACAATATTGTTCAGATCGAAATAGGAAACTAGTTAAAGAGAGCTGGCTGTTCTATTGAAGCTCAGGAAAATAAAAGTAACACATTAAAACATCAGCTGAAACACTTCAGACTGTCCTCACTCCCACACAAGTCAAGCACATGTGCATGTACTTCTGTCAAGGATGTCAAAGTATGAATTTTGGTCTTTGTGATCCCTTCCAACCCAAACCATTCTATGATGATATAAAGTTGCAGGTAAACTTACTGAATATGTAAATTGTGCTTCAGAGTCCTTAGGTTGAATGGCTGCTAAATGTCAACGAACATGCTGCAACTGCATTTCCCTTATGGAGGTGCTTACTGCATGCCTACAAATAAATGGTGATGATGAAAATGTCTTTACGTTTCCCTGATCACATGCAATTTATAAACAGTCTAGAGACTGATCCCAGAATCACTAGTCCTGGGAGGGGAGAAGCATCCTTCCATGGGCACCTTGGCCAATGCATTAGTTTTGAACTAGAACCTTTAGATTGATGTGCTGTCATGCAAATTTAATACATTACACCTAAACTTGAAGTTTTGCTGTGAATTGGATAAAATGAGGTCTATCATATGAGACCAAACAAGATACAGTATGAAATAACTCCATCTTAATGACAAAAGTAGAAGATATTGGTCCTTAAAAGAATACCATATTTTTTAACCTAAAGTAGTCTTTGACATTTTAACTAACTACTGGAACATAGAAAGATTAAGCAATAGTGCAAAGATTTGTTATGGTTTGTGCAGCAGTCATTATGCTAAGATGTGTAGGAGAGCTAACTTTATTAGGGGAAGGAAATCAGAGAGCATTTTGGGATTACTGTACCTCCCATTCATTTATAGCATGTCATAAGTTCTTCAGCATCCTCTTGGGCAAGTAGAGCAGACAGACAAAAGCTGCTTCCTTCTTCAGTTCCAACTTTTCCCCACATCACTGATAAGAAACATCTTTAAATAAAATCTTAAATATAGGGCAGATGCTTTTTAGTCCTTCTTCTCTCCACTAAGCAGCCAGAGTAAGAGCTTTGGGCCCATCAGTACGTGCAAGTGGGAAAAATGGAGCAGTCGCGGCAGCAATTAAGTGTATGTACAATTATAAATGCCTAAAACATAGGACTAGTTTTTCTTTTTTATACTCCCCAGACACTTCAGAGTAAAAGTATCTCACTCAGTTTGTAACATAACTATTTCTAAATATAATAGTGCAATCTCAGCTACACAGAAAAACTATTTGTTTCCACTGGCAAGAGACTGAAAGATGAAGCCAACACTCCAACTTTTGTTTCAAGTATTTGTCTTAAAGCCTGTGATTTAGGAGATACTATTGTTTAAATTCAGGTACACACCAGATAATCCAAACAAACAATAGTCCAAGCTCTTGCACGTCAAAAGCATTTCCAGGGCTGTCTGAAGGAGCTGTAAGAAAAAAATTCAATACATCTACCCAGCTGGGAATGCTGGGGTTTTATCTTTTCAAGTGGGGTTGAGTCACTGCTGCCAGAGAGAGATGGAGGTGCCAGAGAGAAAGAGTTCCTGGGGAAGCTGGGCTTTCTGCTTGAGGAAGTAGTAAGAGTGAGGTAGGGCCACCCGTAGCCACTGTCCCTCCTGCCCTGATCCTTCCTAAATATTAGTCTGTTGTTCCAGTACACAGGAAAAATCAGAGGCCAAAGCATGGCTGTTCCACTCCACAGAGCTTAAGCAAGCATCTGCTCACTTGTGCCAACAACACAAATACATCAGCCCAAATCTCTGCCTGGGTTACATTTGTAAAATTCTATAAATCAATGCAAGGATCTTGCTTATAACCCAGGACCTTATATACCATACTTATAATTATACTATCTAACTAATTTTAAAACTAAAATTCACACAGCAAAAATCCCAATCTTTTTCAGTTAGAAAACAAAGTTCTGGTTACAATAATTCAGATCAAATGCTAAGTTCTTGAAAATCTTTTCCTGTAACAAGCATTTGAAAAAAACCCATCCATATCACATATGGGGCTTTAGATTATGTAATTCATCAGCTGTATGCATGATAGAATAAACTGTTTCCATGAATGAATATTCATCATTAAAGAACATTTTTTCCTGTATTTATCTGTTTGCTTTTCTTCCATTTGCAAGCATAAATGCATAAACCAAGGAAAAATTTAGCTTTTGGAAGTAGCATAAACCTCTGACGGTATGTATTTTATTCAGGGGGAGTTTTAACAGGGGAAAATATTCGGTAAGAGAAGTTCTAAGAATATCAAGAGTTGTTAATACTGTGAATAACACTGTGCAAATTAATTTTAATATTTTTATAAAATATATAATTGCTCTATTAGTTACAAAAATTTTAAAAATCTGCTAAAAACATTAATAAAATTATTAAAACCAGGAAATCATAAATTTATTAGTGTATTTCCCAATGAGACAGAGGTTTGGTTTAGATTTCACTAAAAAAATGTAGCTTTGTTCTTAAAAAAATTTCTCCAACCCAAAGAATGGAAATCAGATGCTTAAAACCAGACATGGCATCAAATCTGATTGAGAATTTATTATCTCATGTTGTTCTTTTTAGGTTATAAGAGGAATTGTTCTTTTTGGATTATAGAAAGGGTGAACAGAAAAGACAGGGTAAAGGTATTTCTGGTATATTTTTTTGCACTGTACATACAAATGAAAAAGCACTAATTTGTAAATACTTGCAAGTCATACTGCTGTACAGTGTTAAATTGTGTCTGGAAATGAAATAATCCGTTTGAGTAAAAATTAATGATTTAGTTAAGTATAAAAGCAGATCTCGATGCTATATCTGGATCAGGAATGTATCATTATTTCCAGAGTTTCCTAATGTTTATCATTCTTTCCAATAAAAAAAGATATGTATTTCATTCATGGTCTTTCTTTCTAGCTGTAAATCAGGCTTTAGCCACATTCAGCTGTATATATGAACAAATAAATAATAAAACATTTCAGGTTTTGAGCTGTTAGGCTTTCTTGGGTCTTTACTCTCCTGGAAAGATAACTGCAACTAACCTCTATAAACAAGAGACTTCCTTTTCACAGTTCATGTGCTGCTATTTTTTTATGTTAGCCTTTTCCAGCTGCCTCTCCATGAGTAGCTGCTCTTAATGCTTGCTGGAAATATTCTGGGAGGCTGCCAATACCTTTCTGCACTTCTAGAGCAGGTTTGCTGACTGGTGATCATAACTTCCCTGAAATAAGATTTTCTGTCGGCTGAGCAGTAGAAATGCTATCCTTCTAAATACCAGGCAATGATAATGGCATTAATAATTATTTTGCCTTTCTTATATTCAGGAGTGGATACTACTCGGTCTTCACTTAAATATTTGCAAATATTATTCCTCACCGTGCTATGAGTTTGGAAATCTAATTTAAAAAGCCTGTCTTAAGGATTCCATTAAGATACACAAGCTGTTTTCCAGGCTGATCATTTGAGAAATGGCCCATTCTTTTATGCCAGAGGCAATTGGTGACATTTATTAGCTCAGGATACCAGGGTTGGGCAGGTGGCAGCACTCCTGACACAACAGCTGAGCATTAGCTGACTTGGGATCTGTACAAAATGGCCAGGGTTAAGAGAAAGCACAACTAGATTAAGGCAAAGGTATTTTAACTTCTGCTGAGATGCCTAGCTCCTTCAGTCATTTGATCTTGCCATAATCTCTGCCTGCAAGAAGGTTGAGTGACAACAGTTGCAAAGCAAAGCTTGTAAACAGAAATCAGATTATATGAGGCAGCAGTAACCAATGCCTGAGCCCGCATGCAGCCTAGTGCATGCAAAAGAATGGTTTTGGTTTTTGTTTCTATAAAAGAAAAGCCTGTCACCTACTGCTCTTCCAGAGAGCTGAAAATGAATACAAGCACCATCCTGCAAGCAAGGCATGTGATGGAGATGTGGTGTAGGTCCTTCTGCACCCCTGGGGAGAGACCACAATTGCAGACAGAAGACCCGGCTTGTGTCTGGGATAGAAGGAGACTGTGTTGCCGCTCCATTGCATGTGTTGAAGAAGACATACCTATCAGAGTGCTGCTTAGACCAAGTGCAGATTGATCTTGAGCCTAAGAATTTATCATGTTGTAGTTCTGGCCTAGATGGGAACTAAGCAATATGCAGCAACTCAATCACTTTCTTACCAGTGTGATGGGGGAGAGAATTGGAAGAGTAAAAATGAGAAAACTTGTGGGTTGAGATACAGACAGTTTAATAGGGAAAGCAAAAGTCACTCACGCTAGCAAAGAAAAACAACAAATTCATTCACCACTTCCCATCCGCAGGCAGGTGTTCAGCCATTCCGAGGATATCAAGGCACCATCATGCATAAAGGTGACTTGGGAAGATCGCCATCACTCTGAATTTTCTCCTCCCCTTCCACCTTCTTCCCCAGCTTTATATACTGAGCATGATGACATAGGAGATGAAATATCCCTGAGGTCAGTTGGGGTCAGTTGTCATGCATGTGTCCCCTCCAAACTTCTCATACAGCCCCTCCTTGCTGATGGGATGGGGTGAAGAGCAGAAAAGGTGTCAATACTGTAAGTACTGCTCAGCAGTAACTAGAGCATCTCTGTCTTACCAGTACTGCTTCCAGCACAAGTTCAAAACACAGCCCCATATGAGCTACTGTGAAGAAAATTACTTTACCCTAGTCAAAACCAGCACAGAGGTCCAAAGCAGCGAAGAGCTCTGATGGTCTTTCCAAAGCAAGAGCAGTGCCTGCTTTTCCTTTTTGTTCATAGAACCTGTTCCCAGTATAATATGGCTAGAGATCAGTACAGGCTCCAAGCAACACAGATTTCCTGAAGCTACAGTCAGTTTAAAGAAATTATGGCAAGCTTTACCATATTCTACTACTGGTTTAGCATTTATGACTGAATATAGCTTTTCAGGAGAGTTGGATTTGGTTTTTAATTAGAGCCATGGGTAATGGACTGTAGAGAACACACATTTCTTAGGTATTATAAAAGAAACTTCAGAGAATCACACAAAACAGAACAACTTGCAGAATCACAGAACCAACCAGGCTGGAAAAGACCTCTGAGATCATCAACTCCAACCTACAAAGTTACTTTTGCGAACATTGGCATTGGTCCTTAGTCTTTAGTTTCATTGCTGCGAGAGAAACTCCCAAAGAGCCTAAATCTCTTCCAACAGGGAATAAAAAAATCATTAACACACTTGTAAATCAGGACCTTAAATACTAGCTCCTGTGTATGGTTGCATGGTTAAAGCCAGGTAGGTCAAGGGCTTCCCACAAATATTAACTAGCTCTCCTCCGCAGAGCTTCCATGAAGAGACCACCTGAACTTGAACTCTGGAATGCAGAGCTGGAGGCACCACACTTTGCTAGCTAACCTGGAACAGTTTCAAAGGTCTCAGCCTCCAACTCCAACTAAGCATGAGCTGTGCCACAGCTACCCAGAGCTCTGTTCTTGCAATCCTGGACCCACTATAGAGACTTGGTAACAGAATGACTGCAATACTAGCTGCTTTTTGTCAGTTGGCTTCCAAATATGTCCAAAATGCAGCCTAAGGCTTGACCTTGAGGAAGTTGGTGAGGAATCAAGGAAACTGTTAAGAAAAACAGGAATTTCCAGGTAGTTGTAAACTTTGCAAAATAATTAACACATCCTTTAAATTTATAAATACAGTATGACTACGGGAAATAAGAGACATGTATTTAACTTTTAAAAGTTTTAAATCTTCTGTATTTCAGACACGTAAGCATCTTCTAGCAAAGTGCAAACATTCCTGAAAAAATTTATCAATGAAAATACAAATAGCAGTTTTTCAAAGACCAATAAAAATTGATGGGTAGAAAATGAGCAGCAAAATTCCTAGATTCTTACAGTGCATTAAGTGTTTGGTTTGAACATTTTTATGTGGATTTATTCACTGTATTTTCTGAAAAGCACAAAAAAAAGAGTCAGCTATTAAACAGATTACCCTAACACAGTTTTTGCTTTTGGCTGTACTAGTATGTTGTTAGTCAACTAATTCAGCTCACCAACACAGGGATGCTTGGCCTTCTAGTCTTCACAAGGGTTTCATTGACCTTGAAATCATACACCTCTTTCAAGCAAAGCATTTACATACACCCTCAATATTGTATAAAAGTCATTGGGTGAAATTTCTCATGTGTGTTTTAAATAGTATTTAAATGAGTCATTTATGAATTATCTGGTTTGTATTTAAAAGGTTCCAGAAGATATCAGGAAAGAGAATGTTGTGGGTTAGAAATTGGCATGCAAGAGATTTATCATTTATGCTTTTGCAAAAGGTTTAGGAATATAAAATTAAAGTTTTATATCTCAGAGTTGTTAAAGAAAAATTCTCTCATACAAATTAAATTTAGAACAGAACCAGAATAATTTAAATGTAGATATGAAAACAATATTTTCAGGAGTATGACCTAAAAAATGCTGACTATTTTTCCTCTTTCTCACAGAATTTTATTTTGCAGATCTTCTGGGATACTAAATTTGACTGATTAACATGGACACTGCTTATGAACAGTTGAATATGTGACTAATAGGGAGGAAGGAAGCTGGCTATCTAAATACATTTACTCACATGTTAATGTAACTATACCTTATCTAAATTTGAAAGCCTGATGCTAAGTCAATATGAAAATGTTACAAGGTCAATCTCCAGCAGAAAAACACACACACATACCCCACCTGAAGGAAACACCATCCACCAAATATCAGAAAGGCAAAATTGCTATAAAATTTTGGTTTTAATTACCAAAAACCCACATGTAATAGCATTTTGTAACATTTGGTGGAACCTATTAGGTGAGGTTACTGAAACTCTTCATTTTACTGCCTTTTTTTTAAAAAAAAAAAGGCAGCTACATTCTTATTGGTTTAATGTGCTTATAACTTATAGCAACTGTCTTTAAAATTGCTACTTTTTCAGATGCATTATCATTCCAATCAAAAGATTTCCTAGTATTGAGAAGATTACTGTAAATTACCCTGTACATTCCTACTTTTCCAGGTTTTGAATGCTATTTCTAAGGGGACTACACAATGTAAGCTTTGATTAATATTGTATTTTTATCTACCATGGAGGTTAAACAGGGATAAGACTACTTGAAAGAAGGAGCAAAGAACACTAGGCAAGCTGAGACCTCATGTAACGACCTAAATGTTAAGCACCAAACTTTTCTCCAGATCTTCAGAAAATAAAGTTGAAAGTTTCTGCTGGGATATGATGTCATAAATTTTAAGAAATGGAATACCTAAGCATTTGCAACTACCATATCAAGAAGAAGAACTGCTTTGATATTTCATCAATATTGTTTGGGTCAGGATGAAATAAATGGTTTTATTCTTGCTGCTTGAAATGGCTTTATTCTTGCTGCATAGATGAAATACTGGAATTTTATGTAAGCAGTGGAAATGATGTTCCAAAATGCCATATTATGTTCAGGTTTTTGTTGTCGCCACTTATAGTCAAAGATCATTGAGGCTTCTACTTGTGAGGGATGGTTTTAAGACCCTTAGTTTACATAGCAGTTCCAAGAGGCTGAATGGGGAAAAGAGCAATCCTTGTTCCATCTTTTTAAAAAGGTGGGAAAATTGCTATGAAACTTTTTTTCCAGGGTGTACACTACAAGTGAGTTATCCAGCTAGTGATGAAGCATTTAGTAAACTCACGACTTTAACATTTTCCACCCGGCTGGTTTGCACGACATCCTCCACGTCACGGCAGCTCCTGTGAAACCTGTCAGGAGATACATTGCCTTCTTCAAACATCTAACAGTGAGCACAGATTACATCCATACTGGGATCTAGTGCTCAAGACATGGCACTGCAATGTTAGGTTCTGCAGTTTTTAAGGACTTTTTTTAATCTGGCCCAAGCCTCTCATTAGGCATCCAGGTAGTTAAAGAAATGTTTAGACTTCATTATCATTAGACATCTTGAAATGCCTATGTTCTGTCCACTTCTTCCAATATTAGACACAAGATATTCTCAAATTATGTAAATCATTAAAAATAAGAGACACACTCTTTCTACATCACCTGGGTCAAATACATAAAACATTAAAAGGATTTTCTATATTCACGTTCAATGTACAAAGCAGCAAAGTATTTCTGCTTTGCAATGCTAGTAGCAAGGAGAAATCTTAATAACAAGTGATCTCCAAAGTTCTGACTTTATCAAATCACAAAATGGTTGCTAATTGGGCAAAATAAGAATTCTTAATGTAGCCTGAACTAATTTTCGACTTCTGTCATGACTGGGCCACTATTCTTCCAAAGTCTTGTTTGTTTTTGGTTGCTAGAGTAAAATATACGTGTCAATAAATAGCCAGATGGGTATCACTGATGAACTGATAATATCAGACCCCATAGCAGTTGACCTTTTCTAAAGGTGTCATGGAGCCATTAAACAGCCTGAGGGAACTAACAAAATCACTAGTCTGTTGCAAGGTGCAACTTTTGAGTGTGGATGCAACATTGTTTCTTACCATTTCTGAGTTTCTGGATTTCAAATATAACTGAACAATTACAGAGCATTTCTAGAAAATATGACTATTCCTTGATCAAAATATAAAATTATTTTATTTTTTTATGATCAAAGGCATCCAAATTAAATATTAACTGATTGAGAGAGGATTATTTGTCAAATTCAGGTAAGATATCAAGAAAGAGAAAGACTATTAGCCGAGAATATACAATACCAGAGGTGCGTGATTAAAAAGATGTCAAATGAGTAGATACCGAATGGGTTATAGGGCTCTCATCCAAAGTAAAAATGACTGAAGAACTTAGCAGACACTAATTTTTAAATGCTGCAGGTTATTCACAGTGTGCCCAAAATATCAACAATGATTCTTTTAATTGTAAAAAAGATTTGGAAACCTTTGAATTTTTTCCTCCCCTTCTGTTATTATCATCAGTTGAGAATAGTTTTATTGTTTCAAATGCATTAAAATTCTTCCCATGTTAAATGCTCTTCCCTAGATTACACATTTTGGTCAACAAATATAAACTTTATTAGAAATATGTAGTGTTGCAGTAGACACAATGTCAACCACAGTCTTATCAGTAATTGCTTGCATTTGCTATTAAATACTTGATAAGATACAGCTTGTAATCACTGTTCAAGAAATTAATTACTAGAGCATGAGAACATTAGTTTTGGTCAACCAATGTTGGGTTGCAATGAGTTAACTGGGATCATTGTTTCTGGGGCTGTTCATATCCCCAGACTTTTCACAGCCCTGGCAGAGGCTGACTCTGTAATAAGTCTCACATTACACGTGGATTAGATTTGTAGAAATCCTGTAACTCAATAGGTACCTGCCTATTCTCTCCTGGCGTCAGGCTGCCTGCACTACTTTGCTCTGTAGACATACCTGGCATTCCACCCGTGCCTCCTCGCTGGCTAAGTGGGCTGGAGCCTGCCTACCAAAACATTGGGGTATTGTTGGGAAGGGGAGACCCCCTTGACAGACGAGCGAAGTGTGAAGTTAGTCTTGCAATGCCTTATTACCTTCCTATGAAGTACACACGCAGCTCTTTTAAACTTCCTTTATGCTGCAGTAATGTGGGAAATGAGATCTGCAGAAGCGTTTGGGAGTAACAAAGGGGTGGAGATGTGCTGTAGACAAGGACAAAGCCAGCCCGACCCCAAGACCTTCCGCCTTCACCCCAGACACTATCATAATGTTTGTTTATACTGACTGAGGAAAAAACCAAAAGCATATTTGTCAGTGCATCAAGGATGTGAAATGGCTTGATTTCTGGGAATTGTGCCAGGTATTATAAAGCATTTTATTTTAACACCCATTCTTCGTTTCACTGCATATCATTTGTCTAGTAATTAGTGAGAATGTTCAAATGTTTTCAAAACATTTGAATAAGATTAAAACACCCATTTACACCGTTCAGGACTTTTAAAGTGAAACAGCTATCTCACTAATGAAAACTAAGCCATGTGATGTTTAAATAACAAAGAGAAAATTCTCAGTTTGCCACTAACAGTTTAAGGGTTGTACCCTGCAAATCTTAGTCTTGGAATCAAATACATTGAAAGTCACAATTAAGCTTATAAAAGTACTAGCAGATCAGCAGATCAGCCAAACTACTAATTTTTCATTGTTTTCTTTTTTTTTTTTTTTTTTTTGCATATAGTGAAATTTGAGATCCATAACAACTATTTCCTCCTCTTTCAGCAGTTCATCATCTCATCCTGGAAGATAATGAAAAGACTCCTAGTGATTTCATGCAGATGTGATTTTAACAATCTACTAACAGCATTTAACTTTTAATGTTAATAAGCTCTAAGGCTTATATTAACATTAAAAGGTCCCATTTTTTTAAAAGAGAGGAAAAATGTCTGTAATGGTTTGCCATTCTCACATCAGAGAGTGTATGGTAGCAATGTATGTATAATATATGTACACATATATTTGCTTCTGAGTTTTGGCAAATGTTTATATTAATGCCTTGAAGTTCATGGCTATGACTTCTGAATTTAGTGAGATATAATTTCAGTCATCAGAGAGAATGGTGGAGAAAGGGTTGGGGACACTGGGGACATAGTTTTGTTTTTTAAAGAGCTAGCAAGTGTCTTAGGCGTCCAAGAACATTGCAGGCATGTCCTTTCCAAAAGCTGCATTGTAGGTGAATTCTACCGTCCAACTAGACTCTCCTGTGTTGCCAAGTGGCAGTGAACAGCAATGATTCTGCCTGACTGATGTGCCCAAACAGTCTCCGTGGGAGGCAATGACTCTGCAGGAAAAGGGCTTGTGAGGAATACTTGCTAAATTCAGACTATTCAAGTGTGTTGCCTGTGCAGGTTCTTAACCACTGTCTCCTCAATGTATGTCATTCCCCCATGTTTTTACAAAGGAAATATTTTTTGACTTCACAGTAGTATTTCATATTGAAAATACTTCTAAGCCTTGAACTGTGGTGATGGGCTTTTGTCTTAGTATGGATAGGTTCAGATTGAGTTTCACCTATGAAATTTTGAAACACAATTTTAGAAATAATACCTGTATACAGACATTCTTTGTAATAAAAATTAATACTTTTCTCTCAATATGTCTCTTATTACTCACTGTTAATCCAGCAAGTAAAACTATGGTATAAAGTCAACAAGCTTCAAGAGAAAATAACTTTCAGTGCATTTTGTTTCTCTTTTAGTTAAGCAGAGTCATAGAAAGCAAAAGAGTGTTGTTTGGGGTTTTTTCCCTGTTTCTATCTAAAATATTTCAGTTTTCTTACTCCTTTTATTACAGTGTTAAACTTCCTGTTACTATAATACATTTAAGACTAGATACAGTTATTGGGGAACAAAGCAACTAAAAAATCCTGATTCCTACTCTTTGTGACACAAATTCCTTCACTTCTATCCTCAAATCACAGTAACTCCTTTCTTCTTCCTAGTCCCTAGTATGCCTTCGGTCTCAGGTAGCAGCTCATGCTACAGCTACTTCCTAAGCTGTGTGCTGGCTGATTAGCTGGCCAGCACTCCTGTAACATTTGGCCAACAGCCTGCTGCCAAGCACAACATGCAATATTTATTCCTCAACAGTAGCACTGATTTGCATCTTTCCACTATTTACATTGATTTTTGTGAAATTTACGGAAACATTTTTCTACTACTCTTGCTTTTTGAATTTGCTTCACCAGAGCCAGTAATAAAGAAGTATTATAATAGGGCAACCAGTAGGTAAACAACACAGCTGCATAAACCACATTTCCAAGGAGAATCAAACTAAAATCCACATATGAAATGAGGAAGGTTATGCAGTAGTCTCAGTCTGAACAGTTAAAGTCAGAATGTCCAAAATTCCACCATCTTCAAGGAGTTTTTCTTTCTTGTTAGTTCAGTGGCACAATTTTCATGCCAGTTTCCTGCCAAGCAAATTGCAGAGGGCTTGTACAACTGAAAGAGCTTGAGTCTGAGTCTCTGGTGACAAGCTTGCTGCAGCTCCAATCAGGGCTTTATAGCTTCCTAAAAAAAATAACAATGCTGCCAATTGTAACAAATGTGAAGTGTCTCTTTGACATGAAACCACTGCCTATTAAAACGAGCCAAAAATATGACAGCTTCACAGAAGGCTCTTTTTTATCAGCTGAACACTTCTCAGCACATCACTTGGGTCAAATTCAAATGTAAAATGATGGTACCTGAAGGAAACAAACTGTCAAGAGTCTCATGTAATACTCACTGAGTCCTATTCTTTTAAACAAGGCTAGTACTTATGTAGTTTTCTTGATAGTAAAATGTAAAGAATTTCAACAATGGAAGATGAATGTGGGATGAAAAGTCCCTTTTTCCATTTCAATATTTCTGCTGAAATAGCTTTGTTACAGTTTAAAAAAAAGTCTATGAGCAGTATTTTGAATGAAATATATTTTCAAGGTTGAATGCTAGCTCTATCCCCACTCAAATAGGAGAAATTACTTCCCAGTGGTGTGCCAAATTACTTGTTAACTGTTTCAGCAACAGGATACGATGATTCTTTATACCAGGCTTGTTGTAGCTTTGTTAGAACTTTATTGCCTCTAATTTCCGAAATCTGCATTATCAGAAGCAGTTCTCTGTTACTGAATTCAGTTCAAAAGCTAACAATTCACCTAAATGAGTACAGCTGAGTATGTTTTCCAAAACTACAGTTACAATTTCCATATCTGTAGTGTTTATTAAATCTCTGGGTAAAAATAATTAAAAAAAATATAAAAGTGTAATAAGTTATGGGTTAGATAACACTATTGGGAGACTATTATTGGAACTAAATAGGTAAATTAAAATGACTCTGGATTCTCGGTTTCCCCCAAAATTCTATAACAGAAACTAACTTTGTGGTTTAGAGCTATGGGTGCTCTAAATTTTACACTTTTAGTGGGTATAGTACTTGTGCATAGGTTGAATTAAAATGCATTAGGTTAGTAACAATGATCCTAAAGTGTCTAAAGTTCAAAAATCCTACAGCTGACCAAATTTTTACATATACCTCTTTTTACTATCTCATGTCCAATTATGTGGTTTTGCACCTTCACATTACTGACAATCTGTATGAGCAACTTGGAGCCACAGTTATGCCAAGTCTAATGGGGACTGAAATCATAGTGCATTAACCACATAATGAGAAACCTCTGCCTGAGTCTCATCCTGCATCTTCTTCACACTTTTAAAGCCCAACTCTATGTTACCACACTTCCAGTTTGACTTTTCCTGGGGAACTCTAGGGCCACATTTTGGCAGCCTGAGTTGTCTCACGTCTTTGAGGAAGGAAGAATTAGGGCAAATTACTGATCACTGCTCCTCCATTGTGAGCTGCTGCCACTCAGTCAATACTGTTATCAGGGAATTAAAGGAAGGATGCAGAACAGAAAATACACACCCTACTCTCCCACCCTTTCCCTGCCTCTGTTTTCTAGATTCCAGTATCCTTTCAATGAAGAGAGTCTGACTCAAAATTAGATTTCTACAAGTTATTCTTTAGCTTATGTTTCACCATGGTTTCAGTCTTCAGTCTCTCACAGCACGTGCAACAGAGGTTGTCAGATCCAATGTTCAGAGAAAAAGCAAGCAATGCCTAACACTTTTTTTTTAATGTATCAATCACAGTTTACTTGAAAGGGAAAAGCAATCCCAGACCCTTGTTGTAAGGCTGAACAACACAAGCTTTCCCCCTTTTCGAAATTAAATGTAAGAGAACTAGGGAAGAAAGTGTCACTAATTCAGGGAAAGAACAATACTGCTTTTAATTAAAATAACCATGAGGGGTACTAGAAATCTGCAGAGAAAGCCTTTCAGAAAACAGACATGAGCAGAAACACCCTTGAAAGATCTGCAATACTCCTACATTTGGGATCTTTTGTGTAAACATTGTCCTACTGAAACTGTGACGACAGTTTCATGTGCCACCATATATCTTTGACTGGTTAATCAACCTACATCCATTTGTTAAATTCAAGAGCAAAACACAATAATACTGAGTCTGGAGCAATTACTTTACCATCATTCCTAAAACCTAAATTTCACTTAGTTTTTTTCAGATGAAAGGAAGTATTCACACTGCCAAATACCTGAGTTAATTTATTAATATGAAAGGAGTAGCAGTCAGGAGAGAGATGGGTGTTATGAACCACCTTCTGCTTTCAGGTGTCTTTATTTTTAATGATGAAGCACTGCACCAGATATGCAAGTGTGTGATATCTTGATAGGATTTTCCTTTAGCCTTCACTCCAGAAGAAGGAATATATGTGAGATGTGAATGACCAGGCAGTAGAATCCATACAAAAAGATGGCCAAAGCAGCTCAATAGTGTAGGTAAATTCATGGATATCTAACTTTATTCTTTCATATAGATACTTCTGCAATTACTTATTCTAAAACTTGAATTTTTTTTGTGCTCCATGGAGAAGTGCTACATCTTGAGACATCTTAGGGAATCTGTACAGTAGTGCCATCTTTGCTATCAAGTCAGCACTTTCCATTTCCATGTCTTCAAACAGAATGTACTGTTTCCTCTAGCTTCTATTTTCTGAAATGGACATGGCATAACACTCTATTACTGATGAATATTTTATTTATAAAATGGAGCTAAAAATGTATTTGTGCCACTCTAGGGCCAAAGAAGTATCTCCATTTATGATTTCATTGTATTTCTGTAACATCTGGAAGACCAAGCAAGATTAAAACTTCACTGCTGTTGGCAAAGAACACTGGGGGTGTCTGAGTTATTTTCTTCCCCAAGATAACCAGGGGAAGAGAAATGCATAAAGGATCTTTGTGGCATTACTGGAAAAAAGCTTTAAATATATATAAAGAGATAGATAGACAGACGTGCTCACAGCTCCACTTGGATTTTCAGCAATGTTTTAGAAAATAATGGGGAATAACGTGAGCAAAGAAGGAAAAACAGCGGGGTGGGGGTGGGGGGGAACAAAACAAGATAAAAGGGATCATGTTTTAACTTGTTTAAAATTTTATTAGTTTATTACGTTATAAACTATTTGCCCTACACATACTTCATATAATCTCTTACTTAATGTTTTGTGACAGCTTTAATACAACAAAATTAGACATGCTGCTGCAGTAGTCCTGACAGCTACCTGGTTTTCATGCATTAACATCATTGGCTTCTTGCCCAATACAAATAAACTTGAAGGGCTAGAGAGCACATCCAGTGAAATCAAGTAACATAAAACTAAAAGGTAGAGCTCAGCACTGTGGAATAAAATATCATTGCAGGGGAAAGCTTTGATGATATCATTAACTGAAATATTAGA
>VYXB01004276.1:0-73402 GCA_013397135.1 Pachyramphus minor | reverse complement strand
TATATATTATATATATTATAAATCCATATGAAACAATGCAAAATAAGTACTGAAAAAACTAGCAGGCAGAGGATCATGCCAAAGCTGTACAACTTGTTTCATGTTTGCAGCAGTGTACAATGAAAAGGTAGCTTTGATTCAAAGTAGTCGCATTTGTTCAGCTTTCCCTCATCCAGGAAGGCTTCACCCAAACAATCTGGAAGTCAAGGTGGAAAATTCACTCCTTGTTTCCCACACAGTCACAGCACAAGAAGACAAGAAGTTACTCTCCACAAAGTGAAAACATACTGTGCTTGCTCCAGCACTCACACTACCATCCAATTTATCAGTGCACCAGCTGATTTAACAGTGGGAGATTGACATCGTCTGTGCCCTGGGGATGAGCTGTGAAAGGGACCACTGCCATACAGCTCAGCCAAAGCACGAGGGATTATAATGACAAAACAGTCTCACAGACTGGGATTTCTTTATGTTGGTTAACTGCCCTGTTCTCTCACCTTGCTTCCAGTTTTCAATTGCTGACCAGCAGCCATGCATTAACACACTGGGAGCTGCCCTGAAACCACGGGTAGTTCACCAGCTCAGCACTTGTCAAACAAGAAATTTAGTCAACATTAGCTGAAGGCCTGAATTAAAGGGAAATCTGTTAAACTGCATTGAATGCTGTTGGGGATACTCACGTTCATAACATCAGCCTTAATTATGTTGATCTTAACTAACTTTCAAATCTAAGCTATTTTAGCTGTCCATGTGTATTTCATACCATTCAACCACTGGGAAACCGAATACAATTTTCTTCCTGGGGTACAAACAGACAACCAAGTTCCAGCACATCAGCTGAGTGACAGTCATTGCTTGTGCTCACACTGTAACCCTTCACAAATGTGACATCTGACATGTAAAGGCAAATATCTGTCCATGAGGTGTAAATGAAGGCTTTGCCTCACGGCTGCTGTGGGGTGGGAGTACCTGCAGCATTTACTCAGCTCTTGGGAATAACAGAATTTGATTGAGCCTGTAGGACGAACAGAGAAATGGCCCCAGTAAATACCTATGGGATGAAATGACGTGTATGCTCTGAGTATAATCCAAGTCCACGTGGCATGAGGCTTTGGCTCACCTCCTCCGCTGGGAAAGGGAACACTGTCACAAAGGCCATTCGCAGGACTCCCACAGGCTCACTCATGTGAACACACACACTTGCAGCCCAGCTCACAGCACACCACTGGCAGTGCAGAGGCCTTTGTAAGGATGTTCTGCCCGTGATGGGAAAGTGCTTCAGCTGCAGGAAGCCTTGGGCCTTCAGCACGAAACTCTCACCACCGGTGTAATACCTGGGTAGTTTCACTGAAGCAGGGGGCAGCCCTCAGTCCACACAGACTTTGCTGACTTGCAGCCTGTGCTCATGCTATGCAGATCAGGGCTTCCATGTAGAACAATCTCAGGAGAAAAAGTAGCTGTGATCTCATGTCATAAATGATGGGCTCAGATACCATTAAAGGAAAGGACCAGGAAAATTCTGCAACTGAAGCATTTTGTGCAACTCTCCATATGAGCATCAGTATAGTACAAGAGAAGATATACTTGTGACTTCCTCTGAGAGGACAATATAGGTTTCCTTAAATGTTAGAAGCAGTTTAGGTGCTGGAAACAGCTCTAAATCCCTTTCACATGACAAGTGAAACTCCTGAACTCTCTTGTATAACCTCTTTTTTTTTCCTTCTTACAAGGAGATTCAATGACCTTAAAGAAGGATTACTAACTGCAAGACATTAGATGTAGGCTACCAGGCAGAAATCCTTACTAATCTTATGCTTGATTAAACTCTGCTTTCAGAAATTTCTGTTCGATCACTTACAAAGCAATCTCCATTCAAAAGACAGACTGATGTCATTAGTTTATCCTTCATCATATATCTCTCATCTTTCTTAAAGAAAAGCTTAACAACCCCTGCATAAAAGTTTACCTTGGACTTAGTGGTTCACAGGGGACAGGGCTGAATGGGGAAGGCAAGAGCTGCACTGAGTTTCTGGGGAGCAGTTTGGTTCCCCGCTCTGCCACAGACCTCACATCCCCATTAGCCAAACTCTGCACTTTCTGTCTTCATATCCCTTATATGTCCAGGGGGACCACACTGCCTCACCTGATGGAAGCAGAAAGCAGAAACATTGCAGGTTGCAATGGTGTTAAAATAATGACAGTCTCAGCCACAGGAGTCCAAAAGTCCCTTGGAAGCCTTTCCAGGAAAGAGGACAAAACTCTCTATTCCTTGAATGGGTGTTACAAAAATGGTGCTTTTATGGCCTATTTCTCTGCCATCTGGCACAAACTAAACACTCAGCAGGAACCTTACAGGACTGAGGTGCCTTTTCCAAGAGAAAGACATTCACTTGCTAAAACAGAGCATGAGATCAGAGGCTGCACATCCTCCCCTTGCAGCCTTCCTGCGCCCGCGCATCATCCCACAGCGCTGAGCAGGGCACGTGTCAGGCCCCACTGCCCCACTCTGTCCATGCTCAAGGGAGGAGGCAGAGGCATGGCTGTGCTTCACACCAAGTCTCTCTGGCAGACATAATCACACAGGCAGCGGCCCTAAATCCCTGTCTGACGTCTCAGCCACTCTGGATGCTGTTAGAGGCAATTTTCTGTCCAGCCTCCTGTTTTAATGGGATGTGCAGTTAAACAGATTCATCCTTTCAGCTTCACTCTGCAGAGCCTTCACTCTCCAGCTGCTGCTGCTCCTGTCCCAGGAAATTAGAGTGCTCTTGGTGTTTCTCTTTTGCAGGCAGGCACATTGCTCAGAAAAGCAGCTCTTGCCAGGAAAAGTGTATAATCTAGAAAGCCACCTGCTCAGCTTTTGTTCTTTGCACTCTCTACAATCAATTTGCCTTTCCCAGGAGAAGGTGCAACTGTTTTCAGTGAAGCAGTAAATAGAGGATTCATGATGTGCAATAAAAGCATAGCCAGTCCCAGGGAAAAGGTTAATGTGCCTCACTGAGAGACACCCTAGGATCCCCAGTGCTGACCTTCCAAATCTTATGAAACTGTCTTTGTGCCTGCTTCAGTATCTTGCAGATTGTCATGTTCCCATCAGGCCAGCTTGAGATGTTAGTGCCATACAAAAAGAGATGTGGCACTTTACCTTCCTGACGGGTCTCCATTTCCTCCCTATGGCTTTGCTCCTGCTGGAAATGCTGCACTGCTCAGGGCGGGAGTGTCTGGCATTTGCTACAAGGGATTCTCCCAGCTGGTCACCGTGTGGCAGGGCCACAGTCCACCTCAGGCTCCAATGCCTGTGGCAGTGAGCACAAGGTCTGTGGGGCTGGAAGCCACCCATTTGACCTGCCCTTTGGTTTTGCAGATGTGAGGTTTCAATTTATTACCACAAAACTGTTCTTCACAAACACCAGCTGCATCTGCCCCTATGTCTTTGCAGGGTAACCTGAACCCCACAACCCTGCCACCAGCTTTCTTGGATTTTTTTGGTCAAAGAACCCAAAAAATGGCCACAGAGATACATCACTTGGCCTTGTACAGATGTACACCTTGTGGCAAGCTGTCACAGCTTGTCACTAGCTGTCTTTTATGCAGATAAAAGTTTCTTTTTTCTACTATAAATACAGATACAGCATGAAACATCCACTCCTGGGATAAAACTATTCTTCTCCTAAAGTGCATAGCTAAAACAAGTGGGACAAATGGCTGCCTAAAAATATCTCTTTTAGCACTAACAATAGAGAGGGTTTAGCTGCCCAGGAAAACCTGCCTTTCACAACAAGGCCGGCAGCTCCAAGTGCAGAGCTGCTGCTACAGGCAGTGCTCAGCACCACTGTTCCCAGGAGACCCCCTGCTCTCCCCATCAGACTGAGATGCTGCTAACTGTGCAGTTTCTCTGAGACAGAGCTCCTTGGCCCCCTCCTGGGGGAGCTCCCAGTAGTTGGAGGTACCACACAGGGATGCACTGAGTTCCTTGTAGCTCTGAGCCTCTCCAGAATATGACTCAGAGCAATATCTGTGTCCTGCTTGCCTTCTAGAAAAAAAAAGGCACATCTTATAGCTACCTGTACCCTTGGGAACTAAGGGCACACAAGCTGTTTTGAACTTGCTGGATAGCTAGGATCCAGAGGCCACAAGATGTAATGCTACGCCATAAAAATTCCTCACCAGGCGTAAGGCTTTTTCCCCATGCACCCCATTAATAAATACTATTCCATCAATTTTCATATCCAATTCACATAAATAATGAGAGAAATCAAAACTGGTGCCATTCTGTCTTAATTAATGCTGTCATCTGAACTCCACATCAGAGACTTTCATCTGTCCTTAATTTTGATGCCTGGTAGAAACATTTTTCCTGTGGACATTTGTGTTCATTTGATGATAATTATGACCTTTAAGCATTAACCAAAAAAAAAAAAATCCCCTGCCAAAAGCCTCTACGCACAAAGAGAGTGTGACAGACCACAGTGCCAGTTTTTACATAACATACCTCCTCAAGACCTAAAGATCCTTTCAGCTTCACTCTGCAGAGCCTTCACTCTCCAGCTGCTGCTGCTCCTGTCCCAGGAAATTAGAGTGCTCTTGGTGTTTCTCTTTTGCAGGCAGGCACATTGCTCAGGGGGGGACAATCCCAAATGAATCACAGCTACTGGTTTATTGCAATCACGTTGTTATGGAATACTAAGTTAGAATCAATAACCAAAAATGTTTTTAAAATTATCTTCCGTGGAACTGACACAACCCAGCACAAGCAGAAACACTGCACTCAGTAGAACTATTGGATGCCATTAATTCTGTGTTCTCATTTTAGCTCTTCTGACACATCCCATGATGGAAGAACACCACTGAAATAAAAGCCACAATGTTTTCAAAGCGCCCCATGATGGGGCCAAGCCAGCCATGGTGAGAAATGGAAGTATCAAATGGCAAACAACTGAGATGCAAATCTGTGTGTGGGTTCCCACTGCTCAGCAAGGGGGTCAACTCTGCCAACAGGCAGTGCCCAGCTCGCTGACAAACAGCTCAGGGTGGTAACACACTGGCTGGCAGATGGAGCAGCACAGACAAGACACGAAGGCTGCTCCTGGAGGGCTCTCCCTGGTCAGCCCTGCTGGGCCATCCCAGGGGCTGAGCTCTGCAAACAATCTTGGCCCAGGGAAAAGCTTTCCTTTGTCAAATGGTTGACATGGCACAGGTCTGAAACACCAAAGGAGAGCAAAGAGTGGCAATAGTGGAAGTTTTCACCCACAGATACACCTGGGATTGCTGATTCTCCTGGTCTGTGGGATTGCAGGTGGTCACTCACATACATCTTGCCTCTACTCAGACCCTAAATACCACAGCAGATTTTCCAGAAGCACAGGGTCAGCTTCTGATTGCTGTATGGGGCATGTGCCTTGCAGCAAGTCCCAGCCAACATCAAACACCGTTTGAAACCCTGAGCCAATCTCATAAAGTTGGTATTTTTGGTTTACTCGGATGACAATTCAACTCTGCACTCAGTCACTTCTAAGATGTTTTGGCTGTTCTGATGAGGGGTACCCTACCATGTCATCACCTGCCTGTTGCTGTACACCTCTAGACTGTTTTCTGGGCCAATGCATCAAATACCTCAGAATAACTCTGTTTCCAAAATACACTAATGGCAGTCCTGAAACAGTGTTGCCACCCTCCCCTCAGGAGCTGGGACTGTTTGCCTTGCAAGACAGTGGGAAGCTGGGACTGGTCTCGGCAGGAATCAAGAGAGCAGTTTGTGTGGGTGCCCAGCTACTTACAGGCAAAATACCAGCAAAATATAGTCACAGAACCAGCAGGTGAAATTACAGTTTGGCTTTAGTGGGAGCTGAGCCCACTCACACTGCGGTTGATTTGAGCCTCCTAAAAATGGCCTCACCAGGCAGTCCCTGAGGGACCAGCCCCGCAGAGAGCTGCAGCCAGCCCTTGGCAGTCCCACACAGCCAGAGAAGGGTCCCTGTGGGCCTGGGCTGAGTGCCTGCTGGCCCTATGCAAAAGCACTGCACAAATAATTTCCTTCTTGCTGCTCAGACTCCATAAAAACTAGAGTCCATTGAGGACCACAAAAAAAAGGAGCAAAGCAGATGTCCTCTGGTGCTGAGGGGGTGTCAGTGGCAAGGCTCAGCTCTAGCTGTGCTGCCCTGGCTTTGGAAACACTTTGTGTGGGAAGGCTTCTGCTACCCAGGAAAGCACACCTGAGTCAAGGCTGAAGGCAAAGTACACCAACACCAGCAAGAACAGACTTGCCAAGATCAGTATGCTCTTAAATGCCTCATTTCTGTCCCTCCAGCACACTCATTTTCCATTCTCCTTGGAAAACCCAGCTATGAAGCGCAGCAGCAACCGATAGTTGGCCTCTTTGCTTCGTGCAGGAGCAGCAGCACCGCTCACCCTCTCCCGTGCACGTGGCACACTAACACTGCAACTGCACTTTGCTGCCAGCTCCCTTCTCCATCCATCAGCATATAAATAATCATAGCAGTGCCTGCTGTCTGAATCAGAAGTTGTATCTCGTTTTTAATTGCATTATGTGTAGCTGGTGCACCAGACCCTATCTGAGGAAGCATGCAAATAATTCACCTGTATCCTCCATTCTCCCCACATGTGCTCCCAAACACGCCAAATTAATACTAGTCTTTGTCTGTTAACCTCATCTCCATCCTGTATATCTAGTATCTTATTTTCAGCTGCCATCCAAAATTAATGCTTCAGCTGGCATATTCAATCTCCTCCCATACTCTAAACTCATGATTAAATACTCTTCAGAGACTGAGATGAACTACAGACAGTCAGGTTGCGTCAAAAAATATGCTTAATTTTGTCTTAGAAAAAACAACACACGATACATTATAGCAAGCAGAAATAGGTACCATGCTCTCAATGGCACATTATGTCATTGAAGCATAGCAGTTTTGTGATACTGCATGCCAGAGTCATCAGATGATTTACTGAGATGTCACTTAAAACTGTCTGGCACCTGCAGCCAGAACAGCACTGAACAGCATTCCTACCACCAGGCCACAGTGACAAGCTGCTTGCATCTAGTGACATCAGGGCTGTGAACTCATCCAGCTCCAGGAGCACTCCCATGGTGGGAATGCCACTAGGTCCAGGGGCTGTGGCCACAGACTCTCCCATCCCCTGGGGGTTTCTGCCACAACCGCAGTAACCCACGGGTCAGGGATGAAACCAGTTGCCGTGGCCATTGCACCTCCAGCCCTCACTGAGATCTATGCAAACTTCTGCTGATGGAAATCAACCCCACCCATTACCAAACTGCTCCCTGCCCAAACAGCCCTTCACTGCCACAGCAGGGAGGCTGATGGCTCCTCCTGGGAGCTCTCTGCCAGTGCTCGCCCAGGCAGAGCCCCGCACCCAACATCCCTCCCCACACATGTCATCCCAACATGCCACTTACTCTCCATGCTCACTTTTGGCCTCAAGTATCACATTTGCTTCCCAATCCTACTATATTCACATCTTCATATATGAATGAGTCTCTGCTGTGCAGCCTATCAGGGAGAAAAGTTCTAACATTGCCAGTAATTCAAACTTGCCTTTGCCTTTGGAATCATTCATTTTTTCTTCCAATTCCCAGATAGGGTGGTGTGGACTGTGCAGAACAAACAGCTGTCAAACATAACACTGTCTCCTGCTCATGTGTTTTCTGCCAAGAATTTAATTTCTGCACATTTTCTTGAAATTACTCCATGAATGTTTTCTGCAAAAGCAATTTATTCATAAACAGTTTCAAATAATCAAAAAGAGAAGAACATTCTCATTTAAAACATGACCTGTTTGGCTGGGGGCATGTTCACGCAATACTCTCTGTTGCAGAGGAACAGCTGGTGAGGCAGCACTTGCATTACATTTCTGGCCTGGTCAGTCACATCTTGGTTACTGAACTCACACAGTCCTCAACCTTATTTTAAAAAGGAAACACTTTTTTCAGGGACTTGCTGTGGAAAGCAAATGCAAGACTGCTCAGCCTGAGTCTGTGCAAAGGTGACCCGACAGGACCGTGTCCAGAATAGCCTCAAACAGCGCTCACGCTGCGCACCTGGGAAACACATCCCAGCAGTACTCACCAGCCTCCTGAGTAAACATACTGCCTTGTGCTTAGTGTGGCAATTTAGAGACAGTTTTACTGGTACAATATTATGGAAATTGCTGGATTTTCATGCCTGCCCAGGGAGGGCGTTTGGGTGCCTGCTGTTTGCTCCATTCCCAAGTGCACATTCACTATGCTCAGATGCTTTCCTCGTTCACATTGTGAACGAGGAAAACATTGAAAACATTGTGCATCTTTCCCCTGCTAAGCAGTGCACTTTAGAAGAAGCAAATCTCAGATTTATTGAACTTGTACATCATCTACTGTTGCTGTGATATGAACCAGGGCCACCACATTCAACCCCCCAGCAAGTGGTGGAGACAAGAAGACACTGCTCCTGTGACCCCTCACCTTTTTTTGTCTGAAGCTTCACGAGTTAGTCCCCGCATGAGGCTGCTGCCTGTGCCTGTATGAGTGGGATGGAGGTCAAGGAGGCTATGACCTAATATTTTAGTCTGAACAGATAGATGGAAGAGATGTATTATTATACAGGAACGCTCTCTGTGCATACAATTATATGGTAACAATCTATTTCGGGAGATGAATCTCTGAAGGACGAACAAAACTTGAACCTTGTTTCCACTGGGAAGCTCCATTATCCCTTTAAGAACAAGGAACTAAATGCATGAAAAATTATACTGAAAGCAGCAGAACAGCATGGCACTGTAACTTGTCCTGAACTGAGGAGAGGGAGGGGAAAGGGGTCAAGTCCTGCTGGTCATGCCAGCACATGAAATTTGGAAAAACTATCCCTGCTGATTTAAGGCTAATCAGGTCTGTGAACAGTTGGATTAATTCAGCCTCTTCCCATGCCCCACGGCTGGATGCCTTCATGTAGGTACATAAGAAGCAAAATCCAAGTGAAACCTTTCTCTCATGAGCCCCAGCGCGTAACTGACAGGTAGAGGTCACGCTGCAGCCTTCTGCCACAGAGAAGGTGCTGCTGGGGCCACTCTGAGCCACCCGCCCCATCCTTGCTTGGGGAATCTGCAGGAGCTTAACATCCTGGAGGTGGCTGCCCCTCATCTTACAGATGAGAGAATGACACAGGGAAAATAAATACTATAAAGATGTAGGACTCAGCGGCAAAGAGAACTCAGGTAGATTCACTCCTGTACTCCCTCTGGCAGACACCTCCCCACACCAGTCCCTTGAGAGCTTCTCTGATTTCTAGTTGTTAAAGTACACTGTAAACAATTGCAAATACCTGTAACACTTCTCTGACATCACTTCCATAGAAGTGAAATAGATAATATTCACATGGGACACCAGGCAAACTGTACCTGCACAGGACCCAAGGAAGGCTGTTGTTCCACTGCAGGATGCCAGGCATACCATGAAACACCTCTCCAAAAGGCCAGGCAGTCAGCCCACTGTGTGTGTTTGTTGCTGATGCTGGATGTGATTTTGCCACGTGTTCTCCTTCAAGGCTGAATTTTTTCATGCCGATTGCCACTTTATCATTCATTTCCACTCCCAGTAACTTCAAAGGGGCTCAGAGGAAGGTGAGATGAGCTTTTGCTGCCAGCCCCTCTCTTGATGCAGGAGGGAGAATGGAGCTGCTCGAGCTGCAGGGTTCTGGGTGCCCACACCAGGAATGGTCCCAGCTGCTTGGGGCAATCCAGGCTGCCTAAAATTCCTACTCCCTGTATTTTGGCACAGAAAGCCATGCAGCATGACCTTGGCACAGGACACGACATGAATGCTAAACATGGCACAAAAGATGTGTGTGTGCATGCTATGATATTTCCATCCAACCACTTCTGGTTCTGCTTATGCTTCTGGAGTGAGAGGTATATGGTACCCTCTTTCCATGTGAGCATATAAAAAAACCCCTTCTCTATTTAATTTTATGTTCATTTGTTCATAACATCAGAGAAAGCAGAAGGTATTTTGCCAGCAGTTCCTGTACAGACATTAGGATAGCCTTTTAGATTGAGAAAATCAAGTTATTTCTATGTTTAAATGAAGCACCAAGAGGCAAGCCATCTCTCTGTTCTGAGAGGTGCTTTCCAAAGACTGATCCTTTGCAACTGGTGTTGCTGGGTTAACAGTTTCCATCCTCCCTAACTGTAAATACTGAAGGCCAAGTGTTGTTTTTATATAAATACAATCCATGATGAAATCAGGAAGGTAACCCAAGATGGCAAAATGTGAATGTGCACACTTATAGCATTGATTTGGCTTTATGCCTTCCCTGAAACAAATGCGACACTTCCCCAGACCTCTTCACTTCAGTGAAGTCTGAATACACACTCATAATGGAGAAATAAACAGAGGATTTAGGGCTGGATCTGAACAAGTATGGCAAATTTTACTGAAATGGTATTTAAGGTATCTGAGTTATAACCTTTGCAATAACACAGTTCCTGTTAGAGCAAGACCTTCTCTCAAGCAACTTACCCACTCTAACCCACCTTTATCCAGGATCACTGTTTACCTTCTATGTTAAATCACTGTAAAAACATGGGTCAAAGTTGTTTCATAACTTTACTCTCTCAGTAATGTGCAACATGAACATAATAGTGTTATTAAGAAGTCAAAAATAACTTAACACAATAGCTATATAAGATTTTCCAATGATCAAACTTTCATCAATTACTTTTTGTTAAGTTCAGAAAATTAGCATATTTGTTAATCAAATTAATTTAAAAAGTAGCTTTTAAAAATAAAAGCAATGCTTTAAATAAATATAGTCTTTTTTATAACCATAAAATACTTAGTCCTGTTAAAGGTAACACCAATACTACACTCAAGCACAGTACTTAAAATGATTGAAATGAATGTTGTGAGCACACATGAGCCGGACACTGGGAGGGATGAGGATGCATTGCTTCGTGACATTCTCCGTCTCCTTTCTGCAGTGGCACTAAGAGGCAGCCAAATCTCAAAACTACCCTAAGCATATGACACGAGTCAGGATATCTGTAACTGCTGCACAAAAAGGCTGGTATCCTGTTTTTCCCCAAGCTATTTCTCTGCACTACATCTGCAGCAGTTCTGCAGCCCTGCTTTAAATTTCTAGCCCAGCATGATTCTCAACCACAAAAACGCAAGGCCAGATCCTGCTTGCTTCATCCAACTGACTTCAACATCTAAGCAGAAGGCGGTAAGCAAGGTCTGACCTCTCACACTCCTTGCCCTAAAGCTCACATTTTGTGACATCTGGAAAACTTTCCTTCCAATACTGGCATCACTGGTGTTTCAGAATGGTCTGAAGCTCACTTCTGGAGTTCATAACCACCAAAGGGTGTTCACAGCTCTCCTCATAACTACAGGGCTGACTAGCTATGTTCATTACTACTTAAGTTAATGCTTATCAGCAAAGACTGCAACTGTCCTGCAGATCTACCAGGTGGCAATGTTTTGCTGGTATGAAATAAATCAGCTAGTTCTTACATTAGTATGTGCTATCTGAGTGTACCCTGAACAGCAGTTTGCTAAAATTCACCAAAACATACACCTCAAATCTACTGATAATCTACCTAGCAACTCTGACCATATGATATCACATTTACTTGGTTGTAGTTGTTCATTAAAAATCACCTTCAGGGTCTGCAGCGAACCACCAGTTTTGTCCTCACAAAAACAGCTGTCAGTGATATTTGTTGTATTCTGTTTGTTTGTTTGAACAGCGGAACAGTAACGTAACCTGTAAGTTAAATGATAAAAAGCTGGAGCGCAAAATAAAGCCCGGAACTGATACAAGTGCTCTCGATTTGTTTTGATCTTCAGAATGAACAGGCCTATTCAAAGATGACAAAGGAATAAATTAGCAAATGGCTAATGCAATGCATGAAAGGGCGTCTACAGGATTTGCATGTGCACGCACACACACGCACTTGTATACAGACAGCTTGGCTTCATTAGAAATCTCACTACTGGAGCTTAACTGAGATAAATTAACTGCATTAAAATACTGACACTGTGAGGATTTTAATACTATCACACCCTGTAGAGGGCACTCCCGTGTGAATTTTTAAATGCTTTAAAAAAATAGTTTAGAGTTATTGAAATCTGTGACAAATGCGACAGCTCTGCCTCCCCTCACAGCCTCCCGTTCTCATCTCCAGTATCCTTCTCCTGTATTGCCTCCAGGCACCGCTTTGACTTGGCATCCGCCTGCCCACTTCCAGTTTTGCTCAGTCCACACGACAGGCACGCCAGCTGGATCTGCTTCATGTTCTCCAGGGCTTCATTCTTGGCGTTCTTCAGGAGATCTCCTTGGCCCTGAGGATGCACAGACAGACATGCAGGAGAGAGTCAGGCATTGCACACATCACTCGGGACCACAAGTGGCAGTACTGCTCTCCTTGTCTCTGGGGCATATTGCTCAGTGCCATGGAACAGGTCCCAGCTCCCATCTCAAATTCTCTCTGCTCTCCATGAACGGGACCGAAGCTCCTTCTGCAGCCTGGCACCAGCTCAGTGAGGAAGGTCGCAGTCAGCACACTGGACAGACAGCAGACTCCCACCACTTCCAGGTCACCATCCCTTGGCAGGTAATTTGGGCCTGCACTGAAAGAGGCTGTGAGAGAAGGCATTTCCTCTTCCACAGTCAAGAGCAAGGACCTGCCAGGGAGAGGGCAGTGATGGCATATGGTAATCCCCTCCCCATGCCACTGCTTGCTCCCACACGGCAATGGCTGTGTCCCCAGCCAACGACCCCCTGCGAGCTGTGAGACCCTGGTAATCCAACCCTCCTCCACCGGCATTTGCTACCCAGCCTTGAGCCCTCCTGTTGCAGAGGCAGGACAAGCTGCACACCCAAGTGAAACACGTCATCCTGTAGCACTACAGGGAGCGCATCTGAACCACTTTGTTTGGGACCTTCGAGCAGGTGAATGGAAATACGACTTCATGAGTGAAGGGCTGCTTCTGTATCTTCTCAGGGCATGTAAAGGTGAGGTGACTAACAGGATGTCAACGCAGTTTGCAACAATCAGGAAAAATGTGTTACATGAAATTTGTATTAAGGAGGAGGTGTTCAGAAATGCCAAAATTAATATTTATGCAACATTGATATCTCAAGTGCCATGAAGCGACAAGATCCTGGTGCTACAGGATACAAATAAATAAAAGCCAAGATATGCATCTGGTCATTAAAATTCAGTATCACTAAGAACTTGAGGTCCTCTTCTCCTAATGTCACCCAATCTGCTCAAAGCACAGCATCCACTTCAGCTGGTTACACACACATTCAGAATGAATACCTCCATTGACTGAAATGTCACATTCGCATCCCTGCAACCCAACTCAACCTCCTGTGGACCACAGGCACTTCCATGGGTCTCAGAGGAGACAACAGATATTATAGCTGGACCTGGGGCTCACTGAAGGGGTGAGTGATCACTGCCCCTCCTTTGATTTTCAAAACAAACCAGATGTGTTGGATGAGTCACAACATGACCCTCTGTCGGTGGGAACATCTCTCCATTCTCCCTTTCTCCAGAGCTAGGAGGAAGGATTTACCCACACCGATGAGCACAGTTCCCTTTTTGCCAGCGCCTGGCACTGGATTCACAATGCCTGAGCCCCTGCAAACAATGTTCACAATGGAGAAACAATGGTGGCTTGCAAGTCTGCTGCACTGGTAAACACCACGTGGGAAACCACGTCATCCAGGGACAGCAGCCTGTGCCTGAGAACGTGATTGCCTCATCTCCCGGTGTCAGGAATTTGTCCCTGCTGAATGATGCAAATCACTGTCCAGATGCTGGGAATACCACTCAGTGTGAGAATAACAAAAAGCACTGGGACTGCGTGAGCAGCTCTCAGCTATGTGGTACGAAGCTCTTTTGAAGGGATTTGTATCTCGGCAGCATGACAGTTATGGGAATACACAGACAAATAGCTTTGGATCCAGTGAGAAGTCGTGGCTTGAAAAAACCAAAACAAGAATAAATTATGCAGCAGACATTTCACATAGGTGTGATCTTGCTTTTATGTCAGAGGTTTTACTTTTGGTTAAAGACAGTAGGCAGGAATTCTAGGGCCCGACAGCTGCCCCAAGCACCCAGCCCACCCCACTTTAGTCTCCCTCCCTGTCTGCAAATGCCACAGGAATAGTGCCAGTGCTGTAGTGACAGGGACAACACTGCCACATAAGCAAATCACTAATGACATCATGATGTTTTCAAAAAGAGTATATCTCCTCAATACATCTTCAACCTCTTCAAACTGCACAAATGCAGTTTTATGTAGTTTTGTTCTAGGATGAAATACCCCTGGCTGCAGTGGGGTGGCTGCTTTTTCCTCTCATACACACAGGACCGAAGACACCAAAGGCTGCACCAATGAGCTGGCAAAATCAGTGTGATGATGCTTTGCAGCCTTAACTTCTCCAAGTCAAAACCTGGTGCTACTATTCATGCCCAAGAACAGAAAAATCCCCTTATTACAAGAAGCAACTAAAAATAGTTGTCATTACAGCACCAGGAACAACTAAGTCCAAAACCTGGGACAGCCCCTGCAACACAGAGGTAAAATAATGATGATGAAGGCCCAGTGACCCTAAAGTACTGGTGCCCGCTTTTAGTCAGAGTGTCTGGAGAAACACTTCCAGGAGCCCATCCTCTGCTGCAGCATGGCTGGCGTCTCCCTGCACAGTGGGAGCACTCAGCCACACCATGCACGGAGGAGGATTTCCGGTCATGCAACAGCACGGGACAGATACAGCTCCACAGGATGACACAAAAACTTCAGCTGAGTCTATGCCACTTTCTTCACATCTCTTTCTTCTCAGGGTGAGGGCAAAGCACGGAAATCTTTGTCAGGTGGTCCATAAACTGTGTGTTTTTCCAGGGACTGTGAGACACTCATTTGAAGGGAGCTATTTGGGATTCGATACACCACTTGGAGGGTGACAGCCTGAGACTGTTCTGCCAAGATTCACATCTGAAGTCGCCAAAAGCCAAGGGACTTCACACCCTATGCGAAAGTGCTGAGCCACCCGCTCTCCCTTATACATATTCTTATTTCACATTTGAGTAACCAGGCAATTCAGATTACAGATTTGTCTGAGACAATGCACAACATGTCTGCAGGTTTTGGGAAGAAACACACTCCTCCTGAGCTTACTTCCAATATTTTGAAGATGTTCTTATTTTACAGTGATCTAAAAACAGAAATGGTCTTATCAAAATAGTGCAATTCCATTCATGTACAGTTCAATGGATTTATGTCTTAGTCTCCTTGTGGTTTTTATTTTTAAACAGCTGGTTCATTTGAGCAAGCTGAAGAAGCAAAAACGATTTTGAATCATCTGTCATGAGAAAATTAACGACAAACCAGCCCCCTCTGACAGAGCTGTCATAACTCTAGAGACACCATTAAAAGAAAGAAAAAAAAAAAAATCTGTGGGCATGCTCTATTTGAAAAGCCATCTGTTTGCTTTGAAAAACTGGCTGTGAGCATAATCCACTTAAGAAAAATGTCAGCATAATTGTGTCAACACCTTAACGAACTAAATATTGGATAGAAGCTAGAGTAAACTTTACAAGTATGATTGCATTGAAACAACCTTCAAAAACAGTCCTTGTGATCATCTCTGTGCGCAGAACCATCCTTCTTGCCCTTACAAGCAAAGTATCTTACTTCCACACAAAGAGAGATCGTGACATTCCACTTTGTCATCTATGCATCTATCTCCCTTCTGCTATTGGTATCATCAGCCTTTCTGAAAATAAATAGTTGTGAGAAAGTTTAAACTCAGCATTTGGCATGACAGTGAATTAAGCCAGAAGAGGTTAATCAAGTGTTCTACCCAAAAAACTGATCAAGGGGCCCATTTTCATTTAGGGTTAGGGAACATTAAATGTCAGATTCCATACACCTAACTATGAAGCCTCAGCAGAAATTAACATTATTCTACAAATAATCCAGCTTTTCAAGTAACTATAAGATTACAATCCCTTACTCTTGACAGGTTAATACTGTTTAGAAAACCTATAATGTGTTGTGCCTTTCAATATTGTTCAGTTTCAGTGACAACCCATGAAAGGCTTTAAGAAGCATAAGTAGCTCTAGACAAACACTGGCAATGACCACAGACGGGACAAATTCCTTATGTTGTTGGTTCAGTTGGGATTTTTTTCCCCCAATCAAATACCTAAGTTTTTGAGTCAAGATGGCAGCTCTATATCCAACAGCGACCCACTCCAGGGCTGGGGAAATGAAAAGTGGGTTGGGTTAGGTTAGTGGCACCATTTTGTGTTCAACTACACAATATTATTTCTTTTATATACATTGTATGTATATTTCTACATGACTATAAATATATGAGCACAGGTATGTACATTAATAGTTATTATTTCCATTCTTATGCTTTCTGAGAAACACCCCACAACATGCAGGTCATGAGGCACTGCTAGCTGTGGGCACGCCACAGCACTGGGGACCTGGCTATGGCTCAGGGAGGATCTGCAGCCCCTGTTGCTGGCAGGTGCCCACACCAGCATCAGGGGCTGCAGGAGGACCCTGAAGGCCACCCCTCGGCCCATGTAGAAGTGAACTGTACTGACAGGTTGCCCTACACAAGCCCTTTGCTTTACTGCTGGCGAAGTAGAAAATCCCACTTGAGCAATAGGGCCTTCCTGGCGTCCAAAACTGGCCGTGTTTCCAGGGAGGCTGAAACAGTGGCTGCAAAAGCCATTTTGTAATCTGCTGCTTGCTAAAGCAGACAGTTGCTTATATCCTGGGCAGACACATTCTCTAACAGCACATCATGGGAGCTTTCCTCCCCAGTCCTCAGGGGCTAAGTAAATACAAATAACAGAGGTCTTAACATTCAACCCCCATCACGCTCACGATATTACTGTTATTTTTTACCTTTTTCTCAAAGAATCAAGCTCTTACATTATTATTTAATCACGAAGTAAAATCTCCAAAGGCTGCCAGTGGACACCATTGGTTGGCTGAAAAAGCCAGACACAGGCATATAAAACAGCCACAAGTGTTGGGTCACTCCATATTTCAGAGGGAACACGGGTATGGTAACAGCACTGACAGTCTGCGCCAAGGGACTCAGAGAGCCAAAATGCTGGAGAACTGCTGTAATATTGGGATATTCTGTGTGGAGGAAGCATTCACTGCAAAGGGTGCATTTTCAAAGTATCATAGTGGGACTTTAGTTGTGTTCAGTATTAACAAGAAGGCACACAATTAAATGATCGCACATGGCTTTGACAATGTAATCCTGGGGAGGAAATCATTAATGAAATTATTAGACTGTTATGTTAAACTTGTTACAAAAAGCAGGTATTTTTTCATGCCTTCTTCAAAGTTAAATGTGGGAACAATTGATATGAATTTGATTATGATACAGTCACATTTCGGAACAGACTACTCAAAAAACATATAGAGCGTTGCTGTATCAAAGCAGACTTTAAAACCTCACCCTTTTCATTATTACTGCATATAGTTTGTCAAGAGCTTTGCTTTATTGTCTGTGACAGAGATCACAATGCACATGTTGGCATGAAAAATTACCATGCACAAAGCTTAGACACAAAACATATAATCGCTTCTTGCACACTGAAAAATAAAGGATTGCCAAAATGAGTTACACCACAGGAAAAGCAGGGGTCAAATGTTACTTTACAATTTATTTTTAAACCTTTGCATAGCAGAAATGCACTTCCTGTGAGGAAAATAAAAAGGCCACAAATATAGAAAACGGGGCTTAAATGGCATTCCTTGTGCTGCTGGTGTCTCATTAAAGGTCTGGGTTTTGGGCATAGCTTCCCACTTACCCATTCTGAACCAAATACTAGAGCTTGTTTCTACCTGGTTGAAACCAGCGACAACTTTGACACTGAGTAAATCAGGTAATCTGACCAAGCGCTTGCTGGGGCCTGAGTCACCATGTTTTGCAGTACCTGCTAGTAATTTCAGACATCAAACTGAGCCTCTCATGAGGCATTACTGTCATTCCTGATTGGCTCAGCCTTGGCCAGCGGCAGGTCCATCCTGGAGCCGGCTGGCATTGACTCTATCAGACACTGGGGAAGCTTCTGGCAGCTTCTCACAGAAGCCACCCCTGTAGCCCCCTGCTACCAAAACCTGGCCACAGAAGTCACCATTATATGAAGTGCTAAATCTCTGCAAGCATGAGCAGGAAGGAGTAACTCGTGTGGAATAGATTGTTGTGTGCAGCTTTGATACAACATTACATGATAAAAAACAACATGAACATAAATTTTTAGATGAGAGTTAAAATGGAATCAAAGGTTGTGCCAAGCAACAAGGTCAGAAGCTCTAGGGCTGATTTGCTCAATGCATTGTAGCCAGCAGCTAGGACAACTAGGAAAGCAAGGATGAGGAAGATGACAAAGAGGAGGAGATGGATACTTAACAGGATCAATCTCCTAGTATTGTTTTTTTCTAACCCAGATTATTCCTCACTTCATCCTTTCTCCATTTATTTCTTGAACCAGCCATATAGATGCCAGCTCCAGGCTTTCCTGCCTGTCTCTCATTGCACAGGGGCCTGAGTGGGTTCAGAGAGTGGAAAGAAGCTCAAGCTCATCTTCCCAGGAAAAGCACCAGGAGCACAGAACCAGCCTTGACTGCACTGTATATCGCAGCTGTTCTACTGCTTATTTGGGTAAAAAATTCCTGTTTGCACCTGATATTTGATGAGTCTTGAAAATAAAACCACATCTGCAAGCAACACTGCGGGCACTCCCTACCCTGCCAAGACACACAGGCCTAAGGTGATACATCCCAGCCAGCAGCCTCCTGACAGCAAGCACATAACCTAAGGACAACTGCTGGGTGAAGAGCCAAGGGGCAACCATCTCTGCAAATATCATTTACAAAGCAGTCTCTTTCCCAGTGCAGCCCGTTGTAAGAGTGAGAGAACACCTCCAGCATTGGTCCAGGTGGCTGGGAAAATTCACATGGCAACTCCAGAGCAACCTGGCCCTGTATAAAAGCATAAAAGTCTCTCAGCAGTTCAAGCAAAAGCTGGCAGGGGTCTGGATTATGGCCCTTCCACAGAATCCATTCAGCTGTAGCTTGCCCTGAACACCCAGCAGGTTCCAGTGTAGCAGCCCACTCCTCTCTGAGGCACAGGTCTCTGTAGATGTTCAGATACCACAGCAAAGAGACAAAGGAAGTCAATAAAAATTGATAAATACATTTTAATAAATAAATAATGGGTGAAGTAAAGCAGAAATCAGAATGGCCCTAACTTGTACTACCCTTTTAACATACCCGATGGATCCATGGATCCATCAAAGGGGTATCCTGACCCAGGGATGGAGGCCGATGCTAACAGAGTAAATGTGGTGTGTTAAGAACAATATCCACATCACCTAAAAACCAATTTATCTGATTTTAACTACTTACATTCAAACTCCCAACCCAGACCATTCTGACCATAGTTCAATATTAGGTTGTCCCATGCAAACCCAAAACTTTTAAACCGATTTCTTTTGCCATTTGGGTCTCACCCCAAAGGTCTGCATTGGAGAGGATGACTTAAAGGGATTTGCAGAGGTGTTCTGCAGTAGCTTGGTCAGTTTTCTAGGAGGCTGGTTCACTGCACAGCCAAGCAGTCAATCCCAGAGCATAAGCCATGACGTGAGCAGCTGGGAAGAGGGAACACTCTCTGCCTCTGCTGGTATGGCACTCCCCTGAAAAACACCTTTTCTAACCTTCTTTTGCAGCTATTGGAAAGGTGCAGTTAAGATCTAAATGGCTGCGCTGGATACCCAGAGACAGCCCCCACTGTATCAACACTGGGCAAGGGTCCACAGTTTTCACAAAACTACCAGCCCACAACTTATATATTCCTGAACCATGTCACACAGCCAAACATAGATCTTGAGGGCACCCTGGGAGGTGGAAATGAACAAAACACTTCTTTCCTACAAGGAGAACCTCAAAGAGAACAGTCATACAATTAGCAATAAGTAAATACTTAGAAAAACTTCTGATTCTGGATGTTGGCTTTGCCAGTGTGAGCACATCATTGCCTTGTGCAGCCATGGCAACTTAGGAAAGAGGGTCTGTATTTGTAGTTCTCGTACAACATTTGCCTAACAAGATAAAGGTGAAGGGCACACATGGCCAGTTTGATCTCTGAAACAGTTGAGTGCCCTCCCAAATCCTACTGGCCCCAGACCAAAGCCTGACGACGAATTAACATTAAGCATTTGCTAGAACACCGAAGTGGCAAAAGCACTCATGCTGTAGCCTTCCCTATTGATCATAAAACAGAGTTCTCCACTGAAATCCAGGGGCTCCTGCAAATCAATTGCACTGTATGGGTACTAATTTATTCCTTCAAGCAGGCATTTTATGTATAAAAAGAGTGGGCTTTTATTTTCATTTTTTTAAAAAATGCCTATGCTTCTCTCTCATCTGGACATTTAAATTAAATTACGTTATATCAGGCTGTCAAAAGCAATGAATGTGAACATTGACTGTAACTGTGTTTCAGCAGGAATTTGCTTTCAGAAATAATGCCATTAATTTGATGTTAGCCATGTGCTAAGCTGTTCAGCTGCCTGTGTGTCTCTCAGGCACTCCATCTAGCAGACAGTTTGCAAGCACGGCCACAAATGTATGGACTCTCGCTGTCAACCCCCCGTGCTAGAAATCTGCCTTTTGTTCTGGTGATAGGTTTGAAATGAAAAGAGGAGCCCAGAAGTGCACAATTAATACTAAGAAAATCCCATTTCACTGGAGAAATTGGGGCACTATTTGTTTTTGATATATAGCCATGAGAGGAAAATCAAAGCTGTATGTCCAGGCACTTATTTCTTAGTCCTCCCTTGGTACGCACAGGTAGCTGTACCAGCACCTGCTGGTAACTCCAGTAAAGTCCAGAGTCCCAGAAAAACAAAACAAGGGGAAGAAAACTGAGGCAGAAAGTGCACAGGGTTTTTTTTGCATGTAATTTTTATGAGTAAAAGGACCAGCTTCAGGAAAATAGATGTTCTGCAGCTAACAAAACACCTGTGCAAAGCAACCCCAAAGCAAAACATTTGGCTGGGAATAGCTGGCAGCCCCAGCTCCCTGGTGCCCTCTGTGCTGACGCACAGCTGCCCAGGCTGCAAGCACACAGTTAACATCAAAATCATGTCCTTCATCTCAGTGTTGACAACAAAATGTCCCTTAAGTTTCTTAGAACATTGAAAGGTGGCTGATTCTGTTTTGACTGAAGAAAACAGGCACCTGTGCTGGTTTGGAGCTTTTTTGGAGGTAGAGAGTGTTGCAGCAATGTTGCACAAACACAGCTAAAAAAAATGTCTACAGCTGTGCTTAATACGAACTGAAATAATCTAATCAAGATGAAATCAAATTGTGCCAGTCAGAGCACAGCATTTCTGGACAGGTAACAGAGCACCCTCATGAATAGCTTTTGCACACAGACTCTTACGTCTCTCCTTTCTCAGCAACCCCATGTCACAAGCACTGATGTCTTAGCAACTATATGGTTTGCAAATCCTTCTGCTGCAGTGGTGCTGGCCAACATCATCAGCTGACTGGGGCACAGGAATCTGCAGAAGCCACCCGAGCTCCCTCTTCCTACTGCTCCAGCAGGGGCACGACACCCCTCTGGCTTGGCTGCTCCCCTCCCTTCATACAGGGCGCTGTGGGCAGTCAGTTTCTAACCTGTTCACAAGCAGCACAGGCCACAAACAACTTCATGCTGAAGCAGAAAGCTTTGAGCTGAGATCAAAACGTCCAAATCACGTGAAAGGTTAAGTCACAAAAGAAAAGCACTAAAACAAACCACTGTCTGCTAGGATGGAACAGCTTTTTAGAAGATCCCTAAGCAAATGCTCTGATCCACCTTATCCCCGTCATTCTGGTCCCCCACAGTTAAAGGGAGGTTTGCTGGTGAGACTGGGCAGTGAGCTCAGTAAAAGTAGAGCTGAGCCACTCTCTCTGCTTGTGTTCCCCCAGCCAGTGGTTAAAGAGGCTCCTGTGGACACAGCAGCCAGGGGCCTCATGTTTACAGGGCTCAATTCCCCTGGGAGAATCCCAGCCTTGCCCTCCCAGTGCAGATGTGAAATCAAGTACAAACAGGAGCGGGTATGGTTATTTTTGCAAGCAGCACTGACCCAGCAGGCAGAGAGTCACTGAAACTAAGCAACTGAGAGGGGAGAAGAAAACCAGCAGGGATCAGAAACAGGCATGGGAATGGGAAGGATAGGAATGGAGACACACAGCAAACTGAGTGAGTCAAGCACAAAAATTAAGTGGTTCAGGATAGGGAAGGTAGTATTCATTTACACATTCATTGCCCCAAAATGTCAATGAGGGAAACTGAACAAGCAGGATTTACAATCCATTACGATGCTGTAACACAGAAAACAAGCGGCTTTTCAGTAAAGTTTAACTCAGTTTTTAAGCCTGATACAGAGGGCTGTAATATTAACTCCAGAGTTACTGGGGAGGGTTGGAGACAATGAATGTATACTACCCAGCTCAGTACCCATTGAGCCACCCTCTGAAGGCAACTCTCCTTCTGATGCTGCTGGCAGCCCCCAGTCTCAGCCTGTTCATCCCAGACTGCTCAATTAGGCCCCTCAGGCTGTCCAACTCCCACCACCTTTGTCAGTGCTTGAAAATGTAAAAAAAAATTCAGGTGCTTTTCAGAGCCTTCATGTAGCTCACTTCCTCCCCACTACTACCTACACAAGCATCATCAGGAGCAAGAACCCAGGGACACTGAGTCAGAACACACAGAGCACTTAAATGCAATTATCACCACTCTCCACTGTATTCAGAAAGATCACAACCTATCAGTAAGACTTCTCCTGCCAATACCTATGTCTGATCCATAACGCAGAGGATGTTGGAGAAAAAACTACTATATAAGCATTTTTAACGTGCTCCTCTGACTGTTGTGTATTTTTAATTTGCTCTCATATGAACATAGCCTTTCTGACATCGGTAACACCATCTTTTTCTTTTTGTGATCTAAAAATAAATAACAGCTGCCACAGCACCAGAATCACTGGTTTTGTGTCTGCTTTTCTCCACAAATGGATCCCACCCTTAACGGAGGAAATGACCCATAAGAAAACAAACTGCATCTCCTGTAGATTTCATCACCTTGCACTTGAATTCATCTGACCCAGGTAAAAGAAGACTGTAGCTGTCAAAGATACAACATTGTAGTTTCCCAGTCCATTGTTCATACAGTAAAGCTAAGTTGCCCTCACAAGTACCTGGACCTCCAATTTCCCTAGCTCCTGTGCAAGTTTTTGGGAATGCCTCCCACATTTAGGGCTTATGGGTCTACCATAAGATCCAGGGAAGAATAACGGCAGCACAAATGCCTGGTCTCACCGAACACCTACAACTTTCCCTGAAGGCAGTTTGTGGCTTTTCACTAACTGTCCGAGCCCTCCCTGCAGATCCATACTGCCAATAATCATATATGTTAACACAGTGTCTTTACTCCACAGCCCTCTACTCCTAGTGGCTCAGGCAACAAAAATTAATCAATACCACCAATGAGTTACAGAGCATTTTATTTTAACTGCAGCCCTCAGAATACGTAGTGGTGTGGATGGACATTTTCTCTTTTAAAAGTCAGGAGGCAGTAAGGGAAGCTAGGCTGGCACAGTGAAAACAGGGAAAGTCATGCCAGCAAATCACTGCCTGCTGGATTCAGAGTTTGGCTCCCCTGACTACTATGCTCACACAAGTGCAGAGGAAGTCAAAGATCCTGGCTAGCAATGGTATTGTGCACATTCTGACATGTGGAGAGAGGATTCCTATCAGTGCTCGGGAAGGAGAGGGGGAGGACTTGGCATTCATACAGAGACATGCTACTCCCCAGCTTCAGCAAAGTACAGGAGCCAGGTATCACTCGGTTATAAAGTACATTCCAGATCTGACTGAGGCCATTGACAGTGCCAGGGAAAACCCAGACACTCTCTCAGCAACCGCAGAGGAGGAAGTTCGGATGGAGCTTTCATCGCCTTCTGAGTTCCCCCAGGGAGCTATCTTAAATTAGACACCCATTCCCCCACAGGGAGCAGCTTTTGTAGATGCTGGCATGTAATTCACATAATAAAAGGGGCAGTCAGCTTGCCATCAATTATAAGCTCAGCTTGGGAAACTCTATGTGATCCTCTGACAGTAGCTGTAACAAGCTCAAAATATACCACAAAGGTAATTTTTAGAAGATGTTAAAGCTCTCAGCACATGCATTCAAACATAACCGTTTCAGACTAGCACCAGTTACAGCTCCCAGCGAACGGCACAGTTCAGATTTATCGATAAGCTGATGCTGGAAAAAAAACAACATACAAGTGATCCTCTCTTTAAGTTCCCACCATGTACAGATCAGTACCCCAGTCTCTCCCTGATACACAACAGCCCTATAAAAATTCAGAAAAAAAACAACTGTGGGTGGAGGCTCCCTCACGCCACGTCCCACCACAAAACCCCTTAGAAGTGGAGCCCTTCGTTCAGACACACGCTCCCTTGTAGCATAGCAACATGTGCACAGGCTGACAAAATGGGAAATTCCCCATTGACATAAAGACCCCTGTCTAAACGAACCAGGGAACTTAACGGTATAGGAACACATTTTCCCCCTGCTTTGGGGAAAAATTCCTCTCAGAGCCTGTGGGCACTGAGTTGACACACGCCAGCTCCACATTTGGAGGAAAACAAAGGGCATTTTCTCTACCCATCTAAAGATAGCCTTTAAGCAATCACCTTTAAGCTCCACCAGAATTTTACCAGGACACAGAACACTGATCCACAACGGCATTCCACAGTTTAAAACACCTTGGTAGGCACCATCTGTGTCATCTCTGCATGGGTGAGATACAGCAGTATGTGCTAGCTAAGATGACATGAGCACAGCACATGCAACTCCTAGGCTGTAAAGTGAATTTGCTAAACAAATGCAGATCAAAATACACCTGAAATTATTTTAAAATGTAACATGTATTTTCAATAATAATTGTACAGCCGAATATCTCTTCTTTTATGTTATTTAAGAGACATCAGGAATCCTCCAAGTTGCACAGAGACATAACTGGAGTTTTCTAAGCAACAGTCTGTCCCTGAGTCTAAGAAAAAACATCCATTTTGTGTCTCTCCATAAATGATAAATACTGCACTGCTTAACTGACCACTCTGACACGAAGATCACTGTGGCCTTCAGTGTCATGAATAAATATCTAGGCAAAGCAGTACAGGATTACCAACCCAGGAAGGAAAAGGTCTCTCCAAGCCCTTCACCAGTGACAGGTGCTGGGGTAGAGGCTCCACCTGGGGCACATGCCCAGTGCCACTCTGAGGGCCCAGATGAAAGACTCCCACCCCTCCTGCACACTGAGCTGCCCAAGCTCTAAGGGGCAGGGCTGGGGCTCAGCTTGCACATAATGCAACCTGCAACACCTGACAGAGCCAGCTGCTCTTCTTTCATTCTTTGTTAGTGCAGCCGTTGACAGATAGAAGCAAGAAATGTGTGAATTTCTGCTGAAACTTATACTTCCACTACAGACTTTTTAATTCCTCTGAATGAGGTCATGTTGTCAGATTGGCACAAACTAGATTCTCAACTTCCAGGTTGTGTTAATTAACTCAACTGCCGAGTACAGCAATCTTTGATATCCAGGTCTCAGATGAAAATGTCACCATTGCAGGGGAGGGAGGGGATGGTGGCAGAAGTTGCTGAAGTTCCTATGCCACCAGCAGTTTCTGCCTTCACTGTCTCTCCCTCCAAGGGATGAGAGATGACACTGACCCAATTTTTACACACAGGCAATCATGGGAACCATCTACAAACTTTAAGTCACCTTCCCCTCGTGCCGCCTCTCCCCATCTTAATAGTACCAACTTTCCAGCACAGTTCTGCAGTTCTTCTCAGCCACATATTTGTGCAGGACTAGTTCCTTTTCCTCAAAAGGTGAGTATCTTCAATAAACTTGTAACCCTACCTGCTGATTTTTCAAATAACCTCTTCATAGGTCATAATCTTGCTACTGCTCAAAAGAGCATTTGGAGAACAAACCCTCTTTGTATTCACACACCATCACCTGAACATTATTAATTACTTTCCCAGGTGCATAGTCTTTCGACCAGGTGACACACCCCCTCAGGAGAAGTTGCCTTTCACACCAAGGTGCCAAAATCCCTGCCAGGCTGGTAGAGGGACGTCAGCAGCATAGCTGGGGCCCAGGCTGCAACAGGTCTGCCGCAGCAGCACACTCCCTGGATGAACAGACGCTATGAACTGGGTTTGGTTCTGCAGGGGCTGTGTGAATTGGGGAGGTAAGTGCTGCTCCTCACAAGCACCAGCGCTGCAGGCAGGCGAGTGCAGGTCCATGTGGATCCCTGTGCCTGGACAGTTAAGCACTGCTTGACCTGAATGTCTGGACAATCCCTTCTTGCCAATCAATAGAACACTCCTGCTGTGATATCATTCAACAAAAACCCAGCAATAAGTGACTAATAGGGGACAAAGGCTCTTCTCTTTGTTAGATCATCCTGGGACTTCATGCCCTAATACTTCTCTTCAGAAACTCACAGTATCATGAAGGAGCAAGAGGTGTGACCCCTGGTGATCTTTGCTCTCCCTTCCCCCCTTAGTCTCTGCTATTGCCAGCATTTGGTACTTGCAGCTTTAAGATTACCTGGGTGGCCTTGATGTATGTGTTAAACACACACAAATATTTATCTTGTTCTAAATCCAACTCCTGTCTTGGAATTTTCCTTGGCCAAGAAAACAGCGACCTTGTCAGAAATGCCATTAGGCCTTCAAAAACCAGCAGGAAACAGCCAGGTGCCCAGAGAGGTCATGCTATACTCCTGGAGACTGCTCACTACATCCTCCCCGGAGCTATGCTCTCGCAGCATGGCTGAGGTCCAAGAAGAACAGGATATTCCAGTTGATTAGTACTCCTGACAGATTGGTATTATACTCCTTCTATCCTAATACACACTGTTGAAGTAACTTGAGAAGTTTCCATCACTAGATACAACTGACCAAGTCCACTGAGTCTTTTAAAGAGCTCTGGTTCCTGCCTTTGGGCTAAGGCAAGACAGATAAAAAATAGTGCATTCACCACTTATGAAGGAGGCATTTATCAACCAGATCAGCAGAGAACAGCACTCTGCTAGGTACAAGAAAGGACTGCCTATCCTACCTAATGATCACAGGGTTTGGTTCCCATAGTTTACAAAACACATTCTCGTAGTTTACAAAACACATCAAAACAGCTTTGCATGTGGATCATACACTTATACCTCCTTATGCTCTAATTTAATATCATTTAAAGGACTCTAAATCCCCTACCCCAGAAAGACCTTGCAACACCTCCACATACAGAGCAGCCCTGGAGACTGATCTGAGGGCCTGGAGCACAGGCTTTGCCCTGGAAGCAGCTCCAAGGCTGGGAGACTCCCCAGCATTCACCACTGCCTTCAAAGTACACAAAGGGCCTGCAAACAACCTGCACTCCCATGCAACTTCTCCACACTCTTCACAGACTCAATAAGGAACAACCTAAATCTCTCCTTTCCCTCATCTTTCCCCTTAGTTTTAAATAAAATGCTCCAACTAAGTAGGTTGGTATTTACAAGACTAAATGGATGTTGACCTTGATGGACCTCTTCGCCTTCTCTCTAGCACTCTCAGAAGGCCAGCTGTTTTGCACTATTTTTCTTTAATTTGTCCTTCAGCTCATGTGTAAGAGTCCAAGATGATCCAATAACTACATGAATAATTAGAGCAGCTGAACATTTCATTATATGTTTGTAAAATCTGTCAATCACAGACTGACTGGCTTGGCCAATCTCAGCTGCAGCTGAGCAGGTCTCAGCTAAAAGCAGCAGATAACTCAAAAGTAGCCAGGGCTCACAGCCCAGAGAGGTTTACAAGTTTGAAACACCACTGTGAATTGCATCAACAAAGGAAATGCAAACAATGTGGGGACTAGACAGCAGAAAAGATATTCAGTCTCTCCAGAAAAAGAGCCTTTGGGTAACCACATTCAAAATATATTTAACTAGATCTGGATATGAGTACACATAGCATAACACAATTAGCCCTGCATTTAAAGGCAGGCATGAAGACTCCATGCCACACAAACCACTCCTGCCTACTGCTCTTGCTGGACTATCAGTGTCAGAATATGAGAGCAAATAAAAAGAACTGCTAAAACACGATGGCTCAGGTTCCATCTGTTTTTGCAGTTTCACAAACTGAGCTCCCGTGTGCTTATGTCCACAGAGAATACTGGGAAAAGGAGGAAGATAAGACACATGGACTTTTTTGGAGGTCAGGGGAAGGCCTAACTGACACTTACAGGGAAAGCAATAAATGGCACATGGAATGCAGCAGCTTTGGTGGGACTCCTGAATTCATCCTGCTCTTGCTTAAAAACTAGAGAGGGTAAATTGTCAAGCAAAGCCTTTGGAAGCAATGATATAACATAAGAGAATATATTGCTACCATTGTGCTTTATCACATATAATATTCCTAAGATTCTGCCAGGCTGCTCTGTCGTCCACCCTGTAGCATGCCAAGGAACAAAGCCATGGCTCTTGCCTACTGCAGGAAAAAGGACTGATGTGAAAAGACCGAAATAAATCTCTCTTACAAGATGATTTTAGACTACTGTAGAGTATCCATTCAAAAACACTTCCACAGTGCACTATAATATGCTTAAATTAATGCTTTGAATGGACCTAGTTCTTCCAAAGATTATCAGAAATTCTGTGTTTAAGGTGCTTTAGAATAACAATCATTGTCTGATATGTAGCTCTTTTCCTAAAAAACCCTGTAACTTATAGTGATGCTAAATTCATCTCAGTCTAGGTGAAACCAGATAGTCTTGTATGCACATCTTTCAGAAACCTGGCTTTTATCTTTCCAAGTAGCCTTAAAGTGTGCATTTGGGGCTCTGCAACCCAAGTGAGAGGTCTGGATGCTGCAGGTCTCCCAAGCAACTGAAGGTTGATTGTCACAAATGACTGAGGCAAAGAAAGAGGTCCTTTGTGGACATCATCCTGCAATGGTGCTATTTGTGCATCATTTTCCTGCATAAAATCACTTACACCAGAGCTAATATTGATCACAACACCACCATAAAATTGTGGATTCCTCCCCCCAAAGAGTGAACTGCATTAGCAATTTAATAATTGTATGCATTCTGCATTCAGCAACCTCTCTCTTGATATACCTAATCAGCATTAATTTAAATGCAGGATAATTAACAGATACATTCATGGATGAGTGCTGAAACCATCCCTGAAAACGTAAGCACTTGATGTCTTGCAGCATGTACTAACAGTTGGAGTCCTACTAAGACAAGAACACAAGGCAGCAGAGGAGAAATCTAATCATAGGCAGCAAAAATAGATTAAAGAAAATATGTGTATTTCAGAGCAAAGAGTAGAATCAAACATTTGGGTGTTTTCCCCTTCAGTAGAAGACCAAAACAGTAAATGCCACTTTATCTTTTCCTTACCATGTTTTGTCTATACATAAGTCAGTATGTTGGTATATTAACTATCCAGGTATTTACCATCAGCATGCAGGCAAGTACCCCACGGTATTGCTTCTAGACCTTGTATGTGCTGACCCACCAAAGCACAAATAGCCCAGGAAAATATGTCTGTAGATAATCAAAGCATGTCCACGTGAGAGCAATAAATCTGAACCATAGTCAACATACTCAGACGTTGTTTGACTTACTTGACAGGCTCTTGGGACTCAGGCAGATCCCAACTTCTTTGCTCAAGTAAACACCTCCTGGTAGTCTGTGACAGTTTTGCCTCAGCAAGGAGAACAGTTTTGCAGGCTACAAGTTTTTTTCCCCAAAACATTCTCAAAAACTCATAAAGCAGTCATTGAATCAGTGGTTTGCACATATGACAGATGCTGAGAGTGCCCCACTTACTGGAAAATGCTTGGTACAAGATCCCATGGGAAAGGCAGACGGAGTGGCCAAAGAGCCCCAGGAGAGGTGGCAGCTGGTACTGTCCCATGCCAAGAGGGCCAGGAGCAGACCCAGGCTGTTTGTGCATGCCCATCACCCATGTACATGAGTGTACCTGACCTGAAAGCCACCTGGTGCTCTACAGCGGCACCGAGTGCAGGGTTACAGCTCAAGTCAGAATTGCCCTAATGAGGCTTCTCAGCTTCTGCCCCACAGGGCAGGCAGGAGGAGCCCATGCCTGCTGCCAAAGCAGCCACACAGTCAGAGAGGAGGTGACCTCGTCAGGGGAACGCGGGAGGAGCACCAACACTTGGGGAGAAACAAGCATGAGCCCACGCACCCACGTGAAAGCCTCTGCTCAGTGAAATGGATAGTGGCTTGTTTTAAAAACAAGAAATATCTCATGAAAATGAATTGTGAACTTCTGTGACCAGAGAGGGTCAGACCAGAACTGTTACCTCAGCTGAGCCAAGCAGCTTTGAAGGCCTGTTAGGGTGAAACACACAGTTCATAACACCATGAGAGGTTAAACGCAAAATTCCCTTTGCTACACTTGCATTTTACTGGAACTCAATTAAATACAGAGAGGAAAACAAGACACAGAGCTGGTGCTGCATATAAACAAACATGAAAGTAAGACTAAATTTGGGAACATAACCATTCCTGCAATATCACTGTGAGAATGAGTCTTGTGTCTAGTGTACCCTAAGTTATGCCTCTCAGTATTACTGACTGTGAGCCTGACAGTATTTTACACAACATGTGACCAAATAGGAAGATGTGACATTTTAAAAATATGCATCCATATCAAAGCTGACTTGTTAAGACCATCACCAAGTTAGAACATCCATCTTCTTACAGACATCTTTACCTTCTGGCAAACGGTTTGCCTTTATTGCGGGTATTACTAATATGTAATTACGTTTATATAAACTAAGGAAGAAAATGAAATACTATTTTGATTCACCTCTTAAAAGTACCCCAGGGCATTTTAAACTTGAAGAATGTATGATTTTTATAAAATACACTTTAATCTTGCACTCTGTAGCTATTTAATTATTTTGCCAGTAGCAATTTCTTATTGCATCTCCTCTTTGTATTCAAAGCTTACCTACCGCAATGAGACTTTATAAAGAAACACATTAATTAAATATGCCTTAGCTTCACTAGCCTAGGAAAAGACTATTAATCATCTCACAGGCAGAAGCACAACATAATACCTGCTATTTTACTCATGGGCACCTCACACAAACTGACTCCTGCCGCATGATGTAACTGCCTCCAACAACCTTAAGCACAGAAAGAGGCTTTCCCTCATCAGCCATTCACTCACCTCACATACTGGGAAGCAGGTGATGCATTTGTGAGATGTTAGTGACTATTTTTTTTCCTTTTTTACAACACTACACCAATATCTAGTGAAATACATTTGCAGTGTCCCACCTGCCACTGGATATACAGGGACACCAAAGGCTTGAGTGGGGCAGGGTTGTTGGTTTCTCCTCACCGAATCCTCCTGAGGAGCACTCACCAGCACTGAGGGGAGTCGGTGCCAAACATGAGATGCAGCTGTAACCAGCAAATAGGTTTGTTAGGGTCACTGAAAGGCAGTACTTTTTAAGGTGGAGGCGTGGGAGGGGGAAGAAAAAAATATGTACAAATTAGAACAGTGACAGCTGGTCTCATATCAGACACCTGAGGTACAACTTCATTCCCAGTTTTCTAACATCTGACTGAGTTGGACTTCAGTCAGAATGAAAAGATATTTCATGTGCATTCCGTTCTCACAAACTGTTAATATTTTATTGTGTGAGAAAGGTAGAAGTTGTGGCTTAGGAATGAAACAAGTCAATTATTCCTTGACCTTGACTAAATGTTTTGAAAGCTCTTCAATGTTTACAATATGTGCTAGGCAGCAATTCTTTTTCATGGAAAATGTTTTTCTGATACCCTACTTGTACCTTCATTAATCATAGGTCAGCCTCAGAGGTGCAAGCTTCTCATTTAACAAATATCCAGAAATTGAAAAAGTTTAGAGTAACTCTAACTGTGTTTAGAGTGACTCTGAGCATGAGGAATTTATTTTACCTAACACAGCTAATGGTATTCACCATAATGTTCAGAACTGCCTAGCGCACTTTTCTTTTCAGTCCTCTTTAGCTACTTGTCTTGGTATGCTGTGTGGAACAGGTCAGCCCATTCCATAATGTTAGAACTGAATGCCTTTTCACCAGAGGTCCTATTAACTGAGACAAAACTTATTCCAATCCTCGCTTTCCCTCGTTCTCATGGTGAATCAAGGTAAGCAAGAAACTACAGATGACCCAGGTCTTCTCTAACCCTTCTTCTCTACTACCAGTGGCCTCTCCCACCCACTTTTACCCTTCACCCCCTCTGTTCCCAACTTCTTTTTCCCCTCTCCTGCTCAAGATATGTTAGTGCTCTTTCCAGCCCCACAATGCTGATGCATGCATCTCCTACTACTCTTGCTACCACTGCTGCACGCTACATTTAGGGTATATTTAATGAGAAACTCAGCAAAGATTCCCTCTCATCAGCTGGCTTGCTCTGGAATGCCAGCCAAGGGAAAGGCACTGTGAGGTAGCAGGGAGATGCTGTCAGACAAGACAACCTGCTTAACAGGAGCTGGAGGAAGGGAGCAGCACAGACAGAGTAGGGAGAAATTAAAGTGTGATCTATCAGAGCAAAGTGGGAAATGAGGCTGTGAAAGAAGGTGTGAGTTGAATGCTAACAACCTGAATGCTTGGCTGAGGCCCTCTCCTCGCTTTCTGCTGTGGCTGCACCAGATCCCCTCCTTTTTCCGTCCTTGGCTGTCCTTGGGTGTCTTCACCCAGGCTCAGTCATACAGCTACTGTGACAATTCGGGGTTGATTGGTGCTGAACCAGTAGCTAAAGCCTGGTGAGTATCAATTACACCACAGGGTGCATCACTGTGCAGCCAGTATGGAGGGATGAAAAGCCCCTTTTCAGCTGTTTGGGCAGTGTTTCACTTTTGAAACATAACCCTGCAGGATCTACAGTGTTCCTCATGTTTTTTCATGACAGCCCCTCTTGCCCTGTCCCTTCCCAAAGAGATGCTCTAGTTCTCATTTTACAAAACAAGTATCGGAGACACAATGACCTCAGACAGATCATTTTCAGGATGAGTGGGGCAGAACAGATAAGAAAGCCAGGTCCCTGAGCATACAAACCACAAGCTTTCTGTTGAGGCTTAGATAAATTCCCTTCCATAGCTTCCAGATCAGAAGTGTAATTAGGTATATTTGATAAATATCAACAAGTGGGCGTAATTTATACATCTCATTAAAAAAAGAACATGTTGTTTCAGTATTAGTAACACAGTACAAACAGATGAGCCAAAAGAGCAAAGGTTTGCTTATAAGGTTAATAGGAGACATGAGGTGATGCTTTCTGTGCTTACCTTCAGCACTGTGATATTCCATGCAAAACTCTCAATGGCTTTGCTTAATTTTCTTCCTTTCAAGCCTTCCTTTGTCCCAAGGTTATGAAGCTCTTCATGGAATTCCATTCCTAAAAATACAGATTGCACCATCACCCAGTGCATGATTGATCTTCCCTATGAAACACTGAGTGAGCATTTTCAGTCTTGCAGCTGGTACTTCCTACAACCACTTTCTGTACTTCCCTCACTCCCTTTCCTTTTATGACTCCATCCTGAGAGACCGTCTTCCAGAATAAAAGTGTCATGTGCAATCTTGGGGTCGTGCTTCCACCTTGCATGTGAATCTCCTTGCCAGTACTGGGGTCCCACACAGGCACACGCCTGGTCCCCTCTCACACTGCCTGCAGTCTGCACTGCTGCAATACTGCAGCAAAAAGCAACGGCTCACAACTCTCCTTGCACAGGTGAATTTTGCCCCTTGGAAGGCTCTCTGACAGATGTGGAAATACCTCTCCAGCACAGCAAACACAGACTCCAATGCACATCTCCTCATTAATCTTAATTGCAGTCATACAGAAAAGCCTTTGTACTTCACAATGATAAATTATGTCAGAAACACAGAAATCTAATCACGGGATTGCTATTCCTACAGTGCAGAGAACTGAGACTTCCAACCACACCCCTGTTACATTTCATTGCTACTTTCTGTGACAAACGTTTGCAAATCTCTTGCTGGATACAAGAATTCAGGAAATCTGGGAGCAGATTAAAAACCTTAAGGTATCAAACTGGCCCACCAATTTCACAAGATTTGCACAGTGTATGCAAACACTTCTCAGAGTCTGGTATGGATTAAGAGACAAAACGGAGAGAGAGCTGTTTGTGGTCCCTTAATTTGTACCTTACAAAGGCCAAATTGGCACCAAATCACCCCAAAGCATCAGAAGCCCAACCTGGCTGAACAGACCAAGCTCCATCTCCAGTTGCTTCATAGCTTTACCCCTCTAACATTTTAAGGTAAATATCACTTGCAAATTCAAGCTTTGATGAAATTACATCAAAGAAATGCCTATTGAGAGAACGTCTGCATGGTGTAGATGCAAAGGGCTCGTTAGCAGGTTGCTGAAGGACAGTCCAAGGCAGGCTTGCACTTGGCATAGCTTGCCTAAAGCACTCCTGGAAGACTAACAATAAATCTTTTCTTGCCTTGGGGCGACTCCAGGAGCTCAGTAACACTGAGGCAGTTCAGCCCCACACAATGCAAGATTTCTCTGCGGTTTATATTCCAAAACTTTGCCCACTCACAAGTTTTGCCTGTAAAGAGTAAGAAAGTTCCTGCAGTATATCCTTTGGAAAATAGTCTAAATAACTGCACCCCAAGAATGATTTCTTTTTAGGTGTGTCCCATGCCAAATGAATTACAAATCATCTTGCTTCAATTAGTGATAGAAAACCTTCAAATGACTCGCTTTGTCCTGGAAAAAACATGAAGGCTAATGGATCTTAGCTCAATGAGGGCAGCCCTGCTTTTATGCAGCATCCTTTTAGGTATTCTTCCCTCTGGACCTCACTTTTCCATCTCTAACTTGGAGACAGTGCTGCCTTGGAGAAAGGGAGCCACAAACATTTGTTAGGCTGTGCGTAGCAGCACCAATGAAAGCATTTATCAGGTCAGTCCTCCAAGCTGCTGCTGATCCCTGCGTATGGGGCTGAGCCTGCACATTTAACAAACCAACAAAACCAGCCACCTGAAAAAACCATCTGGGAGAGTGGACAGAATCCTGAAGCACAGGGAACCCAGACTAAAAGAGGCTATGATGTGAAATAGAGGTCTGGTGGGGACACGTGTTCAAAGTGAGCAAAACTGGTGTGAGGTGAAGGACTGTGTCACAGGCAATTGTACCTCTGACACTTGTCAATTTTGAGAGTTTCACCTTGCCACATTGAAAATGTTATATAACAATTTGTCTGGGTAACACTTGCAACAAACTAATTGGCATTTGAGTGCAGGGAGGGATATTCTCTCTCCTAGTCCTTTCCTCTGTCCAAATCCTCAGGCTTCAGAGAAGCACTTCATATCTCTCCAGCTGTCTTCTCAATATGAAACAATATTTTAAGTGTAACAAAGCAAAACAAATGAAAATGCAAGTGGATACAGCAGTAAAGAGAAAAACTTGAAAAAATTCCTCTTTTTACAGAGGGAAGGAAGGAGAGGGGAACTGCATGGAACTCTGGATATCAGCATGGTGACACAGGACTGCATCACATTCTCTGTATACATCTCCAGCCCCTGGCTCACAAAGACACCAAAAGTGCCCCAGCAAGTGTTGTGGGTTCTTCTCTCTTGTGCACGGAACAAGCTGGGCAGAAAGGTGGCTGATGCTGCTGAGGGCCTGCAAAGTGTAAAGTATTGCCCTTAAATTATACCACCTGAGGAGACCCTCTTGGTGCTGCATCTCCCCTCATTCCTGTCCTGTTCCTGAACCCTCTGCACACAATGAAGGCTTTGGGCTGAGGAATTTTATGCTGCTTATGCAGTTACACAGAACCCACGGCATGATGCAATGATGAAATCCAGTGAGACACCACCACTTGCCTCTCCTTCCTTTGCTATCACAGTGCCAGCATGGCTAAAGAACAAAGACTGGGTTCCACCCTGCTCTTGCACCACACAGAAATCAATTAAATGCTTTGTTGAAACAGTTTCTGAATCCCTTCTAATTAAAAGGATGAATTAAAATATTTGCTGCAAAACAGCTGTTTCATTTCTTATTTACGTTTAGTAGAGGCAAGCAGCTGTAGCCTGCATCACTTGCCAAATCCAAAAATGCCTATCAGAAACAATAGTATTTATTAAATGCGGTCACAAGTATTTGCGTTACTGACCTTCCAGGCTTGCTATAGGTTAGGAAAGGTACAGCTGTACACCTAAAACAACTGAAAATAAATTTAACTTCTGCAGTGAAAACTCCTAATGGAAATACACTGCATGTATTTATTCAGCGTGGTTTCTGACACATAAAAGCTGATGGATTTAGTTGTGGAGGATTAGCACTGCCAAACGCGAACTCTTATCTCTCTAACAGGGCTTATTTTTGTGTATCAGTGGAAATTACAGGAGACATCTCCCAGCTCAAAGTCTAGCCTGCTATCCTGAACGGTGATGAAGATAGGTTTGCATGAATAACCTGAACTGAAAAGCACAGACACGTTTGGTCATTTCTATCATCCTGAAACAGGAGTGTGAACCTGTGGCAGAGTAGACAGCACACAGGCGGCCACTTGTGAAACCACCTCTTTCACTTCTACTGGTGCATTCTAGACAGAGCCCTAGTTCAGACAAAGACATCAGTGCAACACACCAGCAATGTAAGATCTACTTCACACCTACTTACAGCGGTTTCTGCACCTACTGCTGACAAACATAATGCAGAGCCACACAGATTCACTGTGATACAACAGAATCATATTGGCTCAAGTTTACGAGGTGTAAACCAAACCTGAACAGCAAAAGAAAGGAAAGGTAGACAACACAGCTTGTTCCTGTGGTTATCAAAACCTCTTGCCTCCTCTGTGTTCAAGAGAACAGCTGAGGTAGAGAATGGCACTCAGTAAAGGCAGGATGCCTTCTCACCCCCTCCTTTTAATTGAATGCCTTTCCATTTCATTTGACTAATTTAAATGCTGTCAGACATTTCAGAGCTGTAGAGCAGATGGAGAAATAGCTTTTGAGGTAAAAACTGAATATTTTTCCCTGTTCCCATGCCTACACCGCTACTGGAAGATGAACCTTCAGGAGTATAGAGTATGCCAGGGAAAGACTGGAATGCTCACTTAAGTACCAGGGGACAAATGCTATATTAGTGACAAATTGTAAGTAAGTCACAGCATATTGTTTCCCATCTTCCATCCAGAACTGCACAATAAAGATGGATTACCTGCTTTCTGGCACTGAACAATCTTCTCGTGAGTGATGTCTGCCATCTCAATAAGAACTCTGCTCTCTTGAATCATCTGCCCAAAAAAAAAAAAAAAAAAAAAGAAAAAAAAACAGCATTACAAAGGTCTCCTGCAACATCTAGAACACAGAAAAGTATAAAGATTTAAACTTGGGAGGAGGTCTGCTCTCCAAGTAACACTGAAGATGGGATCCTTCCTTCCTTCTTCCTATCAAAGCTCCGAGATCTGTATCAAGATATGTGTCAGTTGCTCAGAAAAGGTTTTGCTCCAAAAGTTAAACAGCTGTTTTATATAAGTGAAACACCACTTCAAATAACATAAAGGAAACACAAGTGATTTCAGAAGAAAGCAAAGTTAGCAGACAAAATTCATTCTATGTGAAATTAAGCCCTTTCTAATTAGTACTTTTTGTGAAACAAAAGGAGAAATAAGTACAGTCTTTCACATAAGTGGTTATTAAAAATGTTACCAAGTCATGAATGGAGTTGATCTCGAGAGGTATTTAAGCCTGTGCTGAACTTTATGCCCTATAACAGACAGCTACAGTATTTCTTGAGTTTCTCTTTGGAAAAATTCAGATCCAAATCTAACCTTATCCTCAATATTTCTGCTGAAGTTTAATGAAAAAGAAAAAAAACCCAAACCAAAAGAGTTAGTTTCACCAAGCCTACTCAGAAGTTGATGTCCATACTTATGCATCTTCCCAGAGCAGCCCATTATTAGCAAACAAATGAAGGGTCCATGATGTGACAAGTTTCCTGAGCCTCCCTGCTTGCAAATACTAGCTTGTTGATGGCAACAAGCTTCCAAAAACCCTCAGAAGCCCAGGCAAGCAAGAAATTTGTTCCAGTGCAAAGGTGGTACATACATCTGTTACAGAAGGCAAGAACATGCTGTATAACAAACTATGGCTGAGAATAATCTCCCTCTCCTGGGATGTACACCACAAACCTCAATCAAATCCAAACAGTATGAGAGTAGTGCCAATTAGAAATGAGGCAAACTGAATGTTGGCTGATGTTACAGGCTGAAATTACAGAAGCCACCACCTGAAAGTTTTGCCAAAATGCCGCCACTGCTAAAAGCTTTCCTACTCTCAAACACAGCAGACATGAAAACACAACCGCTCGGTTTTGATGGTTTTAGTGGAAGACAGCATAACAGTACTAAATTAACACTTGCAAATTAGCACTCATTGTTTTAATTAGACACAGGGGAGGAGAGATGCTTCCACTTGTCACACCCAAACTCCCAAATTCTGGAGAAATTTAGATCCAAATTTTTCTCCTCATGCCATCTTTATTTCTAATTAAATGCATTAAGACAGGCTGCATTTAATAAAAGTATCGATGCCTCTGCTTTGATATAAAGAACACATGGAAAACAAAACCCATTATCAGCTTCACAGGAGAGTGAAAAAAGCATGATACACCTACAGAGTGTAAAATTGGTTTTTAACAGACATGCCCAGTGGATATGCCTGAGATTGAAATTACTTTTGATAGTATCCTTTGCCTTTCATTCTTATTACTTGCTTGTTCATGAATCACGTTGATTTTTTTCCTCTTTGATATTTTCACTTGTCATCTAGAAAGAAATGACAATTTGTCCCCACACTCTGGCTTTTCTGTACCACAGCACATTGTTGTTTTGTGATGAAGGAGCCATTCAGATGGCAACTGCAAATGCTGAAGTTGGTCTGAGCAGTACAGTGAGAGTCCCAAAAAATGTGCAAGCCACTACAAAGGCAGCCAGAGGCCAAACATGCATCTCTTGCACATGCAGACACGGGCTTGTGAGCCAGTGCTGGCACTGCCTGGTCCAGCCAGGTGTTACCAGCATCTCCATGGCTGCTGTATCCCATGAACCTGTCCCTCTGGGCTTGGGTCCCCATTGGGCCTGTGCCTGCACTTCCTACCCAGCAGCAAGGTGTGCCCCGTGAGGTCAATTGTATCTGAGCTGGTACAGGATATCCAAAGTTTCAGACTTTCCTGCACTCAGATCTCTAAAGCAGAATGTGACCTATGAGAGTTTTTTATATATATGCACCCATACACACACACACACATATATATGGCCACAGGATTTATCCTACCACACACGAAAAAAGCAAGCTTGAGGATCATGCTATTACTGGATCCACTCCTGGGAGTTTCCGGCATGCCTGTATTAGGATTCTCAGGCATGAAGGTATTCTATTCATTTTTTAAGAGAAAAGTGGCACTAGGATGTCAATTATCCCTTACTGCAGAGTAGGTAGAGCAGACCTCCTTTGATGCTGACATCAAAGTCTCACTGCTCTCAGCTCAGCAAGAACAAACAATTAAAACCAGATCATATAGCAGAATTTAACCTGTTCCTGTCTTCCTGGTCAGCAGTAATCTTCACAAAAATAAGCAGCTTCTGTAGCTTTTGTCCCATAATAAATCCTAAGAGTGGTTTCAGAATTCCTCAGCTCAGTGACTGGGGTTAGGGAACAGCCTTAGTGACCAACTGGCATCCNAGAATTCCTCAGCTCAGTGACTGGAATTACCCAGTGACTGGGGTTAGGGGACGGCCTTAGTGACCAACTGGCATCGCCTCCCACACATTCCTCCAGGAAATAATGCACTAGGTAGAAAAAAATACACCCTGGGCCAATTATGATATATGATTTTGGCTGGCCTATGATATCTTTGCCACCTGTGATAACACAGCGTGCAGGACCCGGTATCTTTACGTGACAGGCCCTATAGTATAGGGACTGAGAAAGCCACCTTGCTGACCAGCAGTGTATACCCACAAGAGTAAGCAGAAGGGAAGAAGACTGAATGGGATAAACCACTACATATCTTGACATCATTTGGGATCCTGCTAATTTCATTGCTGGGCCCTTCATCCCAAGGGCTGAGACCCGCAGGGAGGACATGGGGCTCCTCCCAGAGCTCTGTGGGGACAAGGGACGGCCGCTCCTCACTTCAGGGACTGCTGCCATGTTTCCATGGGAGCATGGACACAAAGATTTTTGTGAGTCCTGGAGGTGCTAACCCTCCTGGAGAGGCTGCAGCACCAGAAACACTCTCACAACAAGAAGTGAATAAGGGGCTGTTCAGACTGACAAAAGATGCACATGGCACAAGTCCCAGAACTGCATGTCATGTTTAATAAACTAATGGGAACAAAGAATACAAAGCCTCATCTACATAGGTTAGTTTTTTTCTGCAAAATAGCTCATTTAATTTAATTGAATTTAAATATTATTATGCAATGCTGAAAGCAAGAGGCATAAACTTGACTCATCTCCATCTACTCAAAGCAACCTGTTATACACATGCTAGATTTTCACAAAAGCATAGGAAGCAAGAGCTGCCACAAACTCAGGGGTTCTCTCTTTATCCAGTATATGAGACCAGAAAGTAGAACAGACCACAGGCTGAAAATATAACTGACCTGTCTCACTTCAGTGTCTAAATATAGAATGGAGTATCAAATTTAAATTGCTTCATGCACAGAACAATGCATTGTTTTGTCACTTCTGTTAAGGGTTAATTACAAAGCTAAAAAAAAATTTAAGTGAAAATATAATATATCTTAATGCTGAGGGCATTACATTACTCACAGGAAATTAACAGGGTTATTTACTACCTGTATTAAAGGCAGTTTAATCATAGGATCAGTATAAACTGAACAAAAATGTTCGTTCTTTTTTATTTTAATGAACTCCTGTGCTAAAGACCAATTTCTTCTTTTCATTATGAGCTATTCTACAAACTGAAAGGGAGAGAGGAAATTAACACAGCAGAGTCTCACCAAAAAAAGGTAAAAGACAGGAAAATCTCCTGGTGGCAAATTAAAGCACTGCTCCTGCTGGGATGATAAATGATACAAAAGGGACACTTCAAGCAATCCTCTCATAAATATTCAAAAGTTTAGAACAGAAACCAAATATCAAACTAGAAAGGAGCCTTCTCTTAGGTGTCTGCTCCTGGCCACTGTCCCAATCTCCTATGCCTTTCATGTAGAATTTTTCCTGGGTAAGGGGTACTATATTGTGCCTCTATTCCTATTAAAAAAAAGGACAAAAACAACCAACCAATCACAAAAACAAACAAACAAACAAACAAACAAACCCTAAAGCAAAGCCATCAATCAAAAATAAAAGAGGTTACAAAAATAAAACCAATTCAAAAAACAGCTGAAGTGCAAACTGAGCTTATGAAAATTTGAATTGGATTCCCTTTAGCATTGAGCATTTCTTGCATACATTTGGGACAGGAAACATCCAGACAATCAATCATGTGCCAGCAAGTTTTGTAAAAAAGAAGGATGTGCATGTGGTGCCAGGAAGTGGGAAGGAACACTGTCCACTCTCTGTCCCAATATACTTCAAGCCAGATTTCTGTACCTGAGCCTTTTCCTGCAACAGTCCAGCATGAGGAACAGCTGTCAAGGACAGTTACATGACCTGCAAACATCTGAAACACCTTGCTGACACAAACTGCAGAAGGAACTGAATAAAATTCACCTTAAGTTCCAATGTCATGTTTTCAGTTACAAATATTTCTGGGGAAATACAGAGTGTTGCAGGATGGATCCTGTGCATGAAGACCAGCCCAGAACAGGAGCAACAGAGGAACAGGGGGAGAGGTCAGCTTTCAATATGCCTGTGCTAAAACAGAGTAACTGAAGTACCCAACTGGAACTTTAATTTCCAAGAAAAGTTCTGATCTGACCATTTTCAGGTTCTGTTTTAGAGATGACTAAAGGACCTGGGCTATCAGAGAGAAACTGTGAGAGTGGTAGGTAAATAAGAGAGAGTGTTATAAGAAGTAGAGAAAGAAACAAGACTTTCCTTAATAAGAAATGGAAAAAGAAACAGCCTTTCACAGTTTATGTCCAATTTTGGATGGAAAACTCTTTAAAATAAATAAAAATTCAAGACAATGTCCATGTACTGGATTGTGGACTGTGTTTGACGTCAGTGCCTTGTGACACTTCCCTGGCAGTGGATGCTCTGCTCTGCAATATCCCTGTCTTCAGCTGCTTAGAGAATTGTGAAAAATGTTCCTTTGGGGATGACTCTGTCCCAGCTGAGGTATGAATTTCAGTGAAAATGCTCAGAAAAATCCTTTTAGTCATTTTGCATTTACATAAACTGAGAAAAAGGACTTTCTCCCTGGGAATAAAGAGCTTTCACGCCTGCATCAAGACACAGAACCCCTCAAAAAAATGAATATGAAAAGAACAGCAGACAAAGAGCAGCTCCTCTGCACACATGCCTCAGCAGACTTCAGTGAGGCTGCATGGACCAAAACCCCTGTCAACAAAAACACTGCCCTTAAATCCATTGACTTATTTCCCAGTAGCATTACACATATTTCCTTTCCTCTCAGAAGTCCCCAATCCACCTCTAAGTTGGCCGAAACATTCTTAATTACCTTACCACCTCCAAACAGTATCTATAGACACCCTGTCCTTCCATAACTGTCTGCTCCAACAGAGCAAGATCAGTTCCAATAAAGAGGCTTGAATACAAAGAAAAACATTATTGGCAACGTGAGTTTATGTAACAAATAGCTTCATTGTTCAACTTTTTTTACACTTCTTGTTATTTATGATTTGAAAACTTGTAAAGATCCTGAACATCTTATTTTCATTTCCTAGAGAAATTTCTGTATGCACATGAGATGGGAGGCTGGGTAAAACCAAGAAAATTTATTATCACTTGTTTATTGCTTTTGATTTTCAAATGATTCAATCATTTGATCTTGGAGGAAAAATAATGCTGAACCAATAACTGAAAAGCAAAGCACACAAGTGTCCCTGAGTTCATGCATGCTTGCATCTGCACATGCATATATCGTGCAGACACAGAAATCACAATCTGTTTCCAAACAATTCTCAACCAAAAAAAATCCCTAACTTCACAGGATAACTGCTTGCAATGAATAATTCAACCATCTGTCAGGTCCAGCTGGGCCCCATCCCCTCTCTTCACATGGAATATCTCCTTTTTGAGGTGTGATCACTGAGCAGCAGCATTATTTTGACAGGGTGTGAAGCACACTGTACATGCTGCCCACCTGAGTGACCACCGACAAGGGGGAGAGGGAGAGCCCTTCCTCATGGGAAAGGTTGAAGAACAACTCTGTAACTGACACAGTACATTATCCTAGGATGTGTGTGTGGGAACCAATGACAACATGACCAGAGTCCAGTCATCACACTTTATATGTGGTATCAACCAAAGCTGTAAGTCAAAATAAACCATTCTGAACTGTATTTGTGGTCATTGACACACTTTTCAAAAATGTTTTCTGTGTATTGTCATCAATCCACCTTATTTTCTTGGGTTTGGCAAATCCTATTCCCTTCTCTCTTCTGCAGAAACTCCCACACAATCCAGTACCATCAATGAAGCCTCTTCCTACATGAGACATGGCAACAGTAGAGTTCCACCAAACCACTGCAGTGCATCCATAAAAAGACATAAATGGAGTCCTGAAAAATCATTCCAGTTCCTTAAACAAAGCACTTTAAATTTTATTCTAATAAGGCCTCTCTCGAAAGAAAATATTTAATGTAGAGCACAATGGTGAAATTAATTGCCCGGGAAAAAACAAACAAACTGCACAAACCAGTCTTTGTCTCTCCTGCCTGCTGACAAAGGCTGAGCAGGAGGGAACAGACAGTTAATTGTTTTCCAGATCATTGTGGCAGGTCTCCGAGCATTTGCACCTCCATTTCCCTGGATGGTCAGCCCTGTTTATGCCCCATTAAATGCACAGGCAGAGTCTGTACTTGCCGTGGAAAAAAAAAAAAAGGAAAAAAAAAGAAAAAGGTAAGTAGCAATTTTCTATAAGGGGAAAAGATTCTAACACATTAGGGATGTTTTTATCAGAAATTATTTTCAAAGTAGACCTTTTAAAGAACGTCACATCTGCATGGTTTTCAGAGGTGGTGAGGATGGGTTTGCCCAGCACTCAAGCTCCCTGTGCTGTGCAGCCCAGCGAGTGAGGCAGACATATAATCACAGACTCCCACTATGAGATTTAGGGTCAAACTTTTCCCTATTTTACTGTAAAAGGAATTAAAAAGTATAGCCTGTTCATACAAGAGACAGGCCAATATAAATAGATTTTATTTTATTTTAAAATCCTCTTAGGCCTATTCATTCAAAAAGTGCTTTGAAGTGAAAAGACATTTCTGAGGAATTAAAGACATGCAACAAGCACTTGTGGACCCAGTTCCTTGAAACCATATTTATCAACAATATAAAAGGCTGAACCGCCTTGTGTATCTTGAATATAAATAAATAAATAAATAAGCTAAAATACTTTATATTGCTTTCCACCAATGTCTCCTTGTGCTCTCATTTGCACAAAAAATATAGATATTAAAAAGAAATACATCCTGGATTGCAGCAAGTCATTACCTAGGAAGTAAGAGCCCCTTATCAACACTAAAATTGCAAACCCATCCCCACACTGTGATTTCAAATATCCAGATTGATAGAGACAGTTCATTTTTTTAAACACAGAAAAGGCTAATTAGATTTCAATAATCTGCCTCTGGCATTGTCTCAAAAGGCAAAAATCCAAATTGTAGCAAAAACATTTAAGAAATCTGGCTTTTGATTTTTCAGAAGCAAATAGTTTTAGCAAAGTAAGAGGCAGCTGCAGCCAAAGCAGGTAAAAATAAATTATCATCTTGGCATTCCCAGAATTATAACTCAAATCGATCCTTACACAGGCAAAGCAGAACTCCCTTCTCTTTTGCTGATTTTACAGTGTTTGCACAGTCTCTTGACATTCAAGTTACATCTTCCCCCATCAGAGACAAATGTGAGAACAAACATTATTTAAAACAGTTATACAAGTGTTCTTGTCTACATCCAAAAGAGGCCTTTCACCTATTTAAATTGAAAAACTGTTTCCAAAGCATAAGGAGGCCTTGAAACATCCCATGTGTACTCTTCAGTATATAATTACAAAGATAAGAGATGACACATTCATTTTGGTAAGACTCCATTAAGCAGGCCTCTAAAGACAGAAAAATCTCTTATTTATGTGGTATTTGCTCTTTCAGAAAGACATCACGCCACGTAACAAATCTACTCCAAAAAAATTCAATCTAAAATAAGGCAATCAACTGGATTTGCAAATCCTCATTCTGGTATTGTTACAGCTGGTATTTTATTACCATAATTTAATCACTTTCAAGTAATATAAACTACTCTGGAAGGAACCCAAGGGTTATTTCCAGGTATTTTTAGTATTTCTGTTTTAATCAACATCAGTGTCTCCCTTCTCACCACAAGGAGATTTTTCCCTTGAAAAGTGTGTTATAATGGCAAAAAAATGAGACGAAAAGGAGGCAAGATTTGGCACACTGAATAGCTGGTCAAAGCTGTGATCACTCTTCACAACACTTCAGGTTCTCTGGAAGCAATTTCATATCCCCAACATTATTCACCATTTCGTTCCTTATGAACACATTCAGAAATAACACAAGCTGCAGAAATAACTGCTGTGCACTGAACAGGAGTAGTGATTTACTCTGGCTGCCACAGTGCAATATTTAAGTCAGGCTGTGCAAAACTCAGCAGCTTGCTATCAACTGTGCAGACCATCTACAAAGGATGGGGAGCAGGGGAGCAGTGTCGTGGCCTGAGAGGCACCATGTGACAGCAACTTCTGCTGCTGGAAGTCACGCACAGCTGTTGCTCAGTCACCCACAGAAGTGACATATGTCATACAAGGAGCAGCAGCACTCATCTGGAATGATTCCAGTTTGTGTCTCTACATCTGCATAAAGCATTCCTGCACCATATTGACCTCTCCTTCCCCATGCCAGAAAACAGCATTTTTAAATTTCCCTTGCAACTTTGCCATGCCCTCCCCAGGAGCGACACTTGGTCTGACAGGGACACAGGCAGTACTTAACAGCGCTGCTGAAAAGTGTTGGGAAGAGGATGGCTCAGCTTTGCCTGGGAACTCCCATGCTGCAGCTCTGTATCTAATGGCCTTGTCCATTCCTGTGGGGAGGCAAGCCAAGGGCAGTGCACAAATCTTGCCGCTTCTCAAGGACAAGGACTAACAATCACCAGTACAAGCTGAATTGCCCTAGTTTTGTAAACATAGTTCTCTTCAAGTGCCAACCTGTGCTAGCCATTACCGTGTTTAAAAAAGGAAACAGTAACAAAAAGGAAACAGCAACAAAAAGCCCAGTGTGGCATTGTAGTGATTGAAGGACAACTTTGCACAGCCTGAAGAGCCTTGTTCATTTAACTGAAACATTTGTGCGTGTGAAAGCCAGCGAGCACAGCCTGCTGCACCCACAACAGTGGGGAAACACAGAGGGAGCAGTGGGGAAGAGCCTACCAGGTCATACGCTGCCAGGACCTTTTTCTGCACATCAGGCACGGTCCCCAGAGGCTCCAGGTAAGGAAAGGTGTCCTTCATGCAGAGGGTGACGGAGGGCGAGTTGTCGCTGCTCACGAGCCGGGAGGACAGGGTGAGGATGCACTGCTTCAGGCTCGCGATGGGCGGCAGCCCACACAGCTCCTTCACGGACACCATGGCATTCTGGGGGAAGGAAAAGAAACACTTCAGCACATGTTCTGCTTGCCACTCAGTCCCCCCTGCCCACCAGTGCCTTGTCAGCCCTTGCCTGCTTCTCCCCTCTGATGTGGGGCAGGGCTATCCCGCAGTCCCTGGGGCCGCCATGGACCACAAGATGCCACCCCACACAGGAATTCCCTGCTAGCCCCATTCTCTGTCCCCAAGCGTACTGCCAGCTCCAGCTTTCCCGCAGACCCAGGCATCCCCACTGCCAGCTCTTCACCTACTCTGCATTGCAAATCCATTCCTAACAGGGACAAGGCTCTGGTCCCCAGCATATTAAACCTTCAGCCTAAAATGCTGTTTCTCCTCCCCACTGCTTAGACTCCAATTGCTTTTGATGCTATAATCACTTACTCTCCCATCGTCATCATCCTCCAGCAAGAACAAGTCTGACAGACCTTGTATTTCCCATGGGAAAGGCGAGAAGGAAAAATACACTTGGTTTTCAGCCTTGCATTACCACATCATAAACACAAACACTCTTTCCCCTTCATAGGTCACATGTAAGGAAATCAATACTGAATATACAGGTCAAACCAAACTAACATGCCAGGATTTATTTATTTATCAAGTCAGAGGATGCACAGCTGACATGCATCCACCGTTTAGCTTCCTTAGTCATATAAGGAGTGACCAAGATGCACAAAACCCAAGTAAAAGTATTATAAAAACCCATACCTTGCAAATGTTCCTCCCACATCTTATGGAAAAAAACCCAGACAATGCTTTTCTCCTTGATCAAATACATTAGCTTGCAGTTAGAAACTGTGTCTTTACACAGCACTCCCCAGAACACGATTTTTTACTGAAGTTTTGCTTGGAAGGCACATTAATGCTGTTTCTGAGTCAGAGTTTTTTATATATAAATGAACTATATAAAGTTCACATATAATGCCTGACCTAGACAGAAGGTGGAGTCAGCAGTTTAAATGAGTTACTTCCAAGGCCTGGAAGAAAGAAAAGGCTGGGAAGAGTTTCCCATTCTTAAAAATATGCTGAGACTATTCCTTTGAGAGTGATTTAAAACTTATGTCATTTTGTAAACATTTCCAGCTGTCAACATTTCATTTGCTTTAGACTCCATCCAGAAAAGTGGAGTCAATGGAATGCTCTGTGTTTTTCTCCTGTTTTCAAGAAAAATTAATTGTTTCTGTATCTTTACCAAGGAGATAGTTACAGCTGATTTCAGCTATTTATTAAGGAAAATTCATTGTTTAATGCTACTCAGTTTTGTTCCTAGGCAGTGCCTGAAGCTCTGAATTGAGCTGCCCCTTAATTAACCCGCGGAGTTGCCCCCACCACGGAGCAGAGCACTGGGCAGACTGGTTCTTGTTTGGCCTCGCTACCACTTCACCTCCTGCCAGCCATGAAGGTCTCACCTGGGCAGTTGTGACAGTGCTGTGCACCCGGGCCCTGATGCTGCCAGCCACAGCAGGCTCTGCTGCATGGAGCAGCACGGGAGGGTGGACAGGGTGCCAGGAGACCCTCCAAGCCCAGACATGGCACTGGCATCTGTGCCGGCACTCAGGCAGCCAAAACAACACAGCATTTAGCAGGGAGGAAACTGCAATTCGAGTGGCATTCAGTGCCTGTGTCAAACATCTGCAGCCCTTGGGCAAACAGTGGCAACGCACACTCAGGAAAACATGCTGCTCTTTGCACAGTAGGTTTCTTTGGTGTAGACAAGACCTTAGTGACACCATCCACTGACTGTTTCTTATATTCACCCAAAGAAAACTGAGAGCATAACCCTTACACAGCTAGCAAAACAAAAGCTTGCTGACGTTTTCTAGAACCAACAAGGAAATAAAGTACTTGAGACCTGGGGCGGGGGGATACAAATGTATCCTCAGTTAGGCTTTCTCAGAGAAAAAGCAACTAGTAAAGCATATGTTTGGAGAGCACATACTGATTTTTAAAATGTTTCTGCCTAATCCTACATTTGCTTATTAATTAACACCTGTAACTATCAGCCTTCCAGTGTCCACTTAAAGACTGACAACAGCTGTGGGTTTGAAGCTTCACCAGCTTCAGCAAGCTTGTCCTACCAGCAGCTCACACCATGATCATCACTTCCACATTCAGGACACCCCAGCAGACACAATGCAAGTGTCATACCTGCATATTTTCTCTCATGTCAGTAGCCTCTCGCAGTGGATGCACTGCCAGCTTAAAGATGTCATCAATAGTCTTGAGACCAGTGTTCCTCAGCATGGTGTACTCCCTCGCTTTCTTCCCTATCCTCACCGAGAGGCTGCGCTTCTGCGCCTTCCCGCCTCCACTTCGGTTGGTTATGGCAATGTGAACAAAGAGGGTAACGTGCTCCATGATATCACCAACAAAGGACCGCAGTGGTATGTGCCTGTATCCAGGCTGTAAGCACTCCAGAGGGATGGTATATTGTCCTATGAACTCATCCCCAATGTAGTCATCATCCAAAACAACAAAGCGGATCATGGCCAGCTCCGGTAGATTGATCTGGAACTCAAAGCTTTCATCAAAAATGGGGTTATCACTGTTTTGCTGGACAGTTTTAGTTCTTTGTTCGGTGCAGTCTGCAGGAATCCCATGTATTTCTATGCAGACATAGGGGTCTATGACATCCCCTTTTGCACACGCACCCTTGGGCTTTGGAAAATTCTGACCACTGATTATTTTGACATGTAGGACCTGAGGAGAGACCCCTGGTACAATACCCTTGGTATTTGCACTGAAGTAAGACACTTCGTCACGCATCACTGAAGGCCTCAGAACATATCCACATCCCCCATTCTGTAGGAACCAACCAGTGTGTAGGTCCATCATGGGCCCCGGGGTCTGATAGTTCATTGCCACTATCTGGCAACCACAATTCCAAAAATCTTGAGGATTTAAGTTACTGGAGTCTATCCTCATGGCACTCGGGTACACCCTGGACAGAAACTTTTTGTTGTAGTTGACAAAATCTTCAGGGTATTCATTTGCAATCCGACTGGCTTCTGCCTCACTGAAGGAGCACATTTCCCAATAATTTTGAAATTTCATGGATGTCTCAAAGTCTTTGTATTGGACAGATTTGCATAAGGACACCAAGTCGGACAATTCCCTGCAGAGCCAGATCAGCTTTGGTTCCCTTGAGAAGTCCTCTGACAGTCTTCGGGATATTTCACCCTCCTCATCTTCATCCGTGACTTCTCCTTCTAATATATCCTGGTCACAGGGCAGTTTCTTCCCCTTCACAATGATCTTCATTTTCAGTTTCTCAGGTGATGGGAGGTAGACTTCTGAGGACAAAGGTGCCTCTGTGTACAGTTTGTTTCCAAAGATTCTTTTCATGTGTTGCACCACTACCTTCTGCTGTTGTACAGAGCAGTGGTTCCCCAAGCAGAGAATAAGCGGGTATTCTGAAGCAAAGAAGGCCAATTTGTTTATTACCTCAATAACATTTCGAAAGGCAAGTGGGGATGTCATGTTGTTGCGGTTACAAATAATGGGTTCATTATCTGGGCCGTCACAGACGTCTAGTTCAATACTCCGACAACTCATCTTTAAAGCCCTGACATAACCATTGATATCAGCTGGCCCTCTGAGCTGGTCTTCTATTAGATATGTGTTGTGGGATGCATTGATGTAGTAATGTGACAAAGGCTGTGTCATGTCTTGGACAATTTTTTTGTGCTCTGGGTCAAAAATATCACATTCTGGGGACAACAAGTATTGAGTAAATCCATCAATGGCAAGAAAACCTTTCAACCGCCCTTCTTCAGAAAGCTCATACCTACGTATAATATCTAGACACATTTCTTCTGTTATGTGGGTCACTCCTTGCTCAGCCTCTAAAAACAGCATGAGGTCATTGGCATCCAGGTACTCTTTGTTTTTGGATATCTGCACAAGTAAAAAATACACTTCAGGTCTTGTGCAAAGTTCACTGAATGCTTCACAAAATTCCTCTCTCGTTACTCGTGTGGTTAGTTTCTCTTTGCTCTTCTGGATTTCCTTAAATTTTAACCTAATCTTTGATTCCTTTAAGGTGGGGTTAAGCTTCTTTATTAGCTCCACGGACGTATCTTCTAACATTATGCCATTGCCATCAACATCTGCTGCATCAAATACAGTTTTTAGCCAGGCAAACCGTGGGGTATCGTGGCTGCTTTCCATCAAGTCCAGGGGTTGTTTGCTACGAGAAACCAAGTACCTTAATCCTGATACCCAAATATTGGCCACATCAGCTGAATTGGCAACCAAGTCAAGGGACTCATAGTTCTCACCATGAATTACCGACAGTGCACAGTCCTCAGAAATCTGATCTGCAAGTCCATTATTCCTGAACGTTTCTGTGTTCTTCCCTAGTCTGATTTCTTTTATAGCAGAAATATCAAGCTTGGCCTTGTCAAGATCCTTCTTGGAAGGCTCCCAACGAAGAGCCTGCAGGTCAGGATCCAGAGTGAAAAAGCGGTTATAAATCCGGGAATTTGGACGAACTTTCTTCAGTTCACACCCAGCCTGCATAAAGCTGATACAGTCGCTGGCGCTGCTTATTTTCTTCTCTGACGGCATGCTGCTGAAGGACACGGTTTTCTTTCTTCCACATTTTTGGTTTGAAGGATCCTGTAGAATAATTGTATATTAAAAAATAAATTAGTTTTTCTTTGGTCATTCCACGAGTGCATAAACAACAGGAAAGATACATTTATGTAAAGATAATTAATGTTCTTCTGAACCTCAAAACACAACACATTATCCCTTCACACAATTCAGTTCTCTGAATTTATGCTGAGCTATAAAATATTCTGAGCTATAGAGCAACTTGATTGACTGAAGCATTAGAGATAGCAAGTTTTCATGAGTGGTATTTGCAGCTACTAAACTGCACTCCAGATCTTGGCAACTTGCTACAGCTGTGAGGAGGCAGCATCCGGTTGTGTCAGGTACATTTTCAGAGCAGATCTATATGAAAAGAGGGCTTTGATGGAAAGCTCCAGCACCTGGTTAAGGTCTGCATAACCAAAATTTGGAGGATCCCACTGGGATTTAAGAGATATCATGAATAAAGGAGGAATTTTGGGATAAAAAGGCATGAACAAAGAATTTCAGACTACGTGGGAGAAGGAGAAGTTGTCTCTGAAGCACTGTTGGGAGTCTGGGATGAGTCAGCATGCCAGTGGGACACATGTGACAGCTGGTACTCAGCAGATGACTGTCCTGCCTCAATTTTGCCTCTTCTCGACAATCTTGGACACCTCAAGCAACACTAAACTGAAGCCAAATAACAGTCATGGGTCAGACCCCTGAGATACACATTCAGGAGAGTCTGGGTCTTCTTGCCAGTATGTTTGAGTGTTCTTTGGCAAAGGGAGTTCTCACAAGGCTGAGAAGCCCATCTCTGCTGCATGCTTAATTACACAGTTCACATGGGAGCCCCACATACCTGTCTGCTCAGCTAAAAGTGAACCAAAAAGCATTGTAGGAAAGTGGAGAACCACATAAGAAATATATTCTAACTCCTCTTGAGAAAATACTCAGCCAGACATTTGTGACAGTCTTACTTGCTGCTGTATGTAAACCCAGCTGCCTTCAATTTTAGTGCAGCAACTAAATTTAAATCTTTCCCCACATATGAGCAATTCAAAACATTTCTCAATAATTATAAATGGTAAATAATTCTTTTTTTCTCTGCAGGATTTCCATCTCCTCTACTCCATTATTATACAGCTACCACAAATATTTTTAAAAAAACATTCAAGGCTGTAATTAATTGTGAAAAACTTGTTGAAATTGCTTTCCCTCCTATTTCCCTAGCCACCAGAAATACTTCCCCAATTCTCTGCCTTCTGTTGTTGAAGGGACTGCTGTAGAAAAGGAATCCCAAGGCAAGGAAGTGGTGATGCTGGGTACACACACACAGCCCTGCTGCCTCAGGCCATGAGATGTGCACCAGGGACCAGCTTCCCAACAACCCTGGGGACCTGCTTTGAGACACCAAAACCCCTGACTCCCAAACCCTCTGCAGACTGGACTACCCTTCCCTACTCCAGGAGCTGGTTTCCCTTAGCTCCAATTTATGTGCTCCGTCATTCAATCTTCCTCAGCAAACCCTAAACACAACCCCTGCTCCCCCAGTGCCCTCCATCCACCCATCTCTGTCCTCTGCTGCTCTGTGCTGTCTGGGCCAAGCAGGACCCTGTGCAGCTCTCCAAGCCACCAAGGACATCAGCGCTGATGTTCACAAGACCATCTCCACTCTTTGCATGTTTCTATAGATACTTTTAGCAAATAAGTCAGTATGAATGTTTCTACAAAGCTGCTACTGTCATTCATTCACTTCCAAAATATTTCCAACACCCCCCTCAACTGGATTTAAAGGTATATGATCTTCTGGGAATAAAATAAAAATCTCTAAAGTTCTTATGCTAAAAATTTTTCATTAAACTGAGACTGCTATGGACAAGAATGATTGTTTAGTGCTTATTATGAGAATGGGTCTTAAAAAATGAACAAAGTCAACAAAGTGAGTGCCTCAGGTCAGCTACTTTTTAATCACAGTTTTCTGCTAAAATATTCTGTTTCTGCATTAACATACTGTGTTTTAATACACGGGTTTGGCCATGAAAATATTCAGGTAATAGATGCTAATGAATACAGACGAATGCAGCTGACAGGTTCTAGAAGAGCCTCTTCTTTTTTATTTCTTCATGATTACAGGAGCAATATTTAGACTTAAGATTGATAATTAATTTTGATTATTTTTCTCATATGGGAAGATGTATTAACAGCCTTGGAATCTGCAGTGACTCATTCCTTGACAGAGGTTCCTCAGGGCCAGACTTGGAAATCTCGTCAGAGCAGCCTGATTTAGCTACAGGTCTGATATTTTGTCTTAACTGGGGAGGTGTGAATTGTTATGTAACTTTTTTTTTTCCCCTGCAGAAAATAAAAGCCATTTATTTCTAGTTCCAAGATAACTTTGTCTTTTGATCAAAATAAATCAGCTACTAAGGTGGGAAAAACCCCCTAATTTGCCTCATGGAAAAACAACAAAAGTTGCCTTTAAACACTCAGTCTTAACCTCTCAGGGATTTTGGAGAGAATTAGATTATCCTCTGTGTCCTCTTTCCCTGCCTTTATTTTTGATGGATACTTCTGGTTTTGTACTTAGTGATATGTAAGGAAGATCAGAATTGTACAAAAACAGTTCTTCATCTCAGAGTAGGACTCCCATATATCTTTCAATCAAATTAACAGCCTTCAAGCCTAATCCACGAACTAATTGCCTAAAATTAACAAAATTTAAGTATTATTGACACTGATGGGATTATTTAACCAATGCTAACAATCTTGTCTACCTACTGTATAATAGACACAAACCCTGCAAAACTGGAACTGCTACCTGAGCTTATTACTGCAACAGCAGATAAGGAGCCCCTGGAGAGATGCTCAGTCTCTCAAACAGAGCTGTTAATTTGGATATAATGTGACAGTTTTCATGCACAATTATCAAGAAGTCAATTATTCCAGTCTTGCAAGAAACTCAACAGGTGTTTCTGTAAGTTCAAGTGCTGGCTGTCTTCTCAGCCTGACAACCTAGGCACTTGCCTTTGTTCTGCCATGTTGACAATGCTTGAACAAGCATCTCCAGATCCTGACACCACACACCTACAGATCCAAGGGATCACCCTGGGGAGCAGAGGAGCGTTTTCTTCAAGAAGTGTCCTCCCAGCACTGAGTCCCACTCCCATCAGTGGAGAAGACGACTTAGATACCCTGTGTTTCCCCACTGATTTTATGCTGAGCTTGGTTCAGCTGAGACCCCAGACTTAGGTTTCTAATTTTAGTGTAGCTATTGTTTTCCTTAAATCTCTACCTTAATCCAATTTCAACACAATGCTCTTCTAGGACAAGACATTCAGCTAAGAATACTGTGCTGCAGTGTCTCCAGTGGCTAAACGTGCTGCTCTGCTTTATCTTTCACTGGATACTGAGAACAGGAACAAGTACAGTCACCTGGCAAGCTAAAAAGCTGCCAACATCTTACATGAATAAATAGGAAATCTGCTACCTGCCAAAAACATTCACACTGCAAATTACAAAAAAACCTCCCCTCAGAGTTCATCTACAAAAAAGCACTTGTTCTACTTCATTAACCAAAGCAATCAGAATGAGATTGCTCACGTACAGAGATTGCTCAGGGGTACACAGTGAGATGTACCCCTGAATCGTGGAGGTGAAAAGTCCATCAAAATTGACTTTGCCAGACAGTAACTGAGTTAGGACTGCCCTTTACCCTCAGTCAGTTGTACTGATGGAACTGGATTTATTGTCACAGTGAAAGATAGAAAGTTTGCAAAAAAAAAAAAAAAATTTACATCAGTGTGAAAACAAGGAACTAACTTGTAGATTTTCCACCATAAGACCTTTTGTACCAGAGATAACCTAGTTCTATATAAAACACTGTTACTAGAAACAAACACAACAAGTTTGTTTACAATGTGCACGTACAACAAGAAACCCCCACTTATGTGAGAAACCTTGTATTTCCAAGGCAAGACATTTCTTTCAAAGTGACTCAAACTATGGTTTCCTTCAGTTCTTTGGTCATCCCCTATAACGTGATGTAACAGGATGACTCCATCTTCTTCCTGCTCCTGAGCCTGCACAATGTCCATTATGTAAAATATGTAAGGACCTCAACCACAAGATCACATCGACATGCTCTCGTATTTCAGAATATACACAGCTGCTCTGAAGTCAGTTAATACCAAGGAGACATATCTCTGTGCCGGCCTGACTGCATCCTGACATTTTCTAAATGTTTCTAAAGGAGGGATTCAGAGCTCCAGTCTAAGCATGCTCCCAAAATAGGAGAAGCTCTCCTGTTGAACACATCATTCTCGTCAGAGGGACTGGATGTGTAAACAGTGGGATCAGTAAGCCATCAGCAGTTGTGGGAAAACTCCACCCCATCCACTCTGACCTTTGACTGCTCAAACTTCTGCTGTTTAAATCAAAGAGCTAACAGAAATAAATAAGTGGGATTAAAAAAATATGAATAAACATGCTCTCCACCTCATCTCACCCTCTTTATCAAAACCGTAGGACATAAATTGCTGATCTGAAATTAGGAAACGGGACAGTAATAAGAGCTGGAGAGTAACCCTGCACACAAAGGTCAAGTTCATGAATTATAAATTATTATTTGCCTGAAATCAAGGTACCTGAAGGGCATCTAGACCACTGATGGTGTTCCAGGATTCTGCTAAGGAGGATAACAAAGGCAAAAGTTACCACCTACCCAAAGACACCAAAAACCTTTCAAGAGCTGCAGGGCTTCTGTGAAAGGATATGAAATTCAGTAATGATGCTGAGAGATAAACTTGTTAAGTGTGATTAAGAGCCATTTCCCCAAAAACAATTCACATTTTCACCAGTGAAATCACCGTTGCTAAACTGGAAGCTTCATTCTGATCTTTGACATTTCCCATGAACCTAGCACTAAGAAATCAATAACAGACAGCTTAGTCTGTCCTCACAAATAGGTTGTGACAAACGGTGCATCCTAAGAGCTATCTGCTCTGGAAACTCCAGGTGATCCAGTTAATTGGACAACTGATCACTCGATTTTTTTTCCCAAGAGAAAATAATTAGCTCTACAGGATAACTTTTTTTTTTAATGTTTCTAGATATTTTAGTTAAGTCCCTGAAAATCTTAAAGCTTTAAGTACTTGTGGTGGGAAAATGTACCTTTAAACAGTAGATAAAGAGGTCAGTGAGTCACTAATGGTACTCAAAGCACTGTATAGCAGGTTGACAAATGACAGTGTAATTTTTCTAAAACAAAGTAAGCCAGAACAGGGAATATTTATATAAAGCATCCAAGAGAACACAGGAAGTCAAAGCTTGGGTCAGGGCTGCAACTGGATCTCATACACGTGTGAGGCTTAATCCACTTGATCAGAGATGCAGCTGAAAGATTGAACCCACAGTACCAATATGTGATACTACAGGTAGCAATAATCACTGGAAACCAGTATTCATTGTTAGCACACTAAGCTTTCTTCTGTAAATCTCAGCCATGGTCTGGCCATCCTCAGACAGCATCCCAGGACTGCCCATTTTGCAGATTTATCGATTTTCCTCTCAGCCTCTGCTATCACAACAAATTAATGAGCTAAACTCCCTCTAATCTTTCTTGGCAAGACCTGTAGGATATTAGTATTACATACCCACTGTGATAAATCACAGGACAAGAAAGAAAACGTTGCCTACTCAAAATTCATCCAGGCTGAGAACTCATGGCACAAAGGAGCTACCTCTGCACAGGGGCTGAACAATCAAACCACTTAATCACTGGTGCAGCAGCCACAGGGATGCTGCCAGTCACACTTGGGCTAACCACACAGCTCAACAGATTGCAAGAGCAGATGTTAATGCTGTGGGATCAACCTCAGTAGCCTCTTCAAGGAGGGGTTTGAGGGATTTGTGCACACGTGGAATAAAGATTGGATCCAAAATTTAACACACACACACTCACTCTTAAAACTGAGGTACACACGTAATGGAATAAACAGAAAATTTCAGGCAGACCAAAAATATAACATGGACAGATCCATGAGAAATAGCTTCAGAACACAGTGTCCAACAATTTCCCAAATACCAATATGGTCAGGCCAGCATGTCCACAAATCCAGCTGGTTGTCACCAACCAGCAGTTTAACTCAAGTGCAAGCTACGGGCAGAAGCCGGAGCACCATCATCATTCATGGGAGAGCAATGACTCCGACACAGGGGAAAGAAAAGTGTCACGGGGAACAGTCATATCTGCATTTACAGGGGGCTTTCCTCAACTGCCCAGAACTACCCAGATGCCGGCTATGAGTACTGGACTGTCACCAAGGCCTATAATAATAACTTTACAGCAAGCTTCTCCTCAAGTCACACTGCAAAATGGGTACTGTGAGGGCAGGAAAACTGAGCGAAGACAGTCACTTAACCATTCTGAGATGCTGAATAGTCCCTGCTGAAGAAGTTCAACAGGAGGAAAAACTATAATGGCTTGTCTCCTTCCTGTTTTACTCCATCACTAAAAATCACTTTCAAGTATTGGAGTGTAAGGCTGGAGAAAAATAGAGAGGAATGTCTGGAGCATATCTTTAAGAAAAACACCTGATCCAAAATTAGTTGATGTTTAAGGAATGCTTTGCTGTGTATTTGCTTTTTTTCCTTTTCTTTTTTAAATCATTAGCATTAACAAATTTATTCAATTTTACCTTGAAGAAAATTTACCTTTGCAGTTTAAATGACAAATTAGAGCAAAAGAAAAAATGAGCAGCACATAAAGACTCCATCTGGAAATGCTTTTTGGAAATGAAAACCACATAAAGCAAGAAGGGTTTATTTTCTGACATGATACGACACTGAAGTTACTGTTTCTCCTTTTTTTTTTATAATTGAGGCCATGAAGCTGAAGTCAAGAAACCTCCAAGAGCACAAGAATATAAATGCCTGTAATGAGGCTACCAGTTCACAGCCCCTTCCACCATTGTTACTGAAGTTTCATCCAACTGGTTTCCACAAGGATTGTCGTTATATATAAGTGTGAGTACCTATCCCTTTAATCTACAGTGAGAAATAAAATCCTGCATGACACTTCAATACATAAGCACAATATCTCCACATACCCTATGGAAGACCCCACTTGATGCAGAAGATTTTTTCATGGATACTCTTCCTTCTCCCTGTAGGGAAAAACTCCTTCACTTATGACAGCCCAAGTGCCAGATCTGCTTCCAGTGGGGAGGAGGCTTTTAGTTTGTAAGGGACTGACACAGCCCACTGGACGTAGTATCTCCAACCCCTGCCACTCCCAAACGCTCTATTATTTCCAAGTATCTGGGCTGCTAACAGGATCTAATGCTTATGAGTCTGCAAGGGCACCTTGGACGTGAATTCAATTTATCCCCTTTGTCTAAGGGAATATAAAGCTGAGAAAGACAGAGAGACACTTTCTGTCTTCAAGCAGAAGCAGTAGCAGCAAGCCCTGTGACAAGGAGATCCTGGCTGCAGCATTCCCAGAAGAGCTCCACTGTATAACCCCTCATTCTTTTACAGAATCTCCTTTGATTGCATCTGAGGAAAAAATAAAGAGAATAAGAGAATTCCCGTAGTAACTCAGGAGGAAAAGCCAAATGAGTTTAAAAAGACCTGGCTATGGAAAAACATATCCTACTGGTACTCCCCTTCATTACAGCTCTAAATGCTGGATTGGCAGCATATCTGTGAGTCAGTATTTTTCTCTCCCAAAATAATGGAAAAGCTGAAACATGATTTGATTAAGAATAAAAAAATTATTACCGTTAACTATTTCCACCATTACAGAAAACAGAACTTGTCAGACTAACCTTTGCATTTATGGTATTAAAAGTTTGGCTGATACACATAATAAAGTCACTGTAATATACTTAGGCTCTGTAATATATTATGGTTTCTGCAATGCATTTGACTTGATACTGGATGACATTTTGATTAAGAAGATGTATCAATAAATATAAACTCAGAGACATTAAATGGATCAAACACAAGATAAATAATAACTCTCAAATGCAACAGTAAATGTGAAACACTTATCATGCAGATATGCATCAAATAGGATTATGCAGGGACCCATTTTTAGCCCAGTGCTATTTAGCATTTTTAGAGTAACCTGGAAGAAAACATAATATCAATATACATGGAGCCTGGAGATGATACAAAGCCAAGTTTGAACAGTGATGAATAACAAAGAATGTGAGACAATGATAAAAAGTCAAAAGACTGCTTGACAAGCAACATATAAAAAAAAAAGTCTGCTCCAATAAGGAACAGAATACGAGGTCATACATCTAGAAACACAAGGGGTAGGCCTTATTTACAGGATTCTGATGCAGGACACAAAAATTTGGGGGGGGGGAGGAAAAGCCAACTTCATCATCACACATGATCAGCCTACAAAATAACAAAAAGATCACATACAAAATAGTATACTTAGTTGTATAAACATAGTATCTACTCGGGATGCAAAGGTTCTTATATCTTTGTATTTGTCCATCGTGTGATGCTCTCAGTTTAGAAATTGCCTTGAAAACTGAAATGCTCAGAAGAGTCACAAGAATCAGGAAGATTTTGGAAAACACATTCAAATAAGAGATTACAGATTCTTTCATTTTAATACACACACTGTCTGTATTAATAAAAATGAATTATTAATTAATGTGCATTAATATAAGGAATAACTTTAAAGGACACTTCTCATGCCCTAATAAAGGCATATCTGGGCACTTTTATTCAGAATGTAATGGTTTCAATTGAGTAGTTTAATTAAATAGTGAATCAATGTATTTTAAAAAGTCCTTCAAATTACATCTCCTTACGGATTCCCTAGAGATCCAAAACGTAGAACTCATGTCACAGAATTTCGATCACAGAATATTCTGAGTTGGAAGGGACCCACAAGGATCATTGAGTCCAACTCAATTACTAAGATGGTTATATAAAGATCAGTACTGTCAGGTGATACATCCTTTCAATACCTGGAAATGCATACATTCAATGGTCACAATGACCCAAGGCTGGCAGCGGAGTCTCCAGCACTAAAAAGGCATTCACCTGCACCTGATTCCTTCAAAAGGATATCCCATGAGACAAAACACGATTTCATTTAAGCCCCATATGATGGAGAGCAGACCAGGTTTCAGTGGTATCTTTTGCCCTGATTATTTAGGTATTGGCTCAAAAATTCATTACTGTATTTTACTATATTTACTGTATTTTACTGTATTTACAAGAAAGTCCTTGAATGTGACTGTACCTTCTGATCAGGTGTCATAGTACTGGAGATCACCAGGCACTGGGGACCCAAAATAGGATGACCAATTTAATTTCATTCTGAACCTTGCAACAATCCTCCAGGAATAATATGCATAATCCAATAAGCCACACAAGCCTCAATAGGCTAATCAAATTATTTTAAGCCCTTTTTAATCAACTTTAATTATTTCTTCATTAATCCCATTTATGCCGATTCAGATCAACCCCAATCCTTAAATTCAGCAATGAAGTTAAAACAAAAAAAAATTCAATAAAACAAGGTAATGAAACTGGTTTAATGGGAATTTTTTTTTAAATTCCAATTGCTATTCATAATTGAATTATTAAATAGGTTGAGATAAAATACATAAAGGCAAATATAAAGTATATGGGCAAGACAGAGCACAGTTTTACCTGCCTATAATACACTCGAGGGTGAAATTTTGCCCCAAGTGTCCTATGAAAAGGCCCCATGTTTCTGTGAGAGAGAAAAGCACCTTTCAGCACACCCAAAAAATGCATCAGCTCCTGGGAGAAAACTGTTTATCAGTTTAGGAAAGCGCCCTTGAGGTGTAGGAGTTGGTACAGCTGGTGTGCAGGTTCTCCGTGGGGGTACAGGCACCACCTCCACAGGAACCCATGAGACAGATCCCTGTGGCAGCCCCGGTGCTCCCCAGCGTGGGTGGGTGTGTGAGCCACCTCCCTGCACACACACGTGCCTGTCCTGTTTGTGCTCTACCAGCCCTTACCACCAAGCTTCACCACAAAACAAGGACGAGGGAAGACTTTCTGCTGGCTCCTCTCTACAAAGTGTACATAGGGGCACTGAGATGTGTCTGCACGTAAATGCAGACTCAAAGATTCCTGAAGTATTTTACTCCCACCTACAGTTTTTTAGCAACGATGAGCACAGCTCCCTGACAAGCAAAACACAGATTTCCCCATTAATATCAAGGAAAAAAGTATTCAAGAGACAACTGTGGTAGCCTCATTAGATCATATTATGTGACTCTCATACATAGGAATATTCCAACTTTTTACCAACACAAATGCTGAATGTTTGCATTACTCATCAAAATAAGGAGTAAATTATGCAGGTTACAAGCATTTTGATAAGATGGAAACTGCAGCATCATAATAATCTAGTTTATTTAAAGAATAACTGATTTGCTATGGTGATGTGCTACAATTTTTAATCACATTTCTTCAAAAGTATCCACCTTCAAGGGCACAGTTCTCCTACTTCCCAGAGCCCAAGTCTTAGGGAGAGAAAAATCAAGTACTTATTTTGGTTTGATTTTTTGTAAAGAAATAAAGGAATTCAATTATAATATAGTTTTATTCTGGTCATGTATATATTTGCTAAATAAGTATAAATCCTTTTCCTTAGAACTAAATCAGCTGCATGCCTGAATATTACAATCCCTTGGGTTTCTCATAGCACATGCATTTTTACTAACCTGGTGTAATTGCTTCCATCCAGTTATATTTAAACATTATGAATTATAGCGGCTATAGGGATAATGAAAAATATCTGAAATCTAACCACAGTATAATTATACTGTAACTGTAACATAACTTAGAACTTATGTATGTGAAGAAGATGACACCTCAAATAGCCAATAGTTTTGTACACTTGCAACATCTAGAAGATGTTGAGCAAGAAGAAAAAGATTGGATTTGCAACCAGAGAATTGGGAACCTCCTGGCTTCTAGTTCTGCTCACAACCCCAGGAAGACCCCTTAGGAAACACCTTGTGCTCTGGAATTCTCTCACAGTTTTCCTAAGACTAAAAAATGTTTCTGATGCACATTCAGAGAATGCATCTGAAATATAAAGCTAATTTCTGTCAGGGTCTCCATCCTTCCCCTCGCCTGGAGGTGATAGGCATGGTGGAAAAGGGGGCATGTAGCAGCAGGAACAGGAGTGGCTGGTCCAGTGGTTTGGGAAGATTCTTGTTTTAAGAGGTCCAAGTTTTGTATTTGCCTTCTTGAGGGCGGAAAGCCACAGGCCCCACTGCTAAACCACAAGCTTCCCTTATCTTGCACAATTATTATTAACACCATCACCACTCTCCCCAGAGCAATTCAAGAGAGACCTAAAAGGCATCCAGTGAAATACTGGCCATGTTTAATTTCGCAAGTGTGAACAAGTGGTAGCAGGAGAGTGGCATTAGTGAGCACTAGGAACCACTTTTCCACGGACAAAAATCAGCTCAGAACTCACGCTCCATTGACTCTCTAAAATAGATTATGATTTGCAACAACTGTGTGATTGAGCTGTTACTCATTTTAAGCTTTAATCTCACAAACACTTACACACACATTTAGTCCTCATGACCACACTGTTCATTTGTTAACATCCTACTTAGATTAAAATAGGTGTGACTCTGCATTCCTTTATGCAATGTCTCCTGAAGTCCTTCAAGTCCTCTGGCTTTTCAAGACTTCTAAAGCTAATCCCTCCCACCAGAGAAACACAGATTCTAAATTCAATGGTGTGGTTTTTACAAAAGCAGATATAGTAAAAAGATAAAATTTGTGGAAAACTCTTTTTCTCCATCTAAAAACATTAACTCCCCTCTTCTCTCTTTTTTTTTTTTTTCATTTCCTTTAGGTGGATGTATGAGCAACAAATGCTCCCCAACATATTGCTGAAAGGTACATAAAGGGTAAAAGCTGCAGGATTTGACTAACTCCTGGAAAAAGAGACCAAAGGTGAGCAAGAAAGAACCCTGGCCAGAAGCCAGCAGCAGTGGGTGCCCTGGGCCCAGGGGAGCACACTCATTCTCAGGCTGAACTGCTCCAAATCCAGCACACTTAGGAGAAACCAACTTCTCAGCTCCATTTTTACAGATGACACTATTTTTTTCTAGCTGGTGGCCTCAGGAAAATTATATTGCTGTAAATATGCCATTTAAGAATAATTTTTTCATGTGCCTGTTTTTAAATGGAAGACTAAAAAGGGCAATAATTTAAAAATTATATAGTGTTCAGAAAATTATAGAAATCATTTGCTTTCCTTGTCAGCTTTCCATTTCAAAGCTCTTAATGAAATTTCTGGTCTTAACCCTAAAGCAAAGCTTTATGCAATGAAGAGCCAACATATTTTATATCTGTTTAATTATAATAATGAAGACTTTGGTAATGCATTTAAAAGAACTACAGTCTAATCAGGGCTGTATCCAGAGAACTGCTTTGTTGTACCCAGGAGAATTTGTCTGCTTAATTAAGTCTCCTGTCTCAGACACAGAACATAGTGACTCTTTCATCTGAAACTACCTTATGTAATTGCACACCAGCTCTACTTACTGCATACAGCATACAATGTTTCCAGTGCAGTTTCTAACATTGTCATCATGCTTCCTAAAACAAAGGTACAGAAAACATAGCAAACAGTATACAAAACGTCCTTGTCTATGGTAAATGGTACACACGTGCTTCTGTCTTGTAGTTCAGCACAGGGGCAGCAGTAAAATATGAATGCCCTGGTGCTCATATCAGATTTAATTCTCTTTATTCAGACAAAGCAATTGTTCTTTACTTACCTTAATGTAATGAAAGCAGAATCTAGCCCACAGGAGCAATGTATGAGATTAATGAAAATTCCATTCTTAATTATATTTTCTGGATAGACTATTTTAGGGTATATTTGGAATCAGGAGAACTGTACAAACACAGTAGTAGTAGTACCATATATTTTGCAGGTAGATTAACAAAAATTAAATCTTTTAGAACTATCATGGACACTACACTCCATAGCTCATCAATTTCAGAGGGTTTTGTCTCAGCTGTTTTCTGATTTTGAATCAATATTGAAGCTTATGGAATATATTTTCCTCCTTATGCCTGTGCATGATAAAAAATTTTTTTCCCCTATACAGCATTCTCATCTGGGATCATTACTAACTGAGAGAAGAAACAAAATCAACTCTTCATATGCAGTAAAGGGGCAAACATTATTTTTTTAACTATGTACTTTGGAAAATAATACTTTTCTAACTCACTTTCCAAAAACAAATTATCTGTCGGTGACTTCTTCAGCTACCAGGTAAACTGAGGCCCACCAGATACTCTGTAATTGCTGAATAGTCTCTATTCATCAAAGCACACTGTTGTAGCTCAGCAAATTGAAATGGCATTACTGCCCTCATGAAAAATGAATGCTGCACCCTGCAACCATTTGCTGGTATTTTAAAAATCAAACACTGATTTAAGAGCTCCAGGTGGACCGTGGTGATTCATCAAGCACTGTGCACCACCACACTGACACAGAGAGATTTTGGTTGTAAGGCTGGCTTAACCCAACCTGAAAACAGTTCCTTCCTAAACTCTCACAGAAAACTATTTTTTCCCATCAATAAGAATGTGCCTGAGAATAAATTCCCATGCAACATTAGAAAACATGTATGAAACTACAAAGAGCACACCATCCAGAAATTAGCCAAAGTACTAAGTTACAAAGGACAAATTTTGAAGGAGTCTGAATACATCCTTTGATTTCAGGGTCAACGTGCCTATCAAGAGTGAGAGAAGTGATGAAACCAAACCTGTGAAGAACTGAAGGGTAGAACATTTTTAGGGTATTGAGTGAGATGGGCTGTTACCTTCCACAGTTTATATCTTACTTTTGGTGACACACTCATTCTGGATACTTTAATGCTAAACTTGGAGTTTCCTCTTCCTCTGCTGCCTGAAAACACAGGGCTTGAAATCGAATCCTGAAATCCGAGAAGGCAAACGTACAAAACTGAGTATGAAGCAGGTTTTCCTTGCATCCCATTTCTGAAAAGCTCAAGTAGATATGTCACGTATCATCATATATAGAGTCAGATATATGTAGATACTTACACATCAACCACTAAAGCAACAGATCTGACTCCAGAGTAACACCAGTGTGAGCAGAAGTTCAGATACTCTGCTTTGCATGAAGCATAGACCTGATGATACATCCCCAGCTCTTGCTGAGTCAATGAAACGTTTAAACACAGATCTACTGTATTCAGTGAAACTTAAAATATACTTTAGCACTTTGCTGATCTCAGAGACTCACCCACAGCCATGCAGGAAACAGAGAGCAGCAGAGCTGTGAACAGTGCTGACATGTTGCAATACTGAGCCACAAAACCACCCCTCCATTTTCAGAGACTGTTCTAGCTCTGTATCAAACCTACACATTTTGTGAATCACATCTTCATGGTAGGAATGTAGCAGCATGCAGTAAAATAAGTCAAACAGTTAGATGTTTCTTTACAAGTGTAAAAAAGACACACACCATTCCTGAGTGCTTTTTTCAACAAGATTGCTTCGGACTCACGCTCCACATTAACTCCCCTCTTCTCTCTTTGACAGATAATCCTTTTCATTCCTGACCATAATGTGAGGGCAGGTAGGAGACATGGACTTGAAACCTCTTAACCTAAACCATATCCCTTTCACCATGAGTTTCCCAACAATTAAGTAAGATGTAATAAACAGCTCAGTTTAGGTAATACCAAACGTTGGTTTCTTACTTAAAAGTTTCAGTGTAGTTGTTTATCGTTCTTGTATTTGAGTGCTTTTATTCATGTAATACCAGAAAACACACACAGAAGTGCCCCATTACCTCTGCCATTTCCTTTTTATACACTTGCACAGTGACAACATGAAAAAATGTTGATTTCAGCAGAGCCTTGTGCAGAGCTGGTACCATACAAAACCAAAACCAGGTTCACAAGCAGTCCATATGCACAGCCTCTCCAAGAAATTTACATGCTGCCCATAGTTTATTCAAAATTTTCAGAGACAGAACATGTGTCTTAAGTTTCCCAGATGCAGGTGTTTATTCTACAGGGAAGAACGAGACTAAAAGGCCTGGAAAATCTTTTTGTCCTTTCCTATTTAAGCTTGTGCAAAGAGACAGACAATGTTTGGCAAATAGATGTATTTTAAATACACATCCTGCACATGTTTATACTCCATTTGTGACTAACAAAGGGAATTGAGAATAAAGCTGTGCTAAGTCCTGTGGCTTGAGACAGGACACATGGATATGAGCATACAGCTGTGCAAGCACATGTCAGACACTGACACACACCTAAGACAGAGTGTGGAGGGATTTCATCACCTCTTTTCCAAGTGCAACCTGTAAAATTAAAAAATAAAAATTAAAAAAAAAAAATTTGGTAAATTCTGAGCCATTTCAAGAGCAAGCATTTTCTCCACACAAATATCTCTTTGAAGCCCAGAGGGCAATCATGTCTTGCAGGGATGATTATACCACATCCAGAAGGGGAAAAAGAAGCAGAGCAAGAGAAGAACTCCATCAGAGAGAAACTGGGAAAACCAGCACAAAATTTCTCTCTATATAATTATGTTGGTAGAATAATGGCAGGATTACATAAAAGGAGCAACTAGAACAAACATTGCTACTGCCTGAATTAATCAGACATAGCTGTTCCTGAAACTGTTACATAAATTGACATCAGTTCAGTCTGCATGTATAATATCAATTCCACCTCATTTTTCATACCAAATTATGTCAAATTTTAATTAAAATCTTTTAACTGAAAATTAAAATGTCAGTGGTGATGCACAGATGCTGCTGAACAGATTAACCTTCTCCCTAATTCAAATAATAAAAAAAAAGAGAAAATACATAAGAGCAAGAGTTTCAAGTGATTCTCTGCTCAGCCAGCAGCAGGGACTGGCTACTAAATTAAGTTCCAGGAGCTTACTTTCTTTCTGGACTTACCTCTTGCTGAAGTTACATGCCTGCAGGATCAAGGACTACCCTGAGCTCAGTGAGTCAAATAGCAGGGGAATGTAAAAGCAAATAGCTCCTAAATGCAGTATAACAGTAATAAGACATTAATCAGGAAAGTCCAAACAACTTTTTCACTCATCCTGCAAAAGACAGCCCCTTGGCAAAACTGAAGCCTTGAACTCCACTACCAGCCCACGCAGACACACGCAGGTGTGTGCTCTGCCTCAGCTTCCCCCAGAATTCAGGTGAGACTCACACACGGTGGCTGAACACCACCTTCCACCTCTCCAAAAATATTCACCAGCAATTTTCTTTCCAGAGCCACTGCTCTAACAAAGCCTAACTCCACTTCCTCTAATTGCTAATTGCTTCAAACAAGCTAACATGGTTTGACACACCAGCAGTCACCTACCAACAGCTCCCAAGGGGTGCTCCCCAAGGTCCCTTTTGGACCTCCTGCTAATATCAAACTTATGACTATTTAATCAGACTGGTCAGTCTACATCCAAGGTCCACAGGATCACTGGCATGAAGTGAGACTTCCAGCTCTTTTCTCCAAAGCTACTGTTTCTGATGTTTCTAGAGATTCTTCTGTTTATTTAAAGGAGTCAGAGTTATAAACTCTATCTGCCTCCAATTAATTTGTAAGTGCACGCATGTTTTAGGTCCAGCACCATACATAACCAGGCTCTATTGATACTGCTGACTATTTGCTGAAACCTTCTCTCATTCCACAAATAAAGCCCATTCCCTGACTTAACTTCATTTTCTAGGTAAAAAAACCAGAACAAAACAAAAAAAAATAAATAAAATGTTGCATACTGGAATGTACTCTTACAGTGAATGGGAAGCCCTTAGGCAGAGTGGGAACATAAACAAAAACTAAGGCATGAGTCATAGTGTGCAAGTTAGAGAAAAAGAAAAGGAAACAGAATAGTGAGAATAGCAATATACAGAGGGTGAAAACATTGCAGACACAAGTCATAAACAGGGGCCCATGAAGAAGTGGCTATCAGGCACAGGCAGTAAACTTCAGAACTAGACAAGCTAAAGAGTTTTTGGACACCTTGCTCAGTTCAGCTTTCCATCCTCATTAAAAACGCGCCTGAAAAAGGAAACCTTCATTCTCCTGGGAGCACATTTACTTCTCAACAAATGTGACTGAAAGTTGCACTACTGACGTCAATAAAAGGAGGGTAGTTTAATCCCTAGAGCTAGTTTGGGGTTGCTGATTTGATGAGGATCTACTGCTCGAGCTGCTAATGGTTTGAGTCTAATTTTGTGGTAGTCTGTGTTCTCAGTGACTATATTTATTTCCCTGTTCGTTGCTGCTGAGGTACATAACATCACTGTATCTGTCAGGTGCTGGGAAATGAAAATTGTTTCTCTGCAGTATTAAAAAGGTCAAAAAAGGAAAATGGGTATTATTAATGGGCAGTGCCAGCGCTGCTGTTCGTAGAGGATATGGCAATTCCAGAGAGCTGAATTACATTACATATTTGCATATGGCCATTTGCACTGAACAGGAAATACTCTTCTGCTTAGCTGAGTCTTGCTCTTAAAACAGATCAGCCAGGAAAAAAAGAAAGAATAGAGGTCAGAATGGAAGAAAAGCCAGCCTGATCTTTTCTGCTTTCTGCAGAGCACAGGCACATCCCCACCAACCCCTCCAGCCCTGTGCTGTGGCATGCACCACGAAGCTGTGCACAGCAAAGACCGGGGATACAGAAGGAAATCAGCAGTTCTCATCTTTAAGACTAAAGGTCAAACTGAACCAACCCCTCCAGTGGTGGCAGAGGCATGTGGTTCCAGTGGCATGTGGTTCCAGCAAACCTGCAAAGGCAAAGACACATTAGGACAGCCAGACAGACAGCACAGTGACATTCAACATGCCACTGCTTCACCAGCAGTGGCTCTGCCCTAACTCATCAACAAACCCAAGCATTTTGTGCATGACTCCCAGGGTTGGTTCTCCTACTGCTTTGTCCTTTTCAGGCCCAAGGTGGGTCAGTGGGTTGGCCAGCTGGGTAAGCCCAGCAGCCAGCACAGAGGAGCAGGCATAGCCTGGCTGGTCTGCACTGAATGCCAAATGCTTGAGACATGCAAGACACCCCGTACTCAGGCATGCACATGGCAATTCACAGCACCCATTTCAGTTGCCAGAACTGTTTAATAAACCACTAGTAGACTTGAGGCTTGAAATTTCACAGGGATGTTTAGACTGAGAGCTTATACTCTCAGTCAAGTGACAAACTTCTGGCTTTGAAAAAGACTGTTAAAACCTATCTTTGGTCGTTTACACATCCTCTCCTCTAGTGCGAGACCCGCCATCTGCCTGCTGTGATTTGCCAGTTACGCTGCCGTATCACCAGCCGCCACTCTGCCGCCGCCGCGCCGCTACTACACAGACAGAAACCTCCCCTGGTGCTTTTACCCACGTGCTGCTTTTAGACTGGTGCCTGAGAAGGAGCACGTGCCTCAGGCTTAGAGGCAGAGGGCAAGAGAACTTGGTCACAAGCCCGTGACCATCAAACCACCCCCTCCAGGGGTGGTAAGCAGGGCTCCAGTTAATTTGAGTTAATTTATGTCCCAAGCACTGCCACACAAGTAGGCTTTTTCTCCCCAGGAGCAGTGATGAGCAGCAACACCCAAAAGTCCAAGCAGGGAATCCCAGTAAGCTGACACTCCTCTGCTGGCACTGCAGAGAGACTTCCTGACACCCACCCCTCCTTCAGGACTGCATCCACCCCTGCATATCCTCCACCCTGCTTTTGGACACCGAGCAAGCCCCCTGAGGGCTAATAAAAATGTCAGCCCTCCTACAGATCCCTCATTTGACCTTAGACACAGACAAATTCTCCCTCCTTACATCAGTTCATCACCTGCAAGATCAAAATGACTCATGTGATTTCCATTCCTGCCTCACCCCACAGAAGCTGACCTGTGGGAGCAGCACATGGAACAGCAGTGGTTGTGTGTTCAAACAGGGGACTCATGCCATTTACTTGGCATACAGCAAATTCACATCCCCTGCTCCTTCCTTACCTGCCTGAACCCAAATGCATGCAGACTGTTTAAGAAAGAGGTAATTTGAATTAAATAGTAGTCCTAACACATTCCCGGAGCATTCCTAAAAACTGGTCATTTGGATGAATTTTATTCAAAAGCCTCTAAACAAACACTGAGCTCTGCGGTAACACTGCTGCTTTCCCTCTGCCTTAGTAATTCAGTTTCCACTGTGAGGGGCTATTTATCTCATTCCCCTTGAAATATAAAAGCCATTTCTCCAGTCAAACCTCTACATTATAAATGGTTATTTTTTTCCTTTATCATAAGCCTGCTGATAGTCTATTTCATATGGAGGAAAAGCACACAGCTGAATGATGAAGGTGGCAGCAGAGAAGCAATTGTGCTCACGCAAGGGACCTCTCCCAGGATTTTATGCTATTTGTGAAGTCTGACTCCAGTGCCATGCTGGCTGTACTTGTCTGTGATTACACTGACTAGGTTATTCTGATTTACGGGGGAGAGAGAGACAGAGAGACAGGAAATTGGCTCAGCAATGATGTTCTAATGTACAGCTCCTCTCCAGAAGCTCAGTGCCTGTAAATACGAAAATGTTAAAGCCATGTTTTTGATAAGCATGACAAATCATGTAAAGTCATTACAATTTTATTAGAGGAAACATTTTCAAATGCATTGATTAAATTAGGAATAATGACTTGGACCTAAAGTTATAAACCTCTAATTTCATCAGCACTAATGATCTCCTGAATAGAAGGGAGGAAGTCAGCATCCTCATGGTTGAGATAAAGAGTGCACAGCACATGAAACCATCCCTTTGTGAGCAATGGATAAAACTGGGTGAGACGACAAAGATTGTGGAGAGCTAAATCACAGTCCACATGTTAAATAGCTTCAGCTTCTTGAGATTTTAAACCCTGTTCAAAATTAATTAATTCTTGAGCTCCAAGAAACATTATTGTAGTCAAAAGGCAGCCTATATAAAAGCAGGGTTATTCTGTGCATATTCACAATGAAGACTATGGAAAAATGAATGTGCTCAACCTGTAATCATCTTCCCAATGCAAATGGCTTCTGACATACATTTTCCAAAGTACAAGTTGCATGCAAACATCCCACACACCAAACTGCTAACTCCAAAGGACACGCAGCAAGGAGCCTGTCATCTGGTGGCATTCACCTTCCCACTCTCCCGTAGCACTACCACTCCTCTCTCACAGAAAGTCTCACTCCTCCTTAATACTGGCACTGGTTTCCCTTCTCAGTCCTACTGAAAGGAAGAAGGCAAGGGAAGGTGTGGACCTTCACTGCACACGGAGACTAGGGATCAACCCAATTGCCCTTTACCTCCCTGATGCTGACTGAACGAAGTGTTGACCCTGAGTTAACCAGTACTTCAAGGTGCCATTGTCAAGATTAGAGAGACCTGAGGTGATAAAGAGCAAGTAAATGAGCAAAGATGACAGTGCATTTTCTTAAATGTTCCCCTGGGTCCTGGAGGTAGACAGGACTTGTTCTCATCCCTGACGTGATTGAGACAATCTCAGGATCACATGAAATCTAAACTTGTCTCCAAATGCCTGCACTCACTCAGCAGACCACGAAGAAAGCAAAGCTTGGATCTCATGTCCCACTTCCCAGGCCCTGAGGATTGCTGTGATTGCTGCAAAACCTGACAAGATTCTTCACAGTGAAGGTAACTCGTCCTGGTGGAAACAGTCAACTAAAGCTGAACTGCTCGTTCACTCGTGCAGACCTAATTGGGGCCTTCTACACTGAATCCTTCTTTTATCCTCCTGCAACAGGAGGGAGTTATAAAGGATGTTTTACCCATTTTCTCTATTCCCTCTCCCATGTTTAGCCCTTTCCCTTTTGCTCTATGAAAATCAGAAGCAAGCAGGAAGAGTGAAATGAATGTCTGCTATGTCTGTCAAAATACAATGAATGGGGAGAAAGAAAACTGTTCTCCCCTAAACTCAACAATTATCGTTACCTCACATCTTCTGAAACCGGCATATATAAGAAACTGGTGCTGGAAGAAGAATTGTTTTTACAGAGGTTGCACCTAGAACTTTAACATTAATATGAACGAATAAAATAGAAAATCATGCAACACTGAGGGAAAACATCAGAATTGTCTGAGTGCTTTCCCTCACCTTCCCTCATTAATGTAGTCTTTAGATCTATATACTTCTCTTTCTTGTAAGGACTACAATGCATGATTAATTCATTCATTCATTAAACTTCATCAGCTTCGTTTAATCTGTCTGATAAATGAGAAACAAATACTGATAATATATGGCTGTGCATTAACATCGTTTCTGCCTGCCTCACCATGAGACATCCAAAAAACCAAGCCTCACCTCAAACAAGGAACAACTTAGCTTAACCTCCCTTTGAGATTCAAAACTCATGCAACACCCTGCCCACCTCCCCTGCCCCATCAGAGTACTTGTAAGGTGAAAAACTGAGTTTCAGAGATTTGGATCTGAACCTCTGGGACACATGAGAAGCTGGGGCCTTGTTTGCTACAGACACTTTCCTGCATGGTAGAAGCTAGAAAGATGCTTCCTCTTCTGTGCATCCTTGGAATTTCCAGGAACACAATACAGAAATAATCTCATTTGTGGGGCCAGGAAAAGGAGAGAATGATTCACCTTGCACATTGTACACAAATCTGATCTAAAATTCACACACTTAATTGTTGGAAATACATCATTATTATAAGATCTTTACTTTTTTCCTTAAACTGAAATTCCATATTCA
>VYXB01004274.1:0-28352 GCA_013397135.1 Pachyramphus minor | reverse complement strand
GAAAAGCTTCTATAGGTATGTTGATGATAATACGAAGACAAGGAAAAATGAGGACTGTCTCCAGAGGGAAAGGGGAGACCTGGTTACCTGAGACATGGAGATGGCTGAGCTACTCATTGACTTTTTTGCCTCTGTCTTCACCAGTGAGTGCTCCAGCCACACTGCCTGAGTTGCAGAAGGCAAAGGCAGGGATTGGGAGACTGAAGAATCACCCGTTGTAGGAGAGGGTCAGGTTCAAGGCCATCTAAGGCAGCTGAAGGAGCACAGTCCGTGGGGTAACTGGTGGATGAAGTGGCTAAACCACTATCTGTCATATTTGAGAAATTGTAGCATTCTGGTGAAACTTTCATTGATCCGAAAATTGGAAACATAATCCCATTTTTAANAAATGGGAAACATAATCCCATTTTTAAAAAGGAAGAAAAGAAAGATCCAGGGAAATACAGGCTGGTCAGTCTCATCTCTGTGCCTGGCAAGATCATGGAGCAAGTCCTTCTGGAAACTGCTAAGGCACAAGAGGAATGAGGTGATTGGTGACAGCCAATATGGCTTCACTAAGGGCAAATCCTGCCTAACAAGTGTGGTGGTCTTTTATGGTGGGGTTACAGCATTGGTAGATGAGAAAAGAGGGACTGATGTCGTCTACCCAGACTTGTGCAAAGCATTTGACACTGTCCCACTTGACATCCTTGTCTTGAAACTGGAGAGGCATGGATTTGACAGATGGATCACTTGGTGGATAAGGAATTGGCTAGATGTCATACTCGAAGAGTTGTGGTTGATGGCTCAACGTCCAAGTGGATACGAGTGATGAGAGGTGTGTTCCTCAGGAGTTGGTATTGGGACTGGTGCTGTTTAACATCTTTGTCAGTGACGTGTCCTGCACCTGGGGGCAACCTCCAAGCACAAGTACAGGCTGGAGATTGGATTGAGAAAAGCCCTGGGGAGAAGGACGTGGGGGTGTTGGTTGATGAGAAGCTCAGCATGGCCCAGCAATGTGCACCCAGAGCCCAGAAGGCCAACCACACCCTGGGCTGCATCAAAAGCAGTGTGACCAGCAGGTCTAGGGAGGGGATTCTGCCCCATCAGTCTGCCCTTGTGAGACCTGACCTGCAGTGCTGCATTGAGCTATGGGGCTGCCAACATAACAAGTCCAAAGGAGGGCCACAAAAATGATCAGAGGGCTGAAAGCACTGCTCCTGGGAAGACAGGCTGAGAAAGCTGGGGTTGTTCAGCCTGGAGAAGAGAAGGCTCTAGGGAGACCTTATAGCACCTTCCAGCATCTAAAAGGAGGCCTGCAAGAGAGCTGGAGCGGGACTTTTGACAGGGGCATTTAATGATAGGTCAAGGGACTTTAAACTGAGAGTAGATTTAGAATAGATAGTAGGAAGAGACTGTTTACTGTGAAGGTGGTGAGGCAATGGAACACGCTGCCCATAGAAATTGTGAATGCCCCATCCCTGGAAGTGTTCAAGGCCAGGTTGGATGGGGATTTGAGCAATCTAGTCTAGTGGAAGGTATCCCTGCCCATGGCAGGGGGTCAGAACTAGATGATCTTTAGGGTCCCTTCCAACCCAAACCAGTCTATGATTCTGTGATAATTGTCCCAGCTTCTGAAGAACATCTTGTTCCTGGCTACATTCAGACACTTACAGACCAGGAGTTTACAGTTGGGAAGGGAAGCTTTCTTCTATTTAATACTTTGTTATGGAAAAGAAAAATGATTTCTAGGCAACAACTTGAGGAGCCATCTCTGGATCCAGGCAAAGCTGTTCAGGATGGGAATCAGAGCTTTCCAAAAAGTTGTAGTTTTTCTTCTAAGTGTAAGGATTTTGGCACTGTTTAATGCAACAGTGACTTTGAAGATGTTGAATTCAGCTCCTGTAAATGGATATTAAGCACTGTGTTGCTAGAGGAATTACTCCTGGAATCAGGTTGTTGTTTTGTCTATCTGTTACAAGGAATTGCATTCAATGTCTGAGGCACTTTTTCAGCTGTGTAGGCTTTTTTATTCTCAGAATATTCTGAATTAGAAGGGACCCACAAGGATCATCAAGTCCAACTCTTAAGGGAATGGCCCCTACAGGGATCGAACCTGTGACGTTGGTGTTAACAGCACCAAGCTCTGACCAACTGAGCTAATCTCAGGTGACTGAAAGAATGTTCTCAAGCTAAAGGATTTGAGAATCAGCTGGGAGACTTAGTATCTCTTGCTTCACACTCAAGAGGAAGCAGGTTCTGCCTCTATCTGCTACAAAATCCAGGCCAAAGTCCTTGCTTGAATCCCAACAGTTCTAGAAGCCAACAGTTGCCACCTGTACAGCAGTTACAGATTTCAGGGAGATTGTCCCTCTTAGCTCTCCCAAGAAAAGCCAGTGTATCAGTGCATCCCTACATCCAGACACATGTGCAACACAGGCACAGATAATTTCCTTCAGCCCCTTCTGCAGTTGCATCCCAGCCTGGTTTGGCCCTCACTAGTAGCTACTGCACATCTCCCCTGACTGAACTCATGCAGCTTCGGCAAGGCTTGAGCAACAGCATGCAGCAAACCTTTGCCAGACTCACAGAGCTGTCTCCTAGAAGGCCATGAGTCAGATCTGCAAATGAAGTGGCAAGTTTTGGGCACTGCTTGTCTGGCTGTGGTGCAGGCTGGAGTCAGGCTGTTGATAAGATAAAGCTCTCTCCATGTATGACTGAACTTCTCTCACAGGTTCCCCAAGTAAGCTCCAAGATGGGGTAACAGAGTCTTGTCATGGGGAACCACAGACTCCCATCCTTTCAAGAGCCCTTGCTCAGTACTACAGCAGGGCCACAAGTAGCTGAAGTGCACAGCCACAGCTGTGAAAGGAGGTGGTCATCAATACCTTCCTTCAGGACTGAGCTTCTCCCTGTGCAGCTTAAGATCCACCTCTTCCATGCTCTCTCTGCAGTGTGCCACCTTCTCCTCCAGTCCATCAACCTCCCTTTTGACATACTTCACAAAAAGGGTGATAAATTTCAGAGATGGCTTGACAGCAACCCAAGTTTTGTTACTCACTGATAAAAGATGGACCATTTCACTGTGGGTTTTTGGTGTGTTGCCATTTTCTGTTTGCCTGAGCAAATATGTTGTTTGTGTATGCTCTAGGGGAGGTCAGGCCAGACAGACTCTAAAGACTTATGGCCTTTCTAATATTAAAAAATATGGAACCCCACCCCAATGGGAAGTCTTATGTGCTGATCTTTAGAGGGTTACATGACACTGAATGGTTTTCTCATAATTATCTTTTCAAATTATTTGCCATCTTTCCTGTGCTACAGTGCAAGTGGCTGGCATGCATGACCCAAAGTTACTGTGTGAGCTCTCATCACAGCACAGCCAGCATTGTCAATAGAAATCTGTGCAAGATTTGACACAGGACAAAATAGTTGAAAAAAACCTACTCAAATAAAGCCAGCAATACCTCCTTCATGAAGCTGCTTTAGAACTAGAAAGGTGAGAGGCACCCCAAAGTGGCTATTGCTGTTGTCTTAATGAGAAGCCTCCCTGAGTTGCATGCCTTTCTGCTGGGGTGCTGGGTATAGTTGGCATTATAAGTGCTTCTGTCGGTGATTCATGCTTTGATTGGGTCATTTCAAAAGAAGGTGGGAGAGCTTTATTGCTTTCTCAGGCCCAGTTCCAAATCCACTGTACCTACACGCAGCATGACACCTGGAATGGTAAAAATTGTCAGTCCCAGCCTCGCAGCTTGGCACTAATTCCAGCACATGCCTGGTTATGTGGCAAGATATCTTAGTGCTGACCTGGAAGGAAACAGCTCATTATTTTTCAGGTTTGTTCTTTGCTGGATTAACAGATTGAGTCAGTTCGTCATGTACTCAAACACAGTGGTGATGGGGAATCACAGGGAGTGGAGAATAGGGCATTGGCTTCTGGTGATGGGATTCACTAGCTTCTCTGCCTGTACCTTATGAAAGGGGTGTCAGCATTCCTGAAGAACTGGGGTGATACTTGATTTCTGTGAGCATCTTTTACAAGGGCCTGAACATTACTCTGGCAGTGAACTGCATGGACTCCTGAGGGCATTCTGGGGGAAGCTGGTTGTGGGCAGTAATGTCACCCCAGATATCTGCCTGCTCGATGCTGCCCTTTATACCCTCTCAAATGGGCTCAGCCTGCAGCATAAGGCCCACAAAATCGAGCTGTGCTGTTTTGTCTGCGGGGGGCCGGGATGCGGGGTAGGAAGGGGATGTAGGGAAGCGGTATAAAGAAAAGGTCCTTCTAATTTAGCCCTAGTGTAAACAGATTAAACCCTCCTCTTTATTTCTTCACAGATGTGTTTTTTCCCCTTTGATTTACCTGGAGAGGTCGTCCTCTTTACATTTTGTTTTATGCTCGTTTCAATTAGGAGTGATTGGCATGGATAACTGAGTAGAATAAGGTATTTCTCACTGAGCACCAGTTCTAATGAGTATGTTATCAAGTGGTCTCTTCCATGGCACCTTTTCCAGGTGACTCCCTGAAAAAAATTCTCTGGAGAGATGGAAATATGTCTCTAACTGTTAGAAAGGCTCTTCCAGAAGCACCAAAGCACAGTGAAGCTGCACTGAAGCATGGGAATTCCCAAGGTCATTGCTGTAGCATTGTGTAAGAAATCATCCTTGCTCGTTATGTTTGAAGCTGTTACAGAATTTCCTGTGCACAGAGGTGTTTTAAGCTCAAAGTGCCATGGTGTACCTGGGGCTGCAAGCAAACATCATTCAGTAGATGAATGGTAGGGATATTCACGAGGCTTTGAAATCTTGTGCTTGGAGACAGGAGTGCAGCTCTCAGTCAGGGGTGTGTGCTGGACAGATTATCAATAGCTCTCAGATAGCAGCATCAGAAGCAGTGCAAATTCAAGAAACAAGTGCCAGAAGCAGCTATGAAGTACCCCACGCCCCAGTCTTTGTTCTATGACTGACCTCTTTCCTTTAAGCCTTTCTTTTTACAGAGGGGAAATTGACCTTGAGTCTGAAACCCAGTGCCTTAGTGTCTGTGAGCAGCTCCTCTTTGAGCAGATAATAGTAGCTTGTGGGGGACTGTCCCAGCCTGACTTTTGAGGAGTAAGCAGCATTATTCTGAAGACATGGGCTGCTGGTTCATACACAGGGTGTGTATGAACCCTCATGGGGACCTAGAGAGAGATGCTGTGTGCTTTATGTAGCTTAGCAAACCTGGAAACAGTGATGGCAGTAACTGATGCAGGAGCTTCTCATAGTCATGTGCCTGATCTCTGTTCTAAGAGTTTGGTTGTCACCTGTATTTTCTGGATTTTTGATTTGTATTTCATAGCTATTCACATTGCTGCGTTAAATCTCTTTTCTTGCAGGAAGAGTTAAGCCATAGATCTTCTGTTTTCTTTGTCAACGAAATGTGTACATGTCTTGGATTTATTGTGTTTTACCTGTGTTCAGTTGCAGAGTTTTGGCATTGCACAGCATCACCAAAAGTGAGGTTGGGCTTACTGTCAGACTGGGATATTCCAGAGGGAGGCAAAAGTCACAGTAATAGAAATGCAAGTGGTAGATGAGTCTTTTGTTTCAGGTTATCTCTACAATTGTTGAAATAATTTGTTCATTCTACATTGTGGTTACAGGCAGTCAGAGGGGGTGACAGGAGCAATTGCATCAAGCCTGATAACTCTTGCTAGTGCTGCGAGCCAAAGGGGTGGCAGTATTGTCTGACTGAGGCTTAAGCCAGGTGTTTAATATCACGTACTTGAGTTCAAGCTTTGAGAGATGATATAAACAAGAAAGGGAAAATACCCTGTTTTATTTGTGTAATTTTGGAAAATGCTGGAGGACCGCTGTGCTCTGAATTGTTGTCAGCCCTTATAAGTGAGAATTATTCACTCCAGTAGGTCTAGTTTTATGTTTTTAATGCCTGTTGTGCGGAAGCAGCTCAGGCTACTTTTTAACAGAGAAAAATCTGTTTGTGTTGCACAGCACACCTGTGCTGCTCTGAAGCTTCCGTGTGTAGTTTTCAGAGATCTCCAGTGTGCCATTCTCTCAAATGGAAAAACTTGGGGAATCAATCACAGTGGCAGTTCAACAACCTGCTTTATAATACCTTCACAGCTTGGCTTTGCTGGATGCCAGGCCTGCACCGGATGTGCCAGCTGCTTTGGTGTCCCTTGGAGATCTTCCATTCATAAGACTGAGCTGGGTTGATCTTACTTAGACTTGCAATCCTCTTGCCAGAAAGCAGGATGACTGTCTGTCATCCAGGTGCTTGAAGGGCTTTGCTGTCAGAGTTTTTGGAGTATGGTGGTCTCTGGTGACATGTATTTGTGGAGTTGCTGGGGCAACCTGCATAGGTTCCCTCAAGTCGCTGCCCAGTCTCTGGGTTCCCAATAAGCTTCGTTATTCATCCTGCTTGGGAGGGGGGGAGTGGGGGCTGGGCCTTGGGGCACTTTGCCTGCTGAACAAGCTAAGCAGCCTCTGAAAGGGTGAGGGTGAGGGCACAGAGCACCATCTTCCCAGAGAGCATGCAGAGCTGCAGCACAGTGCCTACCTTCCTTCCTTCCATCTGGACACATGAGCAAGAACTGCTACCTGTCTGCATCCTCCCTGTGGCCTTTGCTTGCTTATTCCTGCATAGTTGAAGTAATTGTAGTTAAGAGTAGTTAAAGTTGTTGTGTCCTGGCTCTATTGCATTTAGGTCAGACTGATTTGAAAACTCTGTGCGCTTCTCCCTGTGCAGCTTAAAATATTCATAACTTAAGCAAAAACATGGCTCTTAAAACAGTACTTGCTGTAAGGGAGTTTATTCCTCTGAAGTTTGTTTGAGTGCAACATAGTTCAAACAGGGCCTTGGGCTAAGCCCTTTTGAAGGCAAAATTTTTCAAACTTCCAAGGTAACTTAGGACCTAATGCTTATTAGCTGAGGTTCTCCCTGGAACAGAACATGCAGCCTGTGCAGAACTGTCCCCTTCACTCTTGTGAGCTCAGCATGCAACTCTGTTGGCTCCACATACTTGCAGTTTTTCTTCTGAAGCTCCGTGCCTTGTCATGAGGATGCCTGCAAGGTCCTGGTGGATATCTCTTTGAGTGGCAATGTGATTCACTAGGGAGAAAATGAAACTTCCCATTTTATGTGTCTGTTTTTTAAAAGATAAGCAACTGATTAATTAAATGGTAGACACAGTTGTAATATAGTGAAGTTAAGGGTCGGAGAGGAACAGACGTATTTTTTTTTCTTTTAAATCAGTTTTTAAACACAGCCTTATTATTATTCATCATGGGTTATTATATGCATATCTTGATTGAAATTTTCTCGTCTTCTCTTTAGGATCTGACCACCCATCCTAGCATAATAGTCTTGTTTTCATGTTTCTTGTGAGGTGCCCATCACTACTGTGTACTTAGTGTTCAGGGCAAGTCAAACATGCAGTGTTCATCAAAAGCTGTTCCTTTTTTTTTATTTTTCAGTCCAACAGGTTCTGCCTAACTGATGTTTTGATTAAAATATAAAGCATGTAGTTTTCTCTTATATATATGAAGTTTAGGAGGAATTGTGGAGAGAAGCCTAAGCTTAGGGAAATGCTTCTTGGGAGTTCTAAGACAGCAAGAGTTGCTTATACTTTGGGCTTGATATGCTCTTGGGTTAGGATCGTAAGAGCTTAGAGTTCAAGGTTCTGGACTGTGGACAGCAGAAGTATCAGCTTCTCTTGGTGGCTTAGGGAAGCTGGAAGCATGAAGGTGTTTGGACCTAACCAGTTTACTCCCCATTACACTTCTCAGTGATGTATGTCAAGAGCTGGAATATATAGAACTTGTTCCACATCTTGGCTAATCAGCAGGATGTAATGTCTGCTGGGATGCACAGGGTTACTTTCCCATATACCTAGCAGATGAAGGTGATAGAGCCCAGTGTTGGTCATAGACATTGCAAAGTCTTTCTGCAGCTTCTGAGGGTTCAATAGCCTCAAATTAATAGTGGCAGGTTGATCTTTTTCTAGCAGAAGGTTGATCTCAGCATCCTTACTCTCAGCTGCGTTTTTTGTACCAGATCACCTCAACCCCTTGCATGGGTTAAGTGTGCTGGTAAATGGTGCTTTCTTATAATACAGGTGTTTTTCTGAGACTGGGTGGTTGTCAATGGACATGCCTGTCTGAGAATTTTGTGGCACATGGTCACTGCAGTCATTGTGCCCTTTTATATTTTCCAAGTCACACAGTTCACTTAAAGTAACTTTTGGCTTAGCTTTACACAGCCTTGAGCGTGAGGTGTTCTGGGTATTGTATGTCTGTGATAAAAATAAGAGAGAAGGAAATATGTAATCAGGACTGGGCTTCTTGCAGAGCTGGTAGTGATCTTAGAACCACAGAAGTGTCATGTTACTCAGTTCCTAGATGAAGGTGCCTTGAAGTGCCTGTGTGAAGTGCTCCAGGACATCATGAACATGGAGCCTGGATGCTGCACAGGCCATACATGAGTAGAGAGAGATGTTTACTGAATGGCAGTACAAGTTCTGATCTTTGGTCTGGGCACAATACTGTACATGTTGGTGTTTGTACAGGTAACTCACTGTGTGAAGAGGGAGTGTGTAGGGGAGCTCTGGCACATTCGAGTTGGGTTTGCAGCCTGCTTTTTTCTCCTGCGTATATCACAAACATACCTGAGTGTCCATTCTCAAACTCCTGTGGAGTTGATGGGAAATGTAGTAGACCAAGGGACTGGTAGTGATTCTGGGGGCACAGATTTGCTTTTACTTGCTTCTGCTTTCGTTCTTTGAGAGTCATCTTAAATATTTTTATTCCATCTCATTCCATTCTGCCTCTTACTTGCCAAGGCTGGTTGCCTTAGTCACCAGGGCTTTGGTAACTAGGACAACAAGATTGAGCAGGCAAAGGTAGAAATAATGGTAATAACTTTCTCAACTCTTCCTGAAATTGTCTTGTATGAATGAATATCATGCATGTGGGTGACTTGTGTCAGCAGTCTGTTCACCCTTTCTGCCTGGCACATCCTGAAATCCTACTGGCAGCATCACCCTAATTGTGCTGTGGCTGTGCCCTCCTGCAACTGGAAATAAGACTGTCAGGGACATGTGAATGTTGCTGGCCACCTCCTTCCTACAGCACAGCAGCCTGTGCTGGAGCTGGAGCAGAGTGCAAGAGAGACTTAAGGCCAGTGCTCGGGGCCAACACTTTAGTGATCACTAGGTTGGAGGCAAATTCTGAGTGGGAGGAATTGGTCAGTGTGTCTGCTGGGATGGTGAGACTGGCTTACAGTGCTGGAAGCAACTGGTGCCTGCCATGAAGTCAGTCTTCCATGGATGTTGTCCTCTCCTGGAATACTTACCTACTTATTGTTTTGTTTAATCACTGTTGGACAGAGGAGGGTCTGGGAGATGGTAATTGGTGTCCTGTCTCTTATTCCTCAGGATACTCTTTGCACTATCGATACCGTTTGAGGTCAGCTTTTGATGCAGTTTTGCTTTGCTTTGAGAGCAGGCTGTTTCTTCCTCGCCAGGTAAACCCAAATCCTGACTTGGGACAGTGAAGTTGTATTTTCCACTCCACCTTCGAAACATGTTGCTCTCGTAAGCTCCTATGGAGCTGCATCTTGCTGTATCAGTGCCTTGTGTCTGCCTTTTCTGCAGTAACAGGCCAATGCTGTGTTCTCTCCTCTGGAAAGCTCCCAGCTCCATGAATTTGTGATAGCAAAGCACTTGCTTAGTATTCCTCACTGCTCTGTGCATTGTTTTCCTCATCCTTGCTTTTTTTCTCTTGGCTGAACAGGATAGAAAGCCACAGTGATCACGGTCAAGGGATTCCCTGGGGGCACAGGCCTGTTCTTTGTAGGCATCCAGTGCAAGCTTAATAGGCTCTTTTGAACAATCTTGGAACAAAATCAGCACCTGTCCCCAGTAAGTCTAAACCTCCAGACAAACCCAGCAGTGTTTGGAGGAAGAATCATAACCTACGAGGCCTCTGTGAACACAGACTGTTGAAGTTGCAGGCGATAACATGTGCAGGGTAAGAAAGGTTAATAACTGTTGAAAGCTGCCACTGGTGTGTTTTTGCAAACATCAGTTCGTGCTTCAGTAATGAATCCTGCTGCTTGCAGAGAAAAGAGCAGTCTAGACTGGTGTATTGCTGCAAAAGAAGCTCACTCTGTCTTTGGTTTAGGTTTCATTTAAATCCTGAGCTACATGCTCAAAGTTTTTTACTTTTTACATTAGAATGCAATAGCCAAACCTCAGTGTGTATACCAGCCCTCCTTCTAATTCCCTGGCCATATCTCAGTAGGTCAGACATCCATGACCAAGACTCTCTTCTACTGTGTCACAGTGCACATTTGGGATCATTTGGTAGTGCATGGAGAAGTGCTGGAGAAGTGCATCTTCAGCAGCAGTAGGCTTTTGGCAGCATGTCTGTCTTTTGCTCAGACACAAAAGTGGGAATAGTTTGGGCTGTTTTGCTCACCTGGTAAGGATTAAAACAAATTCCATAGCCAGCTGTGGTTTGTCAAAACTACCAGAAACCTCTTTCTGATGTCTCAGTTGGCTGTAATCATGTTTGCTCTCTGATCTGGGACAGATGGTTTCTGAGGCTGAACATCATGGGTTTTTGTGGCCATGGCCTGGCTCAGGAAAAGGGTGTCTTGTGCTGCTGAGACTTTCCTCAGAGAGGTCCTCAACCAAGCAGTGGAGGCAGTGAGGGGGTTTGTGCTAATGTGATGGAAACAGTGTAGGCCTCATTTGCCAGGGGAGTGCATGTGTGTAGCAGGGCACAGAAAATCATACATCGCAGATGTCAGCTATAGGATAACTCTCAACTATTTCTGTACTAGTCATGGGGTCAAGTGAATGGCTGAACCCTCCCCAAGAGAAACATGCAGCCTAATGAAAAGCTTAAGTTAAAGGTCCAAGTCTTAAGGTAACTGTTCTGATGGGATCCCTTTGACAAACAGCACCTAGACTAGGGCTACCTAGGATGTTTTTGCTGTGCATGTAGTGTTCCAGTTTGAGCAAGGATCCCTATCTAGATCTATCCAGATAGATCTATCCAGATAGATCTATCCCTATCTACCTATTAGATCAAGGATCTAATTTTAAGAATAGTGGCTCCTGATTTGGATAATGTGTGGGGGTTTTTTTAATTCTGCAGTCTTAATTATTGCTTTTATGTCCAACTGCTCACCCTTTGGTTCCAGACCCTGAAAGTCTTCTACAGACCCAGACCCAGAAGCATGCTGAGGCCTTGACAGTATTCTTGAGCTTCAGATGGTATCTGGACTTGTAGCTGTTGAGTGTTGTGAGAGTCCAGTGGTTATATGCTGCTGACCTCCTGTGAAAGCAACTGGTTGCCAACAGCAGAGGCTAGACTGAAGGGAGGTGCTGTGGGTGCCCTCTGAGGAACGATCCAAGGGTGCCCTTTCAGCACTTTGCTCTGGTTGTGACTTTCCACGGAGAAAGCAGCCCTGGGGAGAGATATCCTGCCATCTCTGTTGCCAAGGAGACAGTGGCTGCATCTCACAGCTGCTGAAGTCTTTTTATTCCAGAGTAAAATATGAATTTCCAGACTGCAGATGTATCAAGCTTCTTGGGCATGAGTATGCTGATCTCTTTGGTTGTGCCTGACTTCTTGTCTAAGTTGCAGGTAGATCTCAGGTGTGAATTTTCTGATGCTTTGGATCTCTGTCCAGCAGCTTTTTAAATGTTCTGAGGATGCTGAGGTTTCAAGCTGTCTACAGTATCACAGAATCATAGAATATCTTGAGTTAGAAGAGACCCACAAGGATCATGGAGTCCATCTCCTGGCCCTGCACAGGACAACCCCAAGAATCACACCATGTGCCTTGAGAGCATTGTCCATAAACTTCTTGAACTCTGGCAAGCTTGGTGCCATGACCACTTCCCTGGGGAGGCTGCACCAGTGCCCAGCAACTCTCCAGGTGAAGAAACTTTTCCTAATGTCCAGCCTAAACCTCACCTGACACAGCTTCATGCCATTCCCTTGGGTCCTGTCACTGGTCACCAGAGTATTTTGAGTGGACATTTGAAACAGCTCTTGGAAGTTCATCTCTTTCTGCTGAGCTCAGCTGACTGGCTCTACTCTCCTTACCCTTTTTCCAAGAGCCCACTCATCAACTGTGCATGTTGTATGTGTCTTGAATCCGAGAGTTGAATAGTCTTTTGGAGCCAGTTATCCTTGGGGCATCTTCTGGTCATTCTGAGCCATTGTCTGATCTGTGAGTCCTTCACTAAGATCACCTTCTAGGGTGAATCTGCAGGCTGTTCTTGCTCAGATTCCTCTTAAGGACCTGTCTATCAAAGAAAAACAGACTGTGCAGTCATGAGTTTTCAGAGGGGCAGTTAAAGTTGTCCAACAACATTATATATATGTATATTGTAAAATTTTCAGGAAGAGCACTGTTGCTCACACTCTGCATGGCTACAGAAAAGGTATTGTGTTCCCAGGGTTGTGTGTTGTGCCTCCCTTGTGTGCTGGGGATGCAGCTACTAGGGCAGATACTGGTGGATAGAAAGCTGCCAAAAGACCTTCTCTCTGCCCTCATGGTTGCTAGGGGAGCAGCACTCATGGGCTCTGCTGTGTCAATCTGGTTGCAGAAAGCAAACTCTGTGCTCTCCCCTCCCATCTCAAACTGCTGGGATTTGAATGTGGGGACTTGGACAAAGTGGAGGCCAGCATGTCAGAGCACCTGAGTGCTGCAGCAGTGGCACTGTGGCTTTCTCCTACTGTGACGTTGTGCTCATCCAGCTGTCCTACAAAGGGTGGTGTGCTGTGCCAGTCTCTTTGCACATCAGCAACTGAATGTGCCTGTAGGAACTTGGGAGGCATTCTTGGAGGAACGAAGAAGAGGATGTCTGGTGTAGTTGTGCATGTTTTGGGGAAACTCCCTGCTGAAGAGTCTCTCTGTTAGTGTTACTTCCTCCCAGATTTCTGGGAGCTGTATAAGTTCAGACACTTCTCAGAGTGGTATGTGTGTAAATATTGCTGTTGCTCATCTTCCACTAGTGGAAGGGAAATTTGGTCAGCCAAAGAAACACTGAGTCTGGTTCAGACCAGGTGTAATGGGAGCTCAGCATTACTGTCCAAGTTCTGGCAACCTGGTGGTCTTGAGTAGCTCTTGTTTGCACAGTTAATTCTCCCAGTAGGACTGTTTTGAGCCTGCTCCTAGTGGGTCTCTTTCCTCTTACCTGACAAGTCTTTAAAAAGGCATAATTGCTGCTGGAGGACTCTGGTCAGATGCGTGTTCTGGTGGGAGGAGTGTTTTCCACTGCACCCTAATCTGTCTTCTCTCAGCAATGGCACATCCCAGGCCAGCCTGCGGTGGGAGATGGCCTTCCTTCCCATATCCAGGGATCTTGCTGTCATGGCTGCATGTCATGTACTGGAGATGGAATGGTGCCTGGCAAAGGGCCTTTGGACGTACACTGCTGACAGTCTGGTAAAGGCAGGCAAAGAGTGGAGCTCAGCTGCGGGCGTGCTTGCATTTGCATGGGCTGTTTGTGCATCAGTACATGAAGCAGCAGCTTGCAGGAGGTATTTGCATGAGCTTGCCACAGCGGGAAGTGAAGTGTGGACATGGATGAGGAGGGGCTTAGCCTGTGCCAATGCCTGGAGCAGTGACTTGCAGCCTGCAGAAGACATTGGGAAGTATGGCATGGTAGTTCTTGTGTGTCTGAGGTTTTGCTACGTTAGAGATGAGCTTTTCAACAGCCTTCTGGAATTGCAGGGTACGGACTGACAAGTTTTGGAGGGCAGTAGTGTATCCTGTTGTCAGCTTGGACTGTTTGACCATGGTACAGTAGAACAAAAATGTTTTCCTTTTACGAATGGCAGTACCCAAGTACATCTAATTCTGTTCATAAGGCTTGATGGAGGAAAAACCTTTTAAACAACAGCAGCCTCTTCTATTGTAGTAGGTAAACCTGTTCTTGCATTGCTGAGGTCAATCAGCATTTAGATAGGTCTAAACCTATCTCTTCCTTGTGAATGTGAATAGCTAGTAGCCAACTGGATGCTGAGTTGTATAGCTGCCTCAAGTGTGAAAGCAAATTTATTCAGTTTTGCTTCTTCCAGTAAGTGGTGATCTGCTTTGAAGATGGGAAAAGCCAGTTTGGTTTATTTTACTGAGATAGGTCACTTCAACTGTGCTATTTGTTTGTTCCCATACTGTCCTTTTATCTCCTCTGATGACACAAACCAGGTTGGATGCTGCCAAGAAGCCCCTTTGACACCAAACATGAGTTGGATCACTTGGGATATGTGGGATAATTAGGTACTGTTGTGTGCAGATGAAAATAAGCTTCAGAAGCAACTCACCAAAATCCAGCACTCAACAAGGATGATTTCTTCATGAAGAGTATTCACTTTTGACTAGAGTGTGATCACATCAATTTGTGCCTTGTGACAGTGCTGGAATTACTTCTGAGAAGCAAGTTGTTCCACAGATAAGACATGCCTTATCCATATGAGGCACGTGCTTTGGCTGCTGCAGGTTGTGTATATTCGTGGTGAGGGTAAGAGTAAGTGCAGTGCAGTCCAATTTTAACTGACCTGTACATGTTTCTCTAATTACATGCTGATTTTAAGTGAGGGTTATTCTTTTAAAACTATATTTAAATTTGCCAATGCAATTTTAGTGCATGCTAAAAAACCTAAACTAGTGCAGGCTTTGCAGGCTGTTGGACTTGACATCCCTGGCTCTGCCACTTCTGGCCCTGCCACTGGCTTGTGATTATGAGGTTAGGTGCTCTGAGCATGTCAGTTTGTGCAGCTTCCAGGATTCTGGATAGTTGCTGGATCTCCAGCTATTGTGGGCTGATGTCTCTCCTCACCTCAACCTCTGAACCTCCATCTTCCCTACTGCATCTGGGCTGATCCTGCCACTTATGATAAGGAGCAATGGTGATGATTTGTAGAATCTCTGATCTTTTATACGTGAGGGAGGAGTAGGGCAATTGTATCCAAGGAATTGTGCTAACAAAAGATCCTCTGCTTTTGCACCTGACCTTCCCTGGAGAACAGCTTCCTCTGCCTCTTCTCTGTATGGGATTAACCCAAGGAGGGCATTCTCCTTTGAACTGGCAGCCTATTTATAGCTGCAAGCAGCATTTCTGTTTAGGAACTGCCAGATATTTCTGTAGTAGGTTTTTGCTTTAAGTGGTGCACTTTTGGTATGTTCAGATCCTGGGCCTTTAGTTAAGTTTTCTCCTCTGATGTTGTTGTCCCTTGACTTTTGTCCTCTTAAAAATTGTAATTGGCTGGAATTTCAGTCACTTGCAGTGTTATTTCCTGCCCTTACTAACCACTGTTAGATAGAGTCAGATTCAAAGTTGTCCCCTCATGGCTGTTTTTAAAACTTTTCAGTATTATTCTGGGCTGGAACTAGCTTTTATTTCTTTTATAGGCTTCTTTTATAGTTTGATCAGTGAACCAAAAAAGCCACATTTTGCCTCTTCTGCTTCAGTTGGCTGGTGCAGAGCTTCCTGTGGGCCAGTCCCAAGGTATGCGCGCTGGCAGTTGTTTTTCTAAAAGGCCACATAGAAGAGCTGGGGATGACTAATTTCAGAAATGCTTAACAACCTCCTGTATAAAATTCAGAGTACTTAGAGAAAACAAGGGCGATGCATCTGAACATATAGGCCAGCATATACCAATATAATGGGCATAAAGGAACTCCTCCATTGCACCAAGTGGGTTTGTGTGCAGCTACTGTGCTGGAAATCCTTTCCCGTCAGCCACAGATCACTCTGTTTCCTGAGTTCTTCAATAGGCACTCTGATGTTTCAGAGAGCACTACAAAACTGCTTTAAAGAGACAAAGTGGTTGGTAGGGTGTTGATCTTTTAATGTATGTTACAAATTCAAATTTCCTTGGCCAGGGTGTCTTTAGATGCCTGCCTGTGCCCAGTGTGGCTGTAATACAGGCTGTGGTGAGGAGTCACACCAAGTTATTTATGGACTCTTTTGCTAGACGAAACGTCTGCCATGATAGCTCCTGGCTTTGCTTGCAGCTTGCTGAGATGGTGGTTGGGCACAGTGATCCTTGGAAAGAATGTTGTGTTCCACTGGGACAGTGGCCGGAAGTGAGCAGTTGCAGACGCATGGAATGTCATCTGCTCAGTCAGTGCGCAGCTTGCTGGGACCCCCAGGGTCCTGCCAGCCTGCAAGTAACTGTCTGACACTGCTGAGCCCAAGCTGCAGCACCTTGGAGAGCAGGGACAGTCTGCTGGACAGCCTGGCAGCCTGCTGGTTGAGTGCCAGTGAGCAGGAATGACTTCGGATGGCAGCTGCCTGCATGTTTCACCTGGAGAGGGCCCCAAGGAGAAAATGCCTCTGCTGTGGCCCACTGAAGCTCAGGCTGCTCCCTGGACACAGCTCCTCTATTTTTGCAAGTGTAGCTGGTTCATGATTTTCTATACCTGCTCTCAGAGAGCCTGATATTATGGGCATAGTGGACCTGGACACAAAGCACTATTCTGTTGCTGGGATTTTCTGGTAATATATAATAATAATATATAATAAATACCATGGTACCCCTGAGCTAGGGAATTTAGTGTGAGCCATAGCAACATGTACAGCCTTCTCACTTCTGCTCCAGCTGCATGGGTTGTGTGGCATCTCTGCCTCAAAAAAGCATGTGTGGTTGGGTAGAAACAGCCCAGAAGCTATGGATTGCAGTGTGTGACAAGGTGGATGTCTCTGCCAGGAGGGGTTATTTTTGAAGCTGACTGATGAGGAGAAGCAATGCACACTGGAGTGTTTGCAGGCACTTCTATGTTAAAAGGAGAGCTGATCTGTAATGCCAGGTAAGCTGCAGCTCCTTGCTGCGGGATGTGAGATAGCTCTGGCATGTCTGTGACAGCGACAGGTTGGAGCAGCCAGCAGTGTCTTTCTAGGCAGATCTCGGGGTTTCCACTCCACCCTCTGTTTTTGGCACTGAATACAGAGTGATTGCTCTTCCATGGTTTTAACCACTGTCCTTTTGTAGCTTCCCCACTTTTCAGACAAGAGTCTGTTGTGTGTGGTCCACACAGTGGCCTTGCTGGTCTGGACCAGTAGGTTAAGAGACCTGTGCATCAGAGAGGTTATAAACCTGTTGGGAAACAACTCTGCTGAGCAGAGCTCCATATTGAATTCTGTTTGGAGAGAAAAGACTTGCTAGATAGGAAGGGAAGGAATAGCCATGCCAATGCTGACAGGTTGTAGTGGTCTGTTTCATAGTGCCCAGGTTCTGCACTCGCTGCATACACAGGCAGTGCTCATCCTGTTTGTGGGTTTGTGGTGTTAGGTGGGCCTGGCAGCATGGTAAGAGCTGCTCTTTCCTCCCACAGTGGGACTAGCTGCATTAGCAGGAATGTCCCCTGAGATCAGGGGAAAGCTGTGTGTGATTTGCTCTGTGGGCTGGCAAAACGTGTGGGATCTCTCAGTCCACAGCAGGGCGGATCGGGAGAAAGCAGTCCTCAAGTCAGGAGATGGTATTTAGGTTATATATTGACTTTAGCAGTCTTTTTTTCTGCTGTGTACAGTGTCCCAGACACAAGTCCACAGCACACACAGCTAATAGGCCAGAGTGGTCTGCTTCTTTTCAAGGCTGCCTGTATTACTGAGTCTGAAACTGTGGAGCTGTCTGTAGCTGTGGAGCCTGCACAGGACAGTTTACTTAAAGAAATCTGCCCCAGAACAGGAAGGGAGCGTTTCGTAATATAGGCTTATCTTTGACTTGCCTCTACTATTGCATTTGAAGTGGTCTGAGAAAGCAGCATTTGTCTTTTTTAGAAGTGATTTGCTTGCAGAGACGCTGGCATATACTTGCCTATATGATGAGGCACATTCAAACACCAGAGGATGGCTCAGCAGCCTCAGGAAGGAGAGCACATGTGCTTTGGAGCAGTTGGCTGCAGGCCTGACCAGAGGGAATCCCGGAGAGCTTTGCTGTTTTGAGAGTGGCACTGCTGTCGTGCTTAGTGAGGATACTGGAGAACAGACAATACTCATGTATGGCCTTGACCAAGCATTTGTTTGAGAGCTGTTTTTCATTGCAGCCAGGCCTGCTCTGTCCTGGTTTGGGATGCCATGATTTCTGTGTCAGTGCCCTCCTGCTTGGAACAGCCCCCACTTCCTCACTATGCCATGGGCAGCAAACAAGCAGAGGGATCTCAATGTTAGCTCTTGCCCTGAGCAGCCGTTCTTTCATTAGAAATGCAATGTTATGAGTAGTTCAGGTCTTTTTCAGTGTGCACTGCTGGCATGGTAACATTTTGGCAGCACAAAAGCAGCTGAAAGCCTGTAGTAGATGTAGCTTCTTTGAGAGCAAGTGCTTTGCACCCTGAGCACAAGCACTGCTGCTGGTCTCTCTGTCTCTCCTCGTGTGTGTAGGGCTGGTGTACACTCAGTAATGCATATCTCCTTTAAAAAGCATGTTTCAAAAACATAACTTGTTAAAACTTTCCTGTGAAGGAAACAATGACTGATCCAGGAACAGTTTTGGCTACAGTTTAGCTACCTATGTCAGGGTTTTGAAAACCCTGAGGAAGAGGATGATTTTGTTCATCTCATTAGGTACTTAGAAAGATTTTTTTAATTCACCTAAATAAATCCAACAAATCTCTTCTGTAATGCTACGTGAATCTTATGTCTTCCAGACAAAATCAGTGAATCCAGCAGCTGGCTTTGCCTTCCTCTCTCACACCTGGCTGCTTTCACACTGGCAGCAAGCAGCTCTGGTAGCTGTTGCTGGTGGTCACTAATAGCTACTGCTGCTGGGTGAAACACATACACAGTCTGTTGATGTTCTTGTCCTTTATCTGAGCCTCCTTATCTCTTTGGTGCACCTGACACAGCCTGGAATGCCTGTTATGCCTTGTCATGACTGTTGTATCTCTTTGGGGTGTGACCCGCTCTTTTCCTGTGCATCTGTTGGGAGTGGCTGTGTGCAGTGGTATTGCAATACTATGAAATACATATCTGAGCACACAGCAGTGCTAAGAGCTTGTGATGGGAGAGCAGGCGGTTCCTGGGAGGCCTCTGGGTGGCAGTCAGAGCCCCTGGGCAGACCTGTGTGTGGTCCCTACAGTGGGAAAGATGCTTCAGAGTGTTTAGTAGAGCAGCTGGGTGCAGCAAGCCTCAGGGCAAGTTGCTGACCAAATCAGAATCATCTACCCAGAGAATAAAGAGTTAGGCACCCTTCCAAGGGCTGATTGGAGCAGGGCATGCCCTGTAAATGTACATGCACAGTAATGTTTAATGCAGTTAAGAATGGACTGCCCAGTCAGATAATAACAGCATTGACTGTGTGGGTTTTCTCTTCCATGAGGATAGGAAAATGGAAAAAAGAGATGCTCTAATTAAATGCAGTGGTGCTGAGGTCCTCTTTAATGTGCTGCACTGTTAGGGCCTGCACTGGCCTCTTTTTGGTCTATCTTGAATGGCCATCCCAGGGGGCACATGCTAACCAGGACACAAGGCTGTGAGGAAGACTCTGGGCAACTGCAAGCAGCCAGCAACAAAGAGAAGGAAGCGTGGATGTATCTGCTTTCAGGACATTGTTGTCTTCCCTTTTCCTCCCATTTTTCCTGACTGAGGATGACATGTTGCTCTTTGTAATGTGTACCCTCCTGATACTGTAATTCTTTGCCCTTCCCAGCATGCCTTTGCCTGTCCTGCTCCCATGTAGTACAGCCAAGTTGCTGCTCTGAGGAGAAGGAACCCCTTCTCAGCACAGGCTTTACGTTCCTTTGCTGTTACAACCCGCAGAGACAAAAGGAAGAAGAGTGTCAGCTGGTCCTCTGGGGCTCCTGAGCATTGGCTCAGGTTTTGTCTGCCTAGAGGCACATGGAAAGAGATGGGATGATGGAGAGGAGGAATAGTCACACAGGAAAATATGCTGGATTTCATGAGGCAGGCAGGACCATAAGCTGTGAAATGCTTTACAGGAAATGAAGGGATGTAACAACCTGGGGAGTTTTTGTCTTCCTGTCCTTTATGCTTTAGGATTTCCTTTGCATATATCACTTGGTAATTGGGATAAGTCAAACCTACTCTAATTTGCAGTAAAAGAACTCTGCTCTGGATTCAGCAGCAAGGCAGACATGTGCTATTGGTAGCAAGCTGCTGTCAGCCAGGATGCAGAGGAGCCAAAATGCTTCTCTCATGGCGAGGACAGGATTGCTGGTCAGCACCAGGGCTGTTGTGCTACACACCACCTTGCATAGCTTGGCCAAAGGACCTGATACACAACAGGTGTTTGGTGACTCTGGCCCTAGCTCTTTTCTTGGAGATCCCAAGAGGATGCTGTCATGGCTTTTGGCTTCTGCATCCTACTGTTTTACACCACTTCAGTGCAGCCCATTTTACTTGCCCTTCCCAGGCTGCAGCAGTTGCTGTAAGGCAGAGTGGCAAGAGTGTGCTAGGAAACCCTGACTGTTCTGTCTCTCTTTCCCTTGGGGAGGCTCTCAAAGCAGGCTGATGTTGGCTTTCATCCCAGTATGTCTGTGATTGGCCCACCTACCTGTCCTGATGCTTGAGCTGCAGAGCCTGAGGAACCTGCTGCTGTCCCAGTTCATTGCTCCTGTTTGCTGGCAACAGGGACTTGGTTTCTGAAAGTGGAGTAGGTCTCTCCTCCCCTCTGTGTGCATCAATGGTGTGTCATGCACAGATACCACTATGGCTCAGGGAGTATCTTGACTTCAGAAAGCTGTGGCACATTCCAGATGGTATCTCACTGCTCTCACCCTGTTGGTGTGCTCTTCCCTTGACACCTTCCCTTTGGCCACCATCAGAGGTGAGCTGTAGGGCTGGACACCCCTCTGATGAGAGGGAGTAAAACTACTTTTACAACTGCTCCATAAGACCGGCCAGTCTGCACGGTGTTCCTGTGCCTGGGATGTCTGGTCCTGGCCAGCTGCATTCTGTCCTCTAGCAGGAACATTTGCTGGGAATAGGTGCTGCTCTAGCAGGGGTGCAGGACTGTCAGGAGTGTCCCGTACATTGTGAGCCCCACAGAACATCTGGCAGCTCTCCAGAAGCCCAGTCTCAGAGTTTAATATCACCTTGAAGGGAAACCTGAGCTGTCAAAGTCAGGAAAAATATTGAAGAGCTACTAAATTGCCTCTATTGAAGGCTTAGTCCATGGCTGTGCAGCTAATAAGGATTGTAGTGTTGACAAGGATGTGCAGAGGGCCAGTGCTGGGAAAGGTGGATGTGTTCTAACATTTGTAGGTGGCAAAGGAGCTGCAGGAAAACCCAAGGAACCTGGCTGCTAACACTTGAAAAAATCAGTTCAAATGTCCAGGGAAACAGTCCTCTCCAGAGAATGACCTGCTGCTCACCAGGGGTCAGTAAGCCAAGCCCTGAACAGCCCAGGACGCTAGCAGAAAAAATGTACCACCTCCTGTGGTACATTTGCTTTCTATGAGCCTTAGGAACTGTACCTCTGGTTTGTATTCCCCTGACATCGGGGGCTTTAGAGATATATGGCATTCACTGAAACATTGGCCTTGAAAATGCAACAATAAAGCTGTTGAGGAATACACCTGATGCAGGTAGCTGGGTATGCAGCTGCAGTGTGAGCTGCAGGTTTGTGCCCTGGATGGCAGGAGATGGCTTGGAGCCCCAGGAAAGGAGCCCTGAACTGGCACTGACCTGTTGCCTAACAAAGGACACTGCCATCTGTGGCACTGTGTGGCTGGTTCACCCAGAGACTCTGTAGAACCCAAATGAACAAGCAGAAGATCCCAGACCAAATATCACCATCATCAAGAGGGAGGATCAAGAGGCACGTGTAAGGGGCGTGAAGAGCATATGAGTAACAGGCTAAAAACAGGGTGAAAAGGCCTGAAGATTCCTCCATGGACCCTGCAGGCATCAGCTCAAGCTGTTACAGTTTTACTGCACTGTGATTAACTTGAGTGTGGTGTGTGGTAGGAGCCAGTTGGGGCACCCATGGGTCCAGTGGAGTTACCCCCTGCGAAAGGGCTTCGGTCCCAGCAGTGAAAGTCTGGGGTGGTGGGAGTGTGACTCCCAGAATGGTCCTGGATGGACCACTCAGACAGGAAAGTTTCCTTAAAAAAATTCACCACTTGTGTGTGTCCTCTGAGAGCAGCAGTCGCCTCTTGGCATTTGCAAACAACAGCTGGAGGCAGTGCTTTGCTGCTGGCACTGAACTTCACAAAATGTATGTATTACAGGAGCTTTGCTTTTCAAGATGAACTCACAGGCCAGCTTGGTGAAAGTGTTATGAGTGTTTCAATCAGACTTCAGAGCAAAAGCTCCAAATTTGTCATTTAACTAGGGAGGAAGGAAACAGCTGGGAAGCTGCAACCTGGAGCAGGAAAGAAAAGAAAAAGAAATGTGCTGAGTGATGTTTTTGGGAGTGTTTTCAAAGTATGACTTAAGTGTCTGAAAACATACTCCAGAAAACATCATCTTTTAATGAGTTATTAACTCATTGAGTTCCTGCGTTTGCTCCTTTCTCTTTTTTTTTTTCCCCTTCTCACCCCCCATGTTCTTATTTTGATGTAATTGCTTGCAGTTCAGAATCCCAACTTTGGAAGTCAGTGCTCGCTTAGCTAAGGTGCATCCCAGCGCTGTATGTCTGTCTGCGTGTGTGGCGGTGCACACACACACATGCTCCTTAGCGGGGTGTGCTTTTGGGATGTGTGTGTGTTTATATGTGCATGTGTTCCTTTTTGTTACCATCATCTTAGCTGGGGGTGGTGGCAGTGCTGGGTGTGTGAATGTGCAGACATACTCCTGCTTGTTACCTTTTCAGGCAGTAGTGGCAGAAGGGTGTGTGCTCCTGCTGGGTACCAGGTCGAATAAAGAGGTAGAGTGGAACAAGTGAAAAGCAGGAGGTGCTTTCTTTGGTTGAATGTTTGAAAAGCTATGATCAGGAAAGAGGGTTTTTTGCTGACTGACCATCCAAGTTAGTGATGGAAAGAAGGCAGCATTTTTTAAGATAATACCAGGAAAAAGCGAGTACTCCTCACCAGTAAACAACCAGTAGTGGAGTGTAGGAGTACTGGAGGTCTCAGGGGCTGTCAGACTGTACTGTTGGAGCTCATTTTACTTGTTGCTGCCAGTCATTGTCGCTATCAGAATGTTAGTCGTATTTACCATAACTGGATATAGAGGAAGTCCTTACAGTAGTTCCATAGGTCGAGAACAGTTGCTAGTTATTGTGTTTAATTATAGGCGCAAGTAAATCCAGATTTATAATTTATCTAGCAAAAAGTTAGTCACTTGGGGGTATCACATGTTGATCAGTTCTGGGCAAAACCATGGGGTAGTTGCCGTGGTTGCATTTGGCTCAAGTGTTCAGAGCAGCATACCCTTCTGATCACTGTGGATAGATCCTGTCCTGTAGAGATATGCAGAGATTAGTGTGAGACCCACTGCTGCCCAGTACTGGCACTGAACACCCAGCAGTGACACAAATCTGGGTGATGCAGGGATTGGTTAAGTAATAGATCAAAAGAGGATCACTAGGGACAGCAAAGATGCTAAGGGAGCACCCCTTTAAAGATTGTGTGGTCTTGTGCTGCAAATAAGTACATTTAGACTCCAGAACATTCATGTTAATCCCTGTCAGAAGGGTAATGGTATTTTAGAAAGCACTGTTTTTAGAAGAGTTGGAGTTGCAGAGTGCAAGCTATACCCGAGCTAGTTGGATCTTTGAGTGCTGCAGGGGAGGAAGAGCAGAGGGTGGGAGGGGGTAAACACCTTCCTGCATGTGGTATGAGAAGGACCAGGTGCAGAGTACAGTGTCTCTCACTGTGTAAAAGCTGGAGGGGGATAGAAGCTTTCAGAGAGAGAGAAGAAAGAAGCTTTAGAGTGCCTTACCAGAGATGAAAGAGCTGCCCAAGTGGGTAAAGCTGATCAATGTGCACTTATTCTTCCCTGAGAAAAAATACCAGGTAGTGACAGAACTTCTGAGTACCTCAGAGAAGAGCATGAAGAGCTAATGAATGGATTAGTTTGGATAAGGAGTGTGTATTTACAGCGAGAACAACTGCCAGGTAGATACCCTTTTAATATCCTGAAATTAAGACTGGATATCCATATGGAAGTTTTAATCTTTTGGGGATAACTTTTCCATGCAGGTAACTAAATCAGTGCTGTAAGGAAAATCTGAGTCAACGTTCTGTCCTTGTCTTACATGTTCAAGCCTCATTTCTCTTTGTGCCTTGTCTAGGGACTAAGGACAGTCAAAGCTAGCACTGGTTAGTGATGGTGTTAGCTAAGCTTAGTCTCTTAGTACATCTGGTGTATAGAATCATAGAATCGATTGGGTTGGAAAAGACCTCAGAGATCAAGTCCAACCCTTGGTCCAACTCCAGTCCATGTACAAGATCATGGCACTCAGTGCCATGTCCAATCTCAGTTTAAAAACCTCCGCCGTGGAGTGTGGAGCACAGGGACTGGTTTGCCAAACATCAGAGTGCTGGTGTTGGTGGTAAAGACGAGTCTGGCCTGTGCTCCCTGACACAGAGTTCCTTGCAACTACTCTCCGTAGGAGTTCTGCTGCAGGCTCCTAGGCAGGAAATCGGAGTGGCTGGCTGCCTCACAGGCACTGACTAATCCTTTGAGCAGCAAAAGTCACTCTTCTCACTTAGCCTCAAGCTCCTTCCTAGCTTTTTCCTGCAAGTGCCACTTACCATGCTGAGTCCCCAGGTTTTTGTGGTTGTCAGGGTAGCTGCTGTATGAAGCTTCCTGTGGGGCTGCTTCCCGAGTCAGCTTTGTGTGGTACCGTGCAAGAGAACATTTGCCTTAACTAAGTCCAGGATAAGAGTGGATTTAAGTGCTTTGGTTTATAAATAAACGGCATTGTGGCCAAGGTAGATTTAAGCAGAGCTGGCAACAGCCCTGCTTGGGAAGGGATCTCTTTACCATATGGCCTGCTGTTGGACTTCCTGTCTCCCACTAATCCCTTAAGCCTGCTTTAGCTCTGTTAATTTCTCTTCTTTCTTTTTTTCCCCAATGGTCTGTCTCAGTGGTGCCTGAATGCTAGTGTTCCTCGGCCAAGCTTGTGCCTGCGAGTGGGCCAAGCATTCAGGCTGCCTTCCGAGCACGGGGTACCATGTGGCAGGGCCCCAGGGATGGTGGTGCCTGAATGTGTCCCATTCTCTCTGTCTTACAGGCTCTGCAGTCTGCGCCTGAAGAAACTCACGGTGCTGAAAGAGCTGGACAAAGAGCTGAGCTCTGTGCTTATCGCTGTGAAGATTCAGGTAGGCTCCTCTCCATGTTGCTGCCTGATGGCAGCAGGCCAAGCCTGTCCTTTTGCTCTCTGTGAAGTGCTGGTCTGCATGTCCCTTGCCTTGTGCCAACCAACTGCTTCTGTCTCAATTAGCACCCTTGGGGAGATTTTGGCTCTCAGGCTGGTGAGACAGCAGCAAACTGCGTGGTGCTGATTTATATCAGGGATGAATTTGGTCAGGCACTGGGACAGAATGTGTCATGCCTTCCTGCCTGCCTCAGCCAAGGCCCTCCTCTCAAGCTGCTGTTCAGACTTTGGCCTCCCACTCTTCCCAACCCTTTAGACAGGGTCAGTATTGGGTGGTTTCTAGCAGTGCCCTCGATCCAGATCACTCCCTGGGGAGTGAAGGGTGGGAAGGGTGCAAGGGATCAGCATCATCTCTGTGCATAACTTCTGCTGACACTTGTAGCCTGCGTGATCTCACAGGTGCCTCTGCTGTCTCCTCTCTTTCTCTGTGCATCTGTACTCAGCCTGGTGCCTCTAGTCTGAACGAGGCACAGTGGAGGGGAGAGGATCTTTTCACCAAGGGGACAGGGAATTTGCCACTATCTTGGTATGTGCAATCCCCCCACCACCTCTGCAGCTGGTGGTGAAGAGATAGGTTCCTATGGGTGCAGGCACATCCTTTCCACCTACCAAAGGACAGCATGGAAGCAAGATGCATCTTGAGTGTATGTTCTTACCACAGCCCCTCTGACCCAGCTGGGGTGCTGGTGTCCTTCCTTCGTTCTTGTCAGCTGGCAGGAAAGCTACTGATCCCATTGAAAGCACCCTGAGGCAGCTCAGCAGCTTTGTGCTCCCACAGAGCTCTTTGTGCTGCACACATTAGGATCTAAATCCTGGATTAATACTGGAAGCTGCAGTATTAGTGGAGCTCTGGGAGCTGGAGTTTGTCTGCATGGCAGACCTGATTCACTTGCACAGAAGAATCTGAAAGCAAAATATGTGAAACCTGGAGCCTGGAGTGAGGACAGCAGGAGGATACTGTGGTTTACGCATTATTGGTCAGTGTCCCACTTTGCTGGCCTTTCCATCACTGTGTGTATGATGTCATTCAGGAGAGCTGAAAGCACTGGGACCCCTAAGACCTGTGCCCCTTTGGTGCAGGCAAGGAAACAACCTGGGCAGCAGAAAGTGCCTGGCCCCTGGAAATGCAGAAGCCATCAAGGCTGGGCTGCAGGTGGCAGCAAGACAGGACTGGGGGGCTTGGAGCTGTGAGTCCCTCCTGACTGGGAAGGCTAGGTTGGTCTCACTTCTCTCCTGCAGTGTTGGCCCAAGCTATGTGTGTTTCATGGCACTGAGGAACTTTGGGTTCCTGTGCAGAACCCCTTATGCCTGGACTGATATGCGCTAAGTGTGTTGGTCCTCAGCTGCCCCCTCTCATGCATTGCAAGTGTGAGACTGTGGAAGAGGCTACACAATAGGACTCCAGCTCTTACAGACAGATCACCTCCATCCCTGCCACAGGCCAATCTTGCACCCTGATGGCAAAAGAAATTAATAGGCCTTAGCACGGGGGCTCTCCAGTGCAGGGCTCCTTTTCCTGCCATGGGATGGAGGCTGCATTCAGGGACTTGATTTAAACATGGTCACCTCCTCTCTGTATGGCCACATAGCTATGACTGCATGCAGGTGTAAGCTCCCTGCAAAGTTGAAGAAAACTGAAGGAGAATGCTTTTGCCCACATTACCCTGTGGCTTAACATTCATTGTGGGAGTGAGGTGGATCTGCATGCGTCCTCAGGCTGCTTTCACCTGCCTGACCAGCTACCTTGGCAGGGTTTGGGACTGCTGTAAGGCAGATGGAGGCTGTAGGCAGCTTCAGCACAGCCTGCCTACAGTGTGGCCTCAGATGGATCCATCCCTTCTGCTCCTCTCCAAGGTAACAGATGAGTCACACTAGTAAGAAGCTGTTTGAAGGCTGCCCAGTGAGCACTGCCGTTTCCATCTTTTGGATAGAAACAGCTGATGCATGTATGGAGGACCTGCAAATTCACAAGGGGGCAGCTGGGGACTAGAGGAAAGGAGAGCTATATTTTCTCTCATTTCAGTAGCAGCTCTGTTGGGTTCAGAAAGTTGCATGTTGGGAATTTGCTGCTCTGAAGGGTAGATTGCATGGAAACAAAGCTCTGACCCTGCCTGAATGGTGCTGGCACCAAGAAAACAGCCCCAGTGCTGGAGACAGACAGTCTCATCAAAAAATGTATGTGACCCAAAGGACAGTGTAAGCCTGTCTAAAATACCTGATGTCCTCCTCACAGTGATCATGCCCTTCTGGTCTTAAAAGATAACTTCCAACTGTGCCATGTGCTGTTACTGCTCCTTCTTCTGAAAATACCACTGTTGAAGGACTAAGGGAGCTTTCCATGTCTACAGGACTTACTCATTTCCCACAGGTTATTTCAATATATAATGTTCAGTGGCCTTGAGTGAGAACTAAACTATGTGAAAAAGGGGATTTACTCTCATATCGCTTGAGTGGTCTTTAAACCTTTATCCTTTGTTATTTGTTTTAACAGACTGGAGATATCATAGAGCATTTGCTTCTGTGTGGTAGTCAGCATGACATTAAGAGATTTGGATGTGCCTGGCTCAGCTCCATAAAGGTGCAGATACCTGTCTTGGTATCATAACTGATTATGTCATAAAGGGAAACAGGGTGTTCCCTCTTGACAGAGAGACCATAGTTTAGAAATACCCTATCTTGAGCCATGAATAGAGAAAACAATCAAAGAAAGAAGAAAGCAAGCCCCAGCACTTCCAGAACTTTCAGCTGCTGTGACAGATGCTGTGGATGCAGATCCTCCTGCAGCTGCTTGCGGGGTTCAGCTGGTAACTCAGGTTCAAACCTTGGTAATGCTGTAGAGGGATGATATTTTCAGTCACTACATAGCAGACCAGAGTGTGTGCTGCAAAATAGGCCAGGCTAAGAAGTTCATTTGCCTCTGCCAGGCCTGCCTGGTGCTCCAGCCCTGCTTCCTGCAGGAACTTGGATTTTTTGCTCTTTCTTCTTATGCAGAGTTTTCTGTTTATGTGTCTCACTTATGCTTTGTATTCTCTTTGCAACCACTTGTTTTTCATAGAATCATAGAA
>VYXB01004265.1:9176-19349 GCA_013397135.1 Pachyramphus minor | reverse complement strand
CCGGCCGCGCTCGCTCGCACCGCGCCCCGGGAGGGGGTTGTTTTGACCCCCCTCGCCCGTTCCCTTATCTCCCCCCGGCCGGCTGCGGGCAGGGGGGGCCGCGGTGATAATCCCCCCGCGGGGCCGGGGCGCTGCTGCCCGGAGGAGCCCGGCGGGATAAGCCTCTCCCCCCGCGGGACTGCGCAGCGGCCGGGCCCGGAGAGCTCGGCCGGAGGGGCTGCAGCCCCCTCTGCGGCCAAAACACCCCCTGCTCGCCCGGGGAACTGCCGCTGCCTTCTCCTTTTCGACCCACCCTCCAGGGGTCTGGAGTTTGAGGTGGTGGGGCGGTTCAGGTACCCTGAAGTGCTGAGCCCCCCGTGAGGGAGCCAAAGGTCCCTGCCCTCTTCCCCCGGGATTGCTGGGCTGGGAGGCTGGAGGCAGGGACAAAGTCACGGGCAGATCGCTGGGAACGTGGGCTGGGAGCTGGGCACTGCCAGGGAAAGGGTTTCCTTGGCTCTGCTGCTCCAGAAGTGTGGGAAAAAGTTGGTTTGTGAGGCTGTGTCAGGAGAGGTCTCCTGCGGATCTCAGGGAAAGGTTCTTCCCCCCAGAGGGTGCTGGGGCACTGAGAGGCTCCCCAGGGCAGTGGGCACGGCCCCAAGGCTGCCAGAGCTCCAGAAGGGTTTGGACAACGCTCTGAGGGACAGGGGGGGATTGTTGGGGTGTCCTGGGCAGGGCCAGGAGTTGGACTGGATGATCCTTGTGGATCCCTCTCAGCTCCATGGTTCTCTGGGAAGCCCTGCGTGCGGAGCAGGACTGCGGCACCTCAACCAGGACATGTAAATCCTGGCGTTCCCGTGTCGAAAGCAACAGTTCCTGTTGTACAACCACAGCCGACGTGACTGCCTGGCCCCCAGCCTGGCTCTCCCTGTTCCCAGCTCCTGGAGACCCTTAGTTTGCAGGGCAGGAGAGGTTGGGCAGCCAAAGTTTCTCTGGGCTCAAGGACTCTTGGTAAGAGTTTGCTGCCGGTCCGAGTTCAAGATCAGCCCTGTGTCCCCAGGGCTGCTAATTGTCCTGGCTATCAAAACCATAACTTATATAATAAGTATTTTATGGACATGGGTAGAGAAGGGCTCTGCCTGGAAGAATTTACAACCTAATGAGGGTTGAAGTTGTGCTCAGTGTAGCAACGGAGCTAAAAGGTCATCCCGGCACTTTCTGAACGTGTTTGGGTTGGTTCTTGTTGGTGTTTTTCAAGGAATTGTTTTATTTCTCAAGGTTTCTGCCCAGCCTGGTTGGAAATTGTAATATGTGGGCACTTGTGGAGGCTGAGCAGGAAGAGACGGGCTGGCTTTAATTCGGGTGGTTTGCTGGAGTTGTTGGATTTAAACTGCTTTAAAAAAAAAAATAAATAAAAAATAAAAGAGACTGAGAGAAACTGAGCAGTTTATTAGAGAGGAGCCATTCTAGTTTAATATTCATTCTGGCCCCTGTTTAGGCTTGTTCTGGTGAAAGAGGGAGTGAAGAGGCGCAACCCAAACATGGGTGAGAGATGGTGGGATTTTTCCACCAAGCCTTAATTGCATTAGTAACTCCAGGGAGGGTTTTGCAAGGCAGGAGCTCTTAATAAATTTGGTGGTGAATGAAAGTAAGTTCTTCACTTTCTGCTGCTCTGCAACTCTTCCTGTGCCTATTTATTTATTTTTTTTTTAAATTATTAATCGTTTTTCGCTCGTATTTCGCCTCGTGGGGTCTGGTGCTGAACTTCAGCCGTGCCGTGGGTTTTGTGAGGAGCTCCTGGGTGGAATCCATTTGGCCCAGCAAAGGTGGTGGGTTCCCTCCGTGTCGGGCGACTTCTCGAAGCAGAATTAAAAATCCCAGTTGTTCTCCCAGCGTGGGAATCTGGATGTGGGCATGGGACGCAAATCAGGGGGAAATTTATGCACTGGGATGGTTTGGGTGCTCTTGTCTTCTCTGAGACCTTCTTTGGGCATCAAGTCCTGCCCAAGTGCTGGGTTTTAGCTGCAGAATCCAGTCCCACGCAGGTGTCCCACCTAAAAACTGAGGGGTGGCCTGTGAAATTCCCGGTCTGCGCTCGAGACAGAGCCTAAACACTTGGGAACTGTGGTTTAATCTTGATTAAAAATGACACTCGAGGGTTTTTCCCCCGTCTCAGGATGCTGAGTTTATTGGAAAAGGAGACTTGTGTGGTGAACAATTAGAACCCGGCTCGTTATCTTGCCTGGTCCAGGCAATAAACAGTCGCTTTAACTACGCTCCCAAACCAGCCTTAACCTCAAATTTGAGCGGAGCAGGCTGTAATTAAAAGCCTTTAGACGAGCAGAACTCAGGGAAAAGGAGAAAAGACAGGCAGTCTCTGGGATGAAGGGAAACATTTCTCCCCAATCCCGCGGCCCTTTGATCCGAACGGGCGCATGTTTTCGGTGCCGCCTCCGGTGTGTCCGTCCCAATCCCTGTGCCCGGAGCATCCCAGAGGAGCTCTGGGAGGACGTCAGCGGGGGAGTAAACGAGGTCAGACGAGCTCTGGGATCCTCTGCGAGTATCCAGGGACAATTGTTTCCCTCCCAGCTCCCCGCCCGTATCGCCTTCCCTCCGCATAGTTTCAGTTTCCGTGTCATTGCCGGCTCCGGTGGCAGAGCCCGGGCGGGGGCAGAAGCACCTTGGAGCACGGTGGAGCTCCTTCCCCTGCGCTCCTGAAATTTGGGAATCCTTCCTGCTGCAGGTGGGAGGGAACTCCAGGGCTCGCTGGGCGTCCTTAATGTGACAAGGTGCGAGAAACTGGAACCGGGCTGGAGCTGCCCCGCGGGCGCAGGTGGGAGCCAAGGCCACGTTGGTGAGATGAGCCGCAGATCCCTTGGCAATCAGCGGCTTCCCAGCGCCCATCCCTGAAAAAAAAAACGTGCTTCCACCACGTGAGACCCCTCTCCCTGCCCTGGGAAGGGCTGCTGCTGGCATTTTCCACAGCAGAGGATGCTCCCAGGCGTCCCAGCGCCGCGTTTTAACTCCCTCCTGCCCGCTCTTAACCCCACCCGTGCACCCGTTTCCTTCCTGCTTCGTGCACCTCCTTATTTCCCACCGGCAAACTGGAAACCAGTAAGTTGATGTCCTGGTGTTGGGGTTTTTTGGGTTTGGTTGTGGGGTTTTTTTTTGGTGTTGTTGGCCTGGCACGGAGCTGGGAAGGTGCTGGAGGTGGGCTTGTAGCTACAGGTTGTTGCTCTCCGGTTCCTGGGAGCCTCCTGCCCGGACAGGCAGAGCACATGGATCAGCATTCCCTCCTCCTTCCATCCCAGGGGAGGGAAAAGGAAGGAGGAGAACATTGCAGGGGATGAAACTCCGGGGATTCGCTGTCACATGGAGTCGGGAATGTCGGGAAGAGCTGCCTGTTAATCCACAAACTGGGAATTACATAAGGGACTACCCTGCCCGGCGCGCTCCGCTCTGTCGCTGAACTCCGCTCTTATTCCTTATTTATGTGCCTTTTTTTTTTCCCTCCCCCTCCTTCCCGGTGTGGAAAAGAACAACCGGTGTGAGAGGTGTCATTTGAGGCAATTAGATTAATGCCAGAGCTCCGGAAACGTCAGGAGAGTCGGGAGAGGGGGGGGACACGGGGGCTGGAAGGGAAACCTGTGACACGGCTGTGGGAGGGACAGGGTGGGTTTGGGGTCATGCAGGGAGCAGGTCAGGAAAAGGGGGGGCTGTGGGAATTGGGGGAGGGATTTGGGACTTATGGTTCAGTTTAGGGAACCACGGGAAGCTGTGGCAGGGGAGGGGGAATGTGGGGAGAAGGGGTCAGTGGTGTCCAGGGCCAATGGGAATGGAGGAGGTTGAGGAGTTTTTTTTATGGTTCTCTTGTTTTAGGAGACTGACAGGGGAGGGGGAATGTGGGGAGAAGGGGTCAGTGGTGTCCAGGGCCAATGGGAATGGAGGAGGTTGAGGAGTTTTTTTTATGGTTCTCTTGTTTTAGGAGACTGACAGGGGAGGGGAGATGTGGGGAGAAGGGGTAGATAATGTCTGGGGCCTGTGGGAATGGGGAGAGCTGAGCAGTTTTGATGGTTCTCTTGTTTTAGGAGACCAAGAGACAGGGGAGAGGGAGCATGGGGAGAAGGGGTAAATGGTGTCCAGGGTCGCTGGAAGTGGGGAGATCTGAGGAGTTTTTACAGTTCTCTTGTTTTAGGAGGCTGCAGGAAGCTGTGACAGGGGGGAGGGAGCATGGGAAGAAGGGGTAAATGCTCTCCAGGGGCTACAGGAATTGAGGGATTTGAGCAGTTTTGATGGTTCTCTTGTTTTAGGAGACCAGGAGAAGCTGTGACAGGGGAGAGGGAACAGGGGATGAAGGGGCAAATCCTGGCCTGTGAGAATGGGGGGAATTGAGGAGTTTTTATGGTTCTCTCAGTTTAGGAGACAGTGAGAACTCTGACAGCAGATCAGCAGCTTATTCCTGCATGGATCTTGGGGCCTTCAGGCTGGAAAAAAACCTCCTCCAGCCAGGACTCAAGCACAGCTTCACATTCTAGGGATTTTTTCCCCTTTTTCCCTGTAACTTCTGAGCTTCTGAAGTATTGAGGAGACCTGGGGCTGACTTAGGTGTCTTCTGCAGGATCTCCTGGAAACCCTCCGTGGTCTGCAGGGAGCTGCTCCATGAGCCATGAGGGAGAGAACCTGTCAGAGGAGTGTGGGCACACTTGGGCTGGGCTTAGAAGAGTTGTTCCAGCAGCAGAACAAGCAGCTTCCAGTGGTGTGGAAGGGTATCCAGCTTTCCTGGGACTGTGCTTGTGTGGGCTCAGCCTCGGGCTGAGGATTGAGGGAAGCCTGGGAGCTTCATCTCACAGCATCACTGGGGCAGAGCTGGGTTTGGAGCAGGGGTTGAGCATCTCTGGGCAACTCTCGGTCTCTGTGGTGGATTGTGGCTTTTGTCTCAGAGCAGAGGTGGGTTTGGAGCAGGGATTGAGGGTCTCTGGGCAGCTCTCAGCCTCCTCAGTGGATTGTGGTCCCCTGGGACCTGTGGGTGCCAGTGGCAGCACAGAGACCTCGTGCCCTTCACGTTGGGAAACCCCCAGACACGGTGCCAGTGCCATGGCTGAGGGGGCTTCCCCCACCAAAACACCCCGTGGACCGTGGGCCTGTGACTCCCCAGGCTGGAAATAAGGCACATTCCTGCTGGATTAAACACGGGCTCTGATGACAAAGGAGAAAATTGGCGAGGAGGTCCCTGGGTGGAGGAACCAGTTCGGGGGGAGCCTTGCAACACCAGAGGAGTTTCTGCGCATCCTGTCAGCGGGGTGAGGGCTCCCTGCTGCTCCATGGGGTGCTGGCAGGTCAGGGAAGGTCTGGGTTTGGATCTGGGGGGTTTGGCCCTGTGGCTGTTGGGGTCCATGAGCCGCTTTTTGCCAGCGGTCGACGCTGCGGCGCAAACCCGAGTTCCCCGTGTGAGCCGTGCCCTGGAAGGAGATCCCATCCCTGTTAGAGACATCCCAGGGAGCTGTGGGGTCACAGAGCTTGATGTTTGGTCGTTCCTCACCTGCTTGGATTGTGGAAGGGACTCTGGCACCCTCGGAGAGGAGCTGTGCTGTGGCTCTGTTGGGTTACGTGGAAACCACAGAGCTTTTCCTGGGAGAGTCTTTTCCCCCCTTCCCAGGCCTTTGGGATGGGTTGGAGCGAGCCCTGTGTGCTGCAGCAGGTGGCTTTCCCTGGCTGGTTGTGGTTCAGTGCCCTGGGATAGCAGCAGGAATGGTCTCAGCATCGTGGGTGTGCTCAGAGGTCGGAGTTTGGGTGGAGAGACGGAGCTGAGCGGGGAAGGCAGGGAGAGAAACGGGGCTGGGATGGCTGGAGAGTCCATCAGCGGGTGGGTTTGGGGTTAAGGTGGTGGGTGTGAGCCCATTCCTTGTTCTTGCACTGTCCATGCCACTGGAAGAATTCCACAGGCAGCTTGTCCTCCCTCACCTGAGCCAGCATGTGAAAAACACTGGAATCTGAGCAGTTTTGGAAAGCAAAGAGTGACAAGCCCTTTTTCTTCCTGGTGGCTCTGTAGGAGCATCCCTAAAAATTCCCTGTAGCATGCCAAGGAATCCCAGACCTCCAGGGTAGCCACCATCTCCCTGCTCCATCATGGTCACTCCATCTTTCCTGCTGCTCCCAGTGGGATTTGGGAGCCCCATTCCACATGTTCTGGTTGGCACAAGTGGTCACTGCCACCACCACCAAGGTGTCCTGGTGAAGTTCTCCTTCTCTCTGAAGGACTGGAAGGGGGAACAGCTTGGAATATTGAGAAGATCATAAACGGTGTGAGGAGTAATGGATCCCTTGGGAATGGATCTCCTTGGGATGAGATGACACCACGGACTGTGGGTTTGGGTTTTAGATCCTCTGCCAAATAAACGGGCCCGGGGCAGGCTCCTGGGAAGGAGCACAGGATGGAGCCGTTCCCGAGCGAGGAAATGGCTGGTTGGAGGCTGGGAAGGACTGGGAAGAGCAGGGAAGGACTGGCCTTGCCCTGCACATCAACCTCTTTGGCCAGAGAGAGCCAGGAGAGCAGAGCCCTGGCACTGCTCCTCCCTCTGAGCTGCTGTAGCTGTTATGTTGTTATTACCACTTTATTAATATGAAGGAGAATAAAGCTGATTAAAGTTCCTGGGATGCTCGTTGAGTGTCTTGGGGTGCTCAGTTCCACCTTTCCATCCAGGTTTCAACAGGAGCATTCACTCTTCCTTACCAAAATTCCCTTGGCAGCAGTTGCAGGGTGTGGGATTCTCCTTTTCCTGTGCTCCTCGTGTCCTGCCCTCGCCAGGTGTCCCCAGGTGTATCAGGTGGACAATAAATCAATGTCCTGTCAATAAATGGCTTCTGAAGGGTTTGGCTCTTCTCTTTGCAAGGCCCTGGAGTGACAGGACACAGGGAATGGCTTCAAAGGAAAAGGGGGGAAATTTAAGTGGGATATTGGGAAGGAATTCCTGGCTGTGAGGGCGGGGAGGGGCTGGCACAGGTTGCCCAGAGAAGCTGTGGCTGCCCCATCCCTGGGAGTGTCCAAGGCCAGGTAGGAGCAACCTGGGACAGTGGGAGGTGTCCCTGCCTGTGTCAGAGGATGATCTTTAAGCCCCTTCCCACCCAAACCCCTCAGTGATTCCAGGGATCTGTTGCTCCGTGCTGCAGCATCAGCACTCGGTGGATCTGGGGGGTTTTGAGTTGATTTCCTTTCGCTTGAAGCAGCTGCTGGGTGTGAAACAGTCCCAGAACAAGAGCTGATTGAGTCCATGCTGGGAGCTTCCCATGCTTCCCAGGCACATATTTGCAGGCAGGAGGGAGAGGCAAACCTCCCTGGCAGGTTGGACCTGGCAGGGGCAGGAAAGCCCCGGCTGTTTTGGTTACCTGATAGTGCCACGAGTCCGTCGGGTTGGGCTGAAATGTGGGGCGGCTGCTGGAGCAGAGGAGACACCATCCCACATCTGGGGGGTTCTTCCACCTCACCTGATGTTTGGGACACTGAACCATCACAGAATGGTTGGGTGGGAAGAGATTTTAAAGCCCATCCAGTGCCACCCCCCTGCCACGGGAACCTTCCATTATCCCAGGTTGTTCCAACCTGGCCTTGGGCACTTCCAGGGATGGAGCAGCCACAGCTTCTCTGGGAAATCCATCCCAGCCCCTCCCCATTCTCCCAAGGGAGAATTCCTTCCCAATATCCCATCTCTCTCTGCCCTCTGGCAGTTTGAATCCATCCCCTCTTGTCCTGTCCTCCCATCCCTTGTCCTCAGTCCCTTTCCAGCTCTCCTGGAGCCCCTTCAGACCCTGGAAGGAGCTCTGGGCTCTCCCTGGAGCTGTTCTAGCAGCACTCCAGTATCCAGAGGGGTCTGCAAGAAGCAGGATTCTCCAATTTTCAGAAGGACCAGGACAAACCAGCCCCCTGTCTTTGAGGCCCCTCTGGAGCAGTGGTTTGGTGTGGGGGTGACACTGAACCCTCCTGATGTGGTCAGGCTCATTCCCCAGCTGAGCCTTCGTGTCCCAGATCCACAGCAATTACAGCTGTGGTCTCTTTTCCCTGTTTGGGAGATGGAGGGGCTGGAAAACAGAGCCAGATTGTCCAGAGCAGCCCACAGATATTTGCAGGATGCTGGTTCTGCTCTGATCTCTTCACTTCAAGAGCTGCATGATCTTGGTCATGTTACCCCAGATGGGATGTCCTGTCAGGATGGGAGAAGGCTGGAATTCACTCTTTGCCAGGGAGGGCTCAGCACCAAATGGTTCTTCCCCTTGCATTTCAGACCATTTAGATTTATTTAAATAAATTTATTTAAACCTAAATTTTATTCAATTTATTAAAAAAAACCCACAGCCTGCTTCTACTTTCTCCTAATTCCTATTTTCTCCTAATTTCCCAGTGACTTCTCCCGAGCAGACAAAACCACCCTCCTTCCTTTCCTCCTGCCTCCCATCTTCCCACCTTCCTGCTGCTCCGTGCTGGGCGTGTTTCCCGAGGCCTCTGCATAGTTTTGGGTGGATCCTGGGCAGAGGGAGACCTGCTGGGGCTTGTCCTGGGGAGGTTGCAGAGCCTGGTGTCAGCAGAGCTGGTGCCTCGTGCTCCCAGTGGCCGGAGAGCTGGTTTATCCAAAGGGATCCGAGCTTTCAGGAAGAAGGAAATGGTGGTGGGGGGGACTGGGATGGTCTCTAAATTGGTGGTGGGTGAGAGGTTTGTAGGGAATAAGAGCCTGTTCCTCTGGTCGTGGGGCTGGGGTCATGTTTGGGCTTTGGGCAGCAAAGCTTTGGGTTTCTTTATAAAGCAACGTTATTTTAATGATTCTTTCCTGGGGCTGCTGCAGGGGCTGCCCTCCCTCAGCCACGTGGTTTTCCTCCGAGGAATCCCAGAGGACTTGTGATCTCCTTCCTGGGGCACCTCAAGCTGCAAGAGGCCAAATATCCCAGAATCCCAGGATGGTTGGGGTTGGAGGGACCTTAAAGATCATCCAGTTCCACCCCTGCCATGGGCAGGGACACCTCCCACTATCCCAGGGTGCTCCAACCTGGCCTTGGACACTTCCAGGGATCCAGGGGCAACCACAGCTTCTCTGGGAAATGCATCCCAGCCCCTCCCCACCCTCATAGGGAAGAATTCCTTCCCAATATCCCACCTAACCCTCCCCTCTGGCACTGGGAAGCCATTCCCTGTGTCCTGTCCCTCCATCCCTTATCCCCAGTCCCTCTCCAGCTCTCCTGGAGCCCCCTCAGGCCCTGGAAGGGGCTCTCAGGTCTCCCTGGATCCTTCCCTTCTCCAGGTGAACCCCCCCAGCTCTCCCAGCCCGATCCAGAGCAGAGGATCCAGCCCTTGGAGCAGCTCCGTGGTCTCCTCTGGATTTATTCCAGCAGCTCCACATCCCTCTGCTGTTGGTGCCCCACAGTCCCTCTCCATCATTCTCAAAGGCTCAATATCCACGTGTTTTCCACACAGCTAATCCCAGGAAACCCTGTAGGCTTCCCTAAATCCATTGTGCCTCGTGCTCCACGGGGAAGGTGATGCTGATTTTCCCTTCCTGCCCCGAGCAGGTGCGAGGTGTTGCTCAAGTTCTCACCTGTCTGCTGGAGTGGGTGGCACCTCTGCCTTTGGAAAACGTTTTGGGATCTTTTCCGGAGGAAACATTGGCTCTTCCCAGCTCTCCAGATGTGACTGAGCTCTCCCACCCAATCCCTGCATTTTTCCAAGCCTGAGCTGCTCACATTCCTCTTAATTTTCAAGCCACAGCTCAAAGAAGCAAAAGGGGAGAGAGGGGAGGAAAAAAAAAAACCCCACTGAGGTTTAGGTGGAAAACTGGTAATTAAGAGGTGTTTTGTCAGCACTTGTGGCTGTGATCCCATCTTCATGTGGTCGCCTCATTTGAATGTAAATGTCAAAATTCCAGAGCTCCTGGAGGAGAGGGATTGGGAGGTGAGGAAAGCAGGAGCTTGGGGAGTTTTGGTGAGTGCTGCTCCTCTGCAGTGGGGTTGGAAGGAGCGAGTTGACAAGTCGGGTTTAAAGAAAGAAAATGAACGTTGCAGCGGTGAGGCCACACCTGGAGGGCAAGAAGGACTTTGAGGGGCTGGAGTGTGTCCAGAGGAGGGAATAGAGCTGGAGAAGGGGCTGGAGAACTTCTGAGGGAGCAGGGGGGGCTCAGCCTGGAGAAAAGGGGGATCAGGGGGGACCTTCTGGCTCTG
>VYXB01004261.1:3779-24729 GCA_013397135.1 Pachyramphus minor | reverse complement strand
GGGGGGGGGGGGGGGGGGGGAATTTTTGGCTAGCTCAAAATTGCTCTCTCCCGAAAAAAAAATTTAAAGCGATTAGTGAAAAGTATAAACGGGAAAGACAGGGTAGGGAGAACATGCAGGAAACCCTCAAATTCCAGCTCAGGTCAAGCATTTCACAGCGATTCTGTAAATGCCATTGAGAATTAAAGACACAGTCTGACTACAGCAGTTCTTCTCATCAGGGTACATACAAAGCCAGCACAGGACTGCCAACTCAGCCTGGGTTGTATTTCTGATACTGTCTTCATGAAACACTTTTGTTTTTCTTACCTGAATGTTCTGTTGTTGACTACAGTCAGAGGAATTTACAGTGTCACTATTCATCCACTCTTTTCAACCCTTTTTGCTGAGGAGTAAAGCAAAATCAGAGCCTTGTAGACTTGATTTTATCTTAAGGGGAGTGGTCAGCTATTTCATAGAATGCGACTCATTTACAAGTAAATAGCCCTTCTTTTCTGGTGCTGGAGACATTAAACAACTAGTTTCTTTCCTTACATATAACTTACAGATAACTTCTAGAAAAATATTTAACTCCCTCAAGCTAGCAGCCCCATCCTTGTTCACTCTTCTGAAACATCCTTGGGCTCTGATACCCTAGCCCTCTCCTCTTACCCCACACATTTTCTTGCCTAAACCTATATTCAACAGAGCTTCTTCATCCAAGCACCAAATGCCAAAGAGTTTTGTACAGGGTTTTTTTTTTGTGTAGTGATACATTATTACCTGCCTGCCACGTGCATTAAATACATCTGAGTACTGTCATTGCACAAAATGTTAAAGTCAGATTCAGAGTTGTGCCTTTCCAGCAATGCAAAGTCTCTAGAACCACACCTTCACCAGTTCCCTGAAGGTTTCCTCTCGCTAAGAGTACACAAAACCCACATGGTATATGGAGCACTAGAGCTATAAATTATCAATCTTTGAGAACAGGTTTAGGCCTGGAAGTCCAATGCACCTGACAAACCCTGGAGACATCAAAGGGCATTTCCTGCATCTCAGAAAGGGCAAGATTCTTGAGCAGTTTTGAGTGTCCCTCACTCAAAACTCTGTTCAGGATTGCAGCATAGATCCAAATGTATAAAAAGCTGTAAATTATTACAATATGGTTGTAGAAGATTTACAAAGGTTCCATATCACTGAGATTATTTGTATATTATGATTTCAAAATTTCCTTGTTCTGTATTCTTATATTCTGTTCTCCTTGGAGTCCAAGAACTAAACTAATAATTTCAAATCATCTTGTCACCACAGGCAGCCTGTGTCTTTTTATCTGTGTGACTCTGGACTTGGTTGACTTGGAAATACGTCAGTTTGGACTGGCCAAAACCTTGGGATATATTTGACCACAGTTTTTCCTAAGGTTAATAAGGAGTTTCCTTTAAATCAGCACTTTATAGCTGATTTGATATAAAGGGCTATGTCTTTCTTGTTATAAAGAGATTTTCCATTCTTTTCTGTGCTTCTTTCCTTGGGTCTGACAAAATATGTCAGAGAGGGCATCTGCTTTTCATACTTGAGCAGGCTTTGCTGGCTTCCAGAACTAGCAGGCAAAAAGAATTTGCAAGTGATACAGGTTCTCAATTGCAAGCAAAAGAGGATACTTGCAGATGAATGTTGGTTCTTGATGGTACCATGGACCCTGCCGTAATCCGCTCCCAGAGAAGACTCCAAATTCCACAAAATGTTGTCTCTGCTTAGTGGCAATTTAATGATTAGACAGAATTTATAAATGAATGTAGACCACTCAAGATCAATTCTGGTCACACAAATGGAATGAGTTAGAATCTGAAAATGTCTGAAATTCCCATTAAAACATCATGCTTTCATAAATAATAACCCTGAGACCTGCAGGTATATTTTCCTTATGATTTACTTCTTTGAAGGAGGTTACAAAAATATTCATCTTGTAAACTAAATAATACAGGTGTCTAGAAGAACAAGTACAAAAATCTACAAACACATTGTTTTACTTTCTCTTTCATTGTTTTTAATTTTATCTCAGTGTTTTCAGATTTTGAGATAAAACACCAAAAATAAAATAGAAAAAAAGTAAAAAAATACTTCATCTCTAACTGGATTCCAGGACAGGCAATAATTGATTTCTTTTTTTTTTTTTTAATTACAAGGAATTATATTTTCTGAGCTCATTTCAGTTAGGAGGGTGTGGAGAAGGGATATATAATGTCCATGTTACACAAAAAAAATCATATATCCTGACATTCTTCCAGACAGCCTTACTAGAGGAATCAAAAGAAAATGGACTTTTGGGAACAAAACCATTTTTCCCTGTCTATTGGGTTTACCTGGCAAGGTTTTGGTAGCAGGATGGCTTCTGTGAGAAGCTGCCAGAAGATTCCTCCATGTCCAACACAGCCAGCGTCAGTCAGAGCCAAGCGGTAACCGGCCACTGGCCAAGGCTAAGCCTGTGAATGATGGTTCTGGAAGAACACATTCAAGAGAGAAGGGGGAAAACTGCTGTGCAGTAGCTGTCAGAAGAGTGAGAACATGTGAGAGAAACAGCCCTGTAGACCCCAAAGTCAATGTGGAAGGAAGTGAAGGAGGTGCTTCAGGTGCCAGAGCTGAGATTCCCCAATAGCCTGAGACAAAGACCATGGTGAGACAGGCTGTCTTCCTGCACCCATGGATGTCCCTGATGAAGCAAATATCCAGCTGCAGCCCATGGAAGACCCCACATCGGAGCAGGCAGATGGAGACTGTGATCCTGTGGGAAGCCCATGCTGGATCAGGCTCCTGGCAAGACTGGTGGCCCCATGGAGAAAGAAGCTCACACTGGAACAAGGAAAGAATGTGGGGGAGCAGTCCTCCCACTGAGGATGAAGCAGCAGCAGAGATGTCTGTTGAACTGACTGTAATCACTGTTCTCTGTCTACCTGTGCGGATAGGAGGAAGAAGGTGGAGAATTCAGGAGAGAAGTTGAGCCCAGGAAGAAGGAAGGAGTAAGGATAGTTCATTTCTCATTTCCCTACTCTGATTTTACTGGTAATAAAATCAATTTTTTTCCCTGAGTCAGTTTTTTTCCACAACAGTAATTGCTAAATGATGTCTCCCTGTTCTTACCTCAACCTCTGACCCTTTTGTTTTATTTTGTCTCCCCTGCCCAGAGGAGGCAGGAAGGGATAGAATGGTGTTTGTAGGCACCTGGTGGCCAGACGGAGTCAAACCACCACATATTGCTAGCCCTGTTGGCTGACTTCTGCATTTCTCTTTTCAGTAATTAGCACAGCAATTTCATACCAAAGGTGCCAGGGAATGTTGATGTTCCTGAGGCACATCTGAGACCTGCTGAATCTGCCCCAAATGCCAGCTCATGCCTAATCACCTTGATTAGGCAGTTAATCAGGTTGCATGGTCATCCCACTCTATTCACACTTCTCAGATCATGTGTCAGTGGGTGTATGCCTAGGAAAACCTCCTCTGGCTGGATAAAATCCTGGAGCTCAGCATTTTAGGGTTTGCCTGATTCCATCCTAATTCCCAAGCTCAAGATTATCACTTTTGCAGTTAAAAAACAGAGGTGTCTGTATGTATCCTCTTTCAAACAAACCAATGGTACAAGAAAAAACAGGTATGTCTTATTACAACATTAGTGATAGCATTTCTTAAACAAATTATACCTTTATGAAATTAACTTCTTACTGCTAGCAGTAACTCAGATTTGTTTGCAGTCATGTAAGTGGAGAAAAGTGAAAGCACAGATGTCAAGAATTAAGATCCAAGCTAAAAATTTATATAAAACCTGAACTATTATCTCGCCCTTATAGAAGATCCCTCTAAGGGAATGGCAAGGCTCATTAATGAGACTGTGGAAGAAACCTGCTATGACAAGTTACTTTGCCCACAATTAATTTGCACCGGGAGCAGTGTTTGGCTTTGGCTGTGCTAATTCCCAGAGAGGTTGTGGATTACCCATCCCTAGAGGTGTTCAAGACCAGGTTGACTGAGGCTCTGAGCAATCTGGTTTAGTGGAAGGTGTCCCTGCCTATGGAGCTAGACAACCTTTAAGATCCCTTCCAACCCTAACCATTCTATGATTCTATGATCCTATGAATTCACAGTTACCAAATTGCTGCTCCCACCTAGTGTGTTTCTGGAATATCCTTTATTTTCATTACCATAAACACACTGGTGCTTCTGCATCTGGGAGGTGTTTAAAAGAAGAAAAACATCTCTCTGGTAGGTATGCACTCTCTAGCTGAACGCATATTTTATGGCTCAATCCAGTTTCCAGTGAAGGTAGCAGTCTTTCCATTGATCTCAGTGGTAGGTAGATGAGAATTTTAATTATCTTTCTATGATAAAGAAAACAGTTGAGGCTAGTGAGTTACAGGAATACCTCCTACTTCTGTGTGCCCTAGAACTCCCACTATAGTAAATCACCATGTTCCCTCATGATAAAACTCAGCAGAGCAAAGTAGATTTCTTTGCTTGGTGTCACTGTGTACCTTCAATGTCTGGACACAATGCAGAGGTAAGCGTATTATTAAAAAATTACTACAGTTACAAAACAAAAGGCAAGAAAATTATCCTATCAGAAGAGTGGTGATACATCCCGGAAGCCCAGTTTTTAGTGATAAACGTGTTTATTTTAGTTGAATAACTATTTAGAACCCATCGTTTAGAACACTGGATGTGGTCTATCTCAACTTCAGCAAAGGCTTTGACACTGTCTCCCACAGCATACTCCTGGACAAGCTGGCAGCCCATGGCTTGGACAAGTGTTCTCTGTGCTGGGTTAGGAACTGTCTGGAGGGCCGGGCCCAGAGAGTGCTGGTGAACGAGGCTGCATCCAGTTGGTGGCCGGTCATTAGTGGTGTCCCCCAGGGGTCAGTGTTGGGCCCAGTCCTGTTTAACATCTTTATTGATGATTTAGATGAGGGGATTGAGACCTCCATTAGTAAGTTTGCAGATGACACCAAGCTGGGGGGAGTGCCAATCAGCTGGAAGGCAGGAGGGCTCTGCAGAGGGACCTGGACACACTGGAGAGTTGGGCTGATTCCAGCAGGATGATGTTCAACAAGGCCAAGTGCCGGGTCCTGCACTTTGGCCACAACAACCCCCTGCAGGGCTACAGGCTGGGCACAGAGTGGCTGGAGAGCAACAAGGCAGAAAGGGACCTGGGAGTTTGGATTGACAGGAAGCTGAACATGAGCCAGCAGTGTGCCCAGGTGGCCAAGAAATCCAATGGCATCCTGGCCTGGATCAGGAACAGTGTGGCCAGCAGGAGCAGGGAAGTGATCCTTCCCCTGTACTCAGCACTGGTGAGGCCACACCTGGAGTGCTGTGTCCAGTTCTGGACCTACCAGTTCAGGAAAGACATTGAGGTGCTGGAACGGGCCCAGAGGAGAGCGACCAGGCTGGTGAAGGGACTTGAACACAAGTCCTATGAGGAGGGGCTGAGGGAGCTGGGGTTGTTTATCCTGGAGTAGAGAAGGCTCAGGGGAGACCTCATCACCCTCTACAACTCCCAGAAAGGAAGTTGTAGCCAGGTGGGAGTTGGTCTCTTCTCCCAGGCAACCAACAGTAAGACAAGAGGTCACAGTCTCAAGCTCTGCCAGGGGAGGTTTAGGTTAGATATCAGGAGGAATTTTTTTACAAAGAGGGTAAGCAGTCACTGGAAAGGGTTGCCCAGGGAGGTGGTAAATGCTCCATCCCTGGAAGTATTTAAGAAGAGAGTGGATGTGGCCCTTAGTGCCATAGTGTAGTAACTGTGGTGGTAGTGGATCCAGGGTTGGACTTGATGATCTCAGAGGTCCTTTCCAACCCATCTTATTCTATGATTCTACAATTCTATTCTATGATTTCAGCAATAATTTTCAGCAAAATTAATTTGCACAAAAGTTGCTCCTCTCAGTCTGGGCAGGGAAAAATGAATAATTCATTTATTAAAAAGCACAATCAAACACAGAGGACAAACCAAACTTGGAGAAATAAATGGGCTGTGACGGTACATATTATTTATCATCTTTAAAAACAAGCATACATTCTGAAAGAAGTAATATTTTTTTCCTAGTATATATTTCTATTGTGCAGCATACATTAAAGACAAGAAGTCCTCAAGAATATATCCTTTCTCCACAAACATTATAGTGTGATAAAAATTTAGAAGTCCTGATGTAGGGAACAGCTAGCAAAGAGTAACAGTTTAATGGGGAATTACGTTTAGCAGACACTCCTTGGAAAAGAAAAGCAGGACTTGACCCAGCCTTTCCTATTATGAACCTACTGGTAAATCAGTGAGTTCCTAAAATTCTGACTTTCTTTTTGCTGAATTCAGTCCCATAGATCTAACAGCTTTCAACGAAAATTCAATCTTTAACATGCAAAGGGACCAACTTCCTCATGTAGGCTGGGAATAGCCCCATGAAGTCAGTGGGCCCAATGAAAGTATATAGACACCATTAAGCCTTCACACTAGTTCCTCAGACATTATTATTTATTTTCATCATATGCCTTTAGTTTTATGGGTATTAGTCATGTAACTTTATAAGAAAAAGAGATAATCCCTCACCAAAAGTAATTTCTGGTTATATACAAAGTCACTTTGCTTGCAGCTGTCTTTTATCAGTGTTGTATAACCATCCTTATTCACTGCTTTAATAAACTAGTATGTTGTCCATTAGATTGGGAAAATATTCATTAAAAGTTTCTATAAGTATTATATCCAAATCTGAAAAACAGAACTGAATTTACATTCCCTGTGTGTTGGTTTCTTGCATACCATCTAACAAACAGATCTAGCTCTAATCTTCATTATATCTTATCTTGGTGTAACTCAGCTAATTTAATTAGTTAATTTATGTCTGATAGTATTTATATAGTGTTAAACATTACTTTTTCTTCAGAGGTACCTAATGAGTCTGAAAAAGAGACCGGACTCACTGAAACAGTAAGCCCCTAGGGACATATAGGACAATACCTGCAGAAACATACAGATTTCAAGTTCCTGCTAGGTGAATCCCAGCGATTTCAGTTAAAGCTGGCAGTTCAAACGCTTCTATGTTTGGTGCTACATCAGCTGCAAAAACACGTAAACTTTCACTACCGTCAACCAAGCTGTCTCAGACCACTGCCTGTAAAACTTTTCCCAATAACCATATACATGCGTGTTTGCATACACGCAGACTTCTCTGTGTGTATCTATCTATATGTGTGTGTGTGTGTGTGTGTGTGTGTGCATGAACATATCCCTATGCAGAAGTATCTAAATATGGACTGATGTGCCTGTCTGTTACTTTTCATAATCTTGACCTATGATATGATGTATGCATGAGACACAGGACTGACATGTATAGATGACAGTAAGGTTTAATTTTTAGAAAGTTCCATCTGTAATTAATATTGCATCCAAAATGACAACAATTTGCATGGTTCATCTATTTTATGAAGATATTGGCAGGACCAATCACAGAGTAGTGTATTTTAAGAATATAGTGCACTGAACTTCCAGAGAGCTGACTCAAAACTTGTAAAGAAAGCCCTACTCCCAGAAGTCTACCATCCTTTAAGCCAGTTCACCATCCTTTCAGCCAGTTCACCATTTTTCACAGAATGCCTTGAGGTATTGCAGCTGCTTTGAATAGATCCTCAGTCATCCTAAAAAAAAAACCCAAAACATAAAGAACAAAAAACAAAACAAAACAAACAAAAAACCCCACAGCTGTCATTAACTTATGATTGATCACAAATTCAAAACAAAATGTTGAAATCATTAGGTGCTTCTGAATGTCTGTAGTATATGACAGAAGTTTGACAGGCAACCCCTGCAAGTGTCAGGCCCCCAAAGCAATGAAGCAGAAAATAAAAGTGCTCCCAAACATGTTCAAAATTATTCATCTCACTGTTTCGCTTTGAAACAAGGAACAAAAATGGAAGCATTCCTATTCCCTATTGAAAGTAATCACAGTTTTATATCCTGCAGTATTTACATAGAGAGAGCTGTTTATTTAGAATCCTTGGTGATAAGGACACAGCAAGCTCATAACTTATTATATATTCTCTTTTCATTTTGTCTTTTTTGGGGCGAGAATTATGTATATTTTATGATAACCCAAAATGACTTATACATAAAAAATACAGACTTTAAAGATAAAAAGGATTAGTAGCAGGTAATGCATTTTCCATGAGTGGCTATAGGGCTCTCCGTTCGAGAATGTACAGGCTGCATACAAATGAATTGATAAAAGTCTGAGGCTGCGGATGGGTAGAAAGGCTCATGCTTTGCTGGAGATGATTCTTAAAGTTACAATAAATCAGACAGACAGTGTCGGCCTTTGAGGATAAACCTGTGATGGCTTGTTGTGCCTCTTTGAATCGCCTCAGAGGCCCAGGGACTAAAAAGTGCCTAGATGTCACATTAAATCTACCGGGAGGATGGAGCACTTCAAAGAGGAACGCAATCAGATCTGATAGAAAATACATTTTCTGAAAGCTACTGACAAAAAAGTAATCTTTGATGTGGATGTTGAATAACAATTGATATTGTCTTTCCTGACATTTTTCATTATTGCTGTCTTATACAGCCTACTTCATGTATTAAAGCAATATTAACTGTTTGACAGGGACAAATCCTCAAACTATCACATAAGCAATTGTTTCTGAATTGTCTTAGCCCACTGCCTGTAAAACCTGTCCCAATAACTGCTTTTAAATATGATGGCATACTCTCTTCCTTGACTACCTAGACAGTGTCTGAGCCTTGGCATAATACAATAGAGTCTAGGGGATATTAAAAATGGTTGGGTGGTTATGAGGTGTCATTTGATTAGAAGCAAGGTGCAGCAGTGTTTTCTGAAGGTGACTTTTAATGAGAGAGGTCAATAAAAAGTTAGTCCTTATTACTCCAAAACTACAATATATATTTATAAAAGGTGTATCTACTCAGAAATTTTGAATCTCCTGCAACTCTTGCAGCTTAAAAGAAGAAAAAAAGAAATGTACAGCAGATAATTGTTATTTATGCAAATAAATAAAGCAATCTGAAGCTGCTACGAATATAATGCAGACAATCACCCAGTTTTTACCAGAGAGAAATTCATGCAAATCTAAAAGCTACATGTCATTTCAAAGGGCTGGATCTCTCATGAGGTTTGATGTCTTAACCCCCTAATATAACAATGTGCTGCTTTACCAAAGATCTTTATAAATCTAGAGCCCCTAATTCCTAGATGACCTTGAGCTACCAAGCAAGTAGGTGGGAAGGCAGCGGTAGCTCTAATCAGGCTATATATATATATATATATAAGAGCACTAGCACCACAGAAAGGCACATGCATAGAAACCCCAAACCTGAAAGTAAATTGCAACAGCGATGTAATCTATGGCTCTCAGTCTCTCCCAGGTTACCAGCATTTTTGTTGCACTGTAAAAAAGTCAAGCTGTAGCTGTCCCATTTTACTTCCAATTTTCTTGACAGTCTTCAGTTTTTCACATACCTGGAAGGTGGTTTAGCCAGCTTTCTTTCCCTTACCATGACTACCAGTATCAGAGCCATCCCCAGGAGCCTTCCAAAATCACTCACTTGTTTCAGTGACCCTTTTAAAGAAGGTTCCTATGCTAAGGTTTTCTGTGGAGTCCCTCCCCAGGGAAAATGTTTAATGATGTACAGTTAACCTCTTGTATAGCATGAATTGAAAATAGAATAGTTTTTTTAAGAGGTTCCATAGAGAAATTGAAAGAGTATCTCTAGCAGGAGAGAGCAAGAAGCATCGCTGTCCAACTGAACAGTGCACAGCCGTAATGCACTAGATATTTTAATTAAGCAGGAGAGTTTGAAAGAGAAGGTTCAGTTACACCTCTCTCTGCTACACAGAAACACACCTCTGTTGCCCTCCAACAGGGATGAATAGCTGTCATTTGCCACTCTTCTCCATCACGCTTTGCCTGGCCAGTGTGTGTGCTCTGGAAGGCTAGTTCCTTACGGGATAAAATATTCAGACATACTTTTTTTCTGCCCAGAAGGCAATTGCTGTCTTCTCATGAAGCAGAGACGATGAAACCTTCTTCTCTTCGATGGCTTGTAATAAATAGACAAATGACTCTACCACGGCCCTCTAAATAAATAAATAAACAAATTGGAGGGAAAAAACGAAAAAAGACATTAGCAACATTCTCATCAGCTTCAAAGGTTATTCTTTCTTACCTCCCAAGCCTGAGTGTTGCTTTATTATTTCAGATTTGGCTGAGGCCAAAAACATCCTGTATACACTTCAGTCTGAAGTTCTCATTGGTCCCTTTAGAACTCCAGCTCCTTGACACTTCAACTCCAGTTCCACCAGGAGGGATTTCTTTTCTTTCATGCTCTCTATTGCTCTATCCCTGGTGGAGACTCATCCACTCCCAGGTTTCCTAACGCCTTTCTTCTGAGTTATTGAAATGAGGCTGCTTAGCCAGCTGAAACTTCTTTGAAGTCTGGGAATACTTCAGATGTCAAGTCATGAGATTCACTCTGTCTTTACTTTAGATGGCTGCCTGTGCTTGTAAAAATCTGTGAACTACTAAGCATTAAAGCTCCATACACAGTGAACTCCTGGCACTAATTTTGCAATCCTACAGTAAATGGGGGAAAGAAAACCACAGAAATTACTGTAGTGCATCCTCCGTGGAAATATTAGAAGGATTATTGTTGGAGGATGAGAAAGTAAAGATCCATTAGTTGGCAAAAGATGTGTAAAAAGCTTTTAGTTCTGCTTTTATGTTACATAGGTCAAACCAACAATTGTCTCTCTGCACAGGTCATGGTTTGACAATAGAAGAGGTCTGGTACCACATCAGATATATTGCAGCCATATGTTGCAAGGTAGGCACCCAGCACTAACTCACGCCACCGCTTAACATTTGTCCACAGTTTTCTAATGGGTCATTACCAAGCATGCAGGCTTTACAAGAGATACACCTTTGTCTGTCTTCCTACTGTCAGCAGACATTTCATCCCATGTGTTTTGATATTGACAGGAGCACTGACATGTGCCCTCACATCACTTGTGCTGCTGCTGCAGCACACAGTTCTGACACTAAACACAGGGCATCTGCCACTTCCCTTGCTGGTTTGGGGCTTAATTATATAAAGCACAGTAACAGAGTGTGCAGCTGCTAAGTTCAATAAATGGCAGTAAGGAGAAATCAGCAGATTAGTGTGTGAAAGAAATCCAGCCTTGCACTAATGACAACCAAGTGCTTGTGAGACAGATGATTTCCAAGGGAAGCAGCCAGAGTGGTTGTCCAGAGCCCCAGGCTCATGGCAACCCTTTCAAAGCTGAAGTTTGGCTACAGAAAGGGCCATCACTTGGTACGCAGAGAAAGGAGGAAAAGGAGAAGTGTCCAAGTTATGACTCCTTCTCATGGTTCCCACATGTACTGGCTCGCTGCACAAGTAGCCAAATTGCTCCTACTGAGCAGCTGAGGTCCAACACAGGATCAGTATGATTCAGCCCAGTTCCATCTGGAAAACACAGTCCACTATGACAGCTGATCATTTTCATATGCACAAAGCATGGGAGTGCCATGTCATCTGAGAGGCTTTGAATCACTGTTGCCAGAGAGGAGGAGCCCAAATATATCATTTCATTTTCCTCATGCACTTGCACAGCCTCTGCACACACGTCTGCAATATCAAGCTGGGACAGCTTTCCTGAGCAGACCTGTGAAAATATGCAAATTGCTCCATAATTACTTAGATGCCTGATAGAGGCCTGTGCACTCAATGTCCAATTTATAACCAATCAGCCCTGTACAACAAGCAGCTCCACATACAATAACAGCTGATTCTGCCTGGCTCTTGGTTCTTAGAAGTTACAGCCTGCAGGATGTAACAAGACAGTTTCATAATACTGTGCAAGTAAAAAGAATCGTCAAGGTCACCATTTTCAAAAGCACCTAGATCTGAAATGAAAGGCTAAGCAGCTGGTGTGTGGCACAGAGTCAAACCTCTCCTAACCACAGTCCTTTTTGCCCAGCTCCCCTGATGAAAGCTTGTGCGAGAGCTGTCTACATAAAATCAGTTGATTTTCAATATTTTGCCTTGAGATCATGAAAAAAATATCTATTATACATTTTATATACGTTTTCAGCAACCACCTGATGAGCATATAAGTCTTTGTTCAACCTTTGAACTGGTAAGTAGATATTTGTATGGCAGGAAGAAAGTAAATAGCTATTTGTATGGCAGTCCTAGTATTCAAGATTCTGCATTTCGCATTTCTTTTTGAAATACACTGATTTACAGAGCAGAACTATTACAAGAACACAGAGTATCTTCTTCATATTGGTTAGACTAGGATCAGTATTCTTGAGTTCTCTTTCCTATTTCATCACTAACTTATGTTTTGTCATCTCTGTGGTTTTGGTGTTGCGGGTTTCATTCATGCTAAAATTAAAAGGACTAGAGCAATTAACAGTAAATTAACTAAGGTAATAAATCGTCCTAATTAACAGTGGTGTAATGAATGTGGTGGGTTGACTCTAGCCAGCAGCTAAGCATCCTTCCAGTCACTCTGTCATTTCCCTCTCCTGCCAGCTGGGAACAAAATACAAAGAATGAGAGAAAATTCATGAATGAAGGAATGGACAGTTTAAGAGGTGAAGTGAAAGCTGTGCAGACAGGCAAGCAAAGCAAAGCAAGGAAGTTGGTCCCAACTTCACAGAGGCAGACAGGTGTCCAGCTACTCCCTGGGAAGCAGGGCCTCACCTAACACTGACTTAGGAACAAGAATGCCAGAACCCCAACCTTTCCCACCTCCAGCTCCTGACCTAGAACTGTTCTTGCTAAGTACCATGTCATATGGCATGGGATATCTCCTTGTCCAGTTGGGGTCAGCTATCCCCTCTGTGTCCCCTCCAAGCCACTTGCGCACCCGCAGCACGCTCGCTTGGAAGGCACAGGGAAGATAGGCAACAGAGAAAGCCTTGGCACTGCACAAGCACCATTCACCAGTAGCTGAAGCATTGATGTGTTATCAGGACTGTTTCCTGGACAAATTCGAAATACAGCACTTTCCAGGCTGCTCTGAAGAAAATGAACTCCATCCCAGACAGAACCAGTACAATGAGAAATGGAAATGAAAATGGAACCTGGGTTTTACATTCCTCAGGTTGCATGGAGCAGTCATATTCTAGGAGAGCTGCACTAGCCCTCAGGCAAAACTGGAGAACCTCTGTAGCATAGTGGCATATTCTTTTGCACTCACCCCAGAGACCAAGGCAAACTTTTCTCTATTACTGATACATTTCAAAGGTTGTTCTACCCAGCAGATTTTCTTGATGATGTTGTCTTCTCCATATGCCCTTTCTCCTAATTGATAGCACAGGGTGGAATATTCTTCCTGCTTGAGAATGTCTCAATGAAACTCCCATTTGAGGCCTCCAGTGCCATTCCAAGTGAGCCACAGAAGACACTACCTAGCTGTACAAAGAGCTTTTTCTTTTCTCCTCTTGAGGCAGATAGGCTGAGACTTTTACCCCAATAACAACCTGACAGCTGTCAGCTGGGGGAATGTAAGACCCAGCCTTGGTTTTTATTTCAGATTCATGTAAATGGATCTTCTGCTCTGTAATTAATTTGCTGCTAATTACACAATTACTCTCATTTATAGTATCATTTAAAAATGAATTGGTGTTAGGCTAGTCTAATTTGCAAAATAAATTAGGCAAATTATTACTTGATTTTGAATCAAGTAAATCTACCCTTCCGTTCAGTTTGCCTGCATGGTGCCACAGCCCACTAGAATGCTGCCGGACATTGCCAGGGTTCATGTGACTGATGCAATTGCCAGAACCTCAATATAATGCAGCAGGTGGAATATGAGGGGCTGTCGCTAATTCTGGTTGTTTTGCTTTTCCTGGACTCCTCTTTAAGCTAACCACTTTGATCTTTCTCATTATGAAGATTTATACCATCATCTAGTGGAACTACCCTTAAACTACAATCCATTAATTCTGCCAGTCTGCACTTTACATGCAGCCTGAGATGGGAAGAGCAGGCAATGAGGTTCTTGTATTCATGCTACTAAATATAGGAGGATTTTTGACATCTCCCAGAGCATGAAAATTTGCCATAACCACCATAATTAAAATCTTGCTCAATATTTGCCTAATGTCAGATTAAAGCCATATATTGCTGCTGCTTGTCTCCTTCATCCCACCCATCCCTAAGTTATATTTCAGAATTTAGAGACGTGACCGCAGCAGTAACAACAGCTAAGTTTCATTATACAGGGAAGAAAAAAATCCTAGTTAAAAAAGGACATTATAAACCTAGAGAGTAAACCTGTGCTCTACACACAGGATGATAAACCACGCGTGAATAAAAAAGGTATTTCATCCTAATTTCTCATCACTGAATAGACAGCATTTCTTCTTGTTTTGTTGCAATCACTCTTGTGTAGTAATACACGTATGTTTTTATCAGTCATAGAAATGAGTTATTGTTCTCACAGTTAATATTTCTCAGCTCTGAAAAACAGCATTAAAGATCTCTCCTTGCTTAATTCAGGAGTCCCTCCAGACCTCTTCCAAGTGAATTTGTTCTTCCTAATCCAAAAAAAGATGGGTAATTACCTGTAGTCCCACATTACATGCCCACAGGGCATCCAGAGAAGCTTCACAAAATTCTCTGAATCAGCAGAAGCAGCACATTAATTTCATATTATGGAGCTGACTAAGAGGCTAAATCAGAGGCAGAGTGGCTTTACATGAAGTTTACATCAGTCAGGAGGTGTATTTTCTGTTCAGGTCTCCTCACACACTGGCTCCTGGCTCTGTATCTGCCTCTACAGCTGCTGATGGAATACAATGGACATCTCTCCCCAAATTTGTGTAAGCTGAGGAGAAAGCTGTGTGCCCCGCAAGTGTGCTCGTGAAGTGCACATAGTGAGGGGCACACGGTCTGCTTCCCGCAGTACTGTTCGATTCTGATTTAGCTGTGGCTGTTGGACTGTGGGGACCCAAGGAGTAATTACAATGCCAGTGGCCTGTCAGGTCAGGCCTAAGATCATGTCCAGGAGCTGTACCAGGTGTTCTCTTCCTGTTTCCATTTTGTGATGGTATCCAGTGTACAGCTACACAAGTGCTAGTACCACTATCCCAGAAGCAGAACTGCACCTTTTATTTCTTTTCAATATATACAGTTATTTTCCCACAAAATGTTTTTTCTCCCTTCTACCATTGCAGCAGTAGCCAGCTCATGCTGCAGAGAGCATTTCTAAGAAAAAGTGCTGACCATGCATCCATGTTGTGGATTGGTTTGATTATACTCTGATTTAACACTAACATAATTTTCTGTGACCAAATGTCTTATGCCTCCCTCTCCCTAAGGCACGATTATACCCCTTCAAGTCCCCGCATACAAATTTCACAACAGTCAAAAGACAACGTAAAGGAGAATAGTAATCCAGTGTAACAGCACTTATTTTATAATAGAGTGTACTAGAGAGCTACAGTACAGCTGTTTCATCTAATCTGAAGCATGTGCAGTTCATATTAGTAGTTAACTTACTCTGCTTTTAAATAACAGTAACGTGAACAGCAACAAAAAGGCGTGACCTGTCTTTCCTGCTGGAGCCAAGTCACGTTCTCTCTGACTTCTCCATGTGACAGAGCAGTGCTACAATTAAAGCACAATAATGTGCTTGTTATTCAAGTCAGGCATTCCTTCTAGTAATGGGGTGCTTGGTGGTGAGATGGATTTCCTTGTTAGGAGCTAAGCAGAGGATTAGCTGAATTCTCCATGGAGAAATCTTGATTTGTTCAAGGTCTTTCATGTTTTCTACAGAGAAGGGATTATGTCTACTTAAAGAGGGGGCTTGCTTAAAAAGCTACAAAGTATAAGAAAAGGATTTAGGGCAGTCGGGCCTGTGGTTAAGTAGCTGAGGGGTAGAGGGAGTTTCAGAGCAGAGGATTATTTAAAGCTATAAAGTTCAAAAAATAATTGGTTTAGCGCTACTGGGTCAATGCAGAGTAACATGCTGGAAAAGCAGTTAAGCATAAGCTAATATTCATTTTACTTCGGCTAATTATTGCAAGGATCCAGAGTAGAGGGTGAAAGAAGAAATGTTTTAGCTCATTTCTTTGGGGTCCAACCATGAAGCACAGTTCTGTACTCCTTTTCTTTGTTGTAGGTATATATTGTGACATGCATTACCAGCCCAGCACAAGAACTGCAGAGGGCTCTTTTTGAAGCTCTAACATTGTTTGCTTAATGAAGCCATGAAGCAGACCATTAAAAGCCTTTCATAAGAGTTGTAGAAATCAGTCTTCCTCCAGCCTCCTGTCTCGAAGGCAGCTCTGCTCCTTCTCCCCCTCCTTCTTTCAAGCCACTGGCCATATCATTAGTCCACTTTGACTGCAATCACACTCTCATGATCATCAGTGCCTCTGACAAACCTAAGAGGTCTCCTCTCTGGTTTGTCAGAGGCACTGACAGTCACGTGCCTTCCATCCAGTCTGCTTAGGGAAGCTGCACAGCACATTGGGATCATGCCAAAAGCCTGCTGATGCAGGAGGCATGCGGACTACGATGCTTCAGCACAGATCATCCTTGGTATTGAGAGAAGAGGTGCAGCCTGCGGTTCACCCTGCACTTTCACCTTAGTCATGCTGTTTGTTCACAGCAGAGATTTGAGGACAGCAGAAGCAAACCCCACCACAGTTGGAGAGAGAGCCTGGTAAACTGAGCCCAGGTTTTTGCTAGACAGACAGTCCAAGCCTGATGGATTAAGAGGCTATGGGCATGTAGATAAGATACTTCCATAGACAAATAGCAGGATGAGTCATTACAATCTGAGCACAACACATACAAACAAACAAAGTGCTGGATGGATGGTCTGAAGCAGCTGTTTAAAGCTGTTCAGGGTGGACAATAGCTCAGGAAGCAGAGGTGGTGAGAAAGAAGTTGTTTTTAGTAATTAAGTGGGAACAGTTCAGTGAGTTTGATAAACATTTGGTGTGCTGTATTTAGTCCATAGTCCAAAGTTTATTGATAAACAGATGGAGAGTTTACACTAGAGCCCCCCAAAAACTAAGGATCCACAAGTGAATAAAACAGGAGCTAATTCTGCATAATAGTTTGGCTAAGGGACAACTCAGTGCATGGTGGGGAGACATAATAGATGTAAAATATTTTGAAACTAGAAAAATATAGGCAATAAGTGGAGTTACTTGGAGCAATGCTTAAGGCAGAAAGATATGGGTGGATATAGAGTTAAGATGATGTGCAGAGTGAGTATCAGAAAATTTACTGGAGTAGCAAATATTCTCCCCAGAGGAAATAGCAAACTTGATTATTCTGGAAAAGTAAAATCTGTGTAATTATAAGATTAAGAAATGTATATTAGTGAAATGTCACAAGTGGGAGAAAGGAGTAAATTTTTGTGTCTGATATGTACACTATGAGTCAAGGTACATGGTGACCTGGGCAAAGCAAGTAAGCATTGCAAATGCAATGCTTATTTCTGCAGATTCAACTAAGCACCCAAAATCCATTAATATCCATATAGTCATCATTGAAAGGGTTCTGCAAGATAAGAGGACACATTTATTACCATTCTATGGATCTCAAACTAACACAAAGACCAAGACCCAAATCCCCAGTGAGATTGGGCGTTACTCACTCATAGTGACAGACCTGACGTAGTTCAAGCCATGAGTAGAGGAGTGTGCTTGCCAACAGAGTTCATATCTGTTTAATTTTATTGTATGCTCAATGCAGTAACATCTGCAGTCAGGTGGTGATTTTTCATCCTCTACCATGACCAGTAGACTGGGTTCTTTATAGATTTGTCCTCTGCATGATTTAGTTTGCCAAAACCAGTGAACAGGACTTTTGTTTTATGATAATCTAGATCCTTTTCCTGGCTCTTAGTACAGGTTACCTATGTCAAACTTTCAAGAAACCATTGCTCCCCATTTCATCATGACCTACTCCTCCTTCAAACTGAAATATTAACATTTGCAAACACTGTACCATGAGAGGAAACTAATTTATTCTTTTTTTTTTTTTTTTCAAAGTCCTTTGGATGAAAGGCAGGATAAAATTCAAAATACTATTTTTTTCTTGCAAGATTCATGCCACTGAATAGGTGAAAAGGTTCCTTTGAACAAAAGTTGTTGATTTATCTACCTTTTAATGGCTTCCTTTGTACCTTGAAGCTGCATATTTAAACTTTACTAGACAGGAATTTATTACAGATACAGGAGGGTAGAGCAGTCTTTTCAAAACTCAGCTGCTCTTCTCAGACCAAAGTTTTGGGATGAAGTAAAATTGAATGCTCTGTCTTTCTAGATAATTGCTTTTTCTGTCTTAGTATATTTATGGATTTAAAAAATAAAAACAAAAAAACCCCAAACAAATCCAAATACAAGTACAGCCATAGTTATTAAGACTGAGGTAAGAGTATCTAGCCCCCATTTATTACCTTTTCCCTGGTGAGAGTAATTTGTGAGTAACCTGTAAATTCCCATTTTGATAGCCTAATACAAAAATTGGCCATCACTGCCTTCTACCATCACGCATGGCATCTCTTCTGCATGAACACCCAGTATCTATACTATAGATGCCAGTGAGTCGTCATTACTGACACGACAAAGAAGCATTTTTCTGAGTTATAACTCCCAGTTTTCAAACCAGGCACACATTTTTCAATCCCGATTCATCTTCAGAACTGGAAGGGACTGTGAGGGACTGCAAATAGGCATACTGGTAGTGGCTGGACTCATACGGCACAGTAGAGACATCCAGTGGTTTGCTAGATTATTAAACTCATGACTGTCACTGAAGATATAGTACGGAGCTATTTCCATGAGATAATGGTAATTTTAATTTAACTTCAGACGCAAATTTAAGATTTGATATTAATTCAGGAACTTGCAGTAAATTGACATCAGATGTTTAATTTGCTATACATAACTAGTTTCTAGTGATTTATGTGAAATACGAGTTCCATTTTTACTAAGGTGTAAATCTTCAGTCACAGTAACGTTGTTAAGTCAATGGAGTTTTGTCAAGGTACAAGAGGACATGATCCTATCTATTTTGGAGAATTGGAAAGGCATGCCTATTAGGAGTTTAAGATTCCTCATCAGCAAAAACAGGTTTGGCTTGTATTTATCATGGTCCCCATTCAAGAATGCTGGAAGACAGAATGAAAGTGTAAGCTCACCCATCTTTAGCAACTCCTTAAAGAGCAGCAAATACATTATGGCACTTGAGGATGGAAAGAAGATTGCTGTGAGCAAACAAAAATCAAAAGTTGAGAGGAGGAAGGCAGCCCAATAGACAGAGAATTAGCAGCTAAGTGATGGGACCAGAGCTCTGGCAACAGAGAAATAAGGGTGAAAGGAAATTTTGAAAGCAGATGGGGGAAAGAGACAAGCTAGCATGACAGTGAGCCTTGGATTGGAAAAAGACAACATCAGAGAATGAGTTAGTTCTGACTTACAGCCTAAACTCTATTCACATTCAGTGGGGCTGCACAGAATTTAAGTCAGGGTTCCTTCGGTAGATTAAAATCCTTAAAAAGACAAAGCAAACCCTAAAGCTAGCAGGCCATAAAGAACCACAAAGGTATGCAGCCTGTCAAAGAGCTTGTGATTTATTAAAGTGCTGCCATTGCTAAGAGCTTGATCTAAAACACATTTAACCCAGTGGGAGTTTTTCCATGGACTTTGGATCAGGCTCAAAACAGCATTGCTCGACCGGCTAATAAAGTGAATAAGAGCACATATCTTTTCTATTGACAAGAGTCAGGAGGAGATTTTAAATTGCTTTTTTTCAGGCAAGTTATTTACAAACAAGAAAACAAAGCTGGTGCACACACAGTGCCTTGTTAGAAGGAGATTGAGGGAAGTTAACACTAATCAGTGTTAATTAGTAGTTGTAAAGAATGCCAAAGAAAAATTAAAATGAAATTATGAATATATTTACTATTCTCAGCGGTTTTTCACCCTTTTAATAGATACACGTGCATATAGTAGAGAATTGAACACTGGTTTAAATCAAGGTTCTATCTGGCCCAGTGTCCTGTTCCCAGTGATGACTGTAAGCACACAGCTAGGGAGGAGTATGTCCCTGTGTCCCATTCTACTGCATGTTTCTTAATCACTACATACCTTTGCACGAAACAGTTTTTTAATCTGATAGTCAAATACAATTGGGAATAAGCAGCACAGTTTAGGAAAGCATAAAGCAGTACATTTCCTTGTGCCAGGAGCATTTTCAGTCTGACCCTGTTCTTGCTGTTCATGTCGATCACTCAAGAACCTGCCGCTCTGCAGACGAAGCAAAATTACAATGTTTTTCATTGCAGGTGCTTTGGAAAACTGCATATCAGAGGGAAATGCAAAGCATCCCTGCAATGCAAGAATTTGGCTTTACTCTTGATTTGATACTCTACAATTAAGTACAAGACCTTAATTTCTGCACTGGATTCCTTAACCAAAGCACTTTTCATTCAAACTTGCCAGCATAAGCCAAGAATTTTTTCACTCCCTATCAGAAGTGTGTTCACAGTCCTGATTTTGAGAGCAGGTAAATGGTGGGATATTTTCTTCAACAGAACAAAAGAGCTCTGCCTGCACTAATGCTTCTTAATGTCTTCAAAGTGAGATCCTAGGCTGAACTTCAATAGTGGACAGATTGTAGTGGTGACAGAGTTGACAAGGCAACGATTTAATTTTTTATTGAACCATGTCTCAAAAATACAGTAAGGGCACAAATGATAAGCTAACACTCACAGTGAAAAACAGATCACCAGGTTTCCAGGACAATTAGCACCTAACACATTCTTCTCAGGACACAACTGAAATATTGCAGGTGACATTCAATACTAGTTTTTTCTTTAGTGTCTAGTATTGCTGGTGAAAATTGCTGGCTTGACATAGGTCAACAATCTATAGCATTTTT
>VYXB01004260.1:83141-95326 GCA_013397135.1 Pachyramphus minor | reverse complement strand
AATTATAAATATATATAAAAGTATGAAAATATAAAAATATCTTTGATCCAGGTGAGGTTTCCATCTCTTGCTCTCGGCACCTTCCACGAGGTGGCACCAGCACCTCATAAAAAGGCAGAAAAACCACCTGAAATCCCCAATTCTTTTAAATTCCCTTATTTCATGAGGGGAAAACCATTAAAATCCGTACAAAGAGACTTTTTATGGCCAAAAAACCCCCAAAATTTCACCGGGGAGAGACTTCAAAGCCACAAAAAGGGTTTTTGGGGAGGTGGAATCCAAGGGGGGCAGGACCAGGAGAGGTTTCATGAGGTGGATTTCTCAGGAGCTCCATGAAAACATGTCCCTGTCAGGCTCATCCTCCTCTTTTTTTCCTGCATTTCTGCTCTGTGATAGGAAACGTTCCCCCCAAAAAACCCCAAAACTTTGGGAATAATCCAGGTGAAAATCCAGGCGGGAGCATCCCGGAGGTGCCGCTCTCAGGGGCTTGGGGATCACTACCCAGTTCTTCCCCATCTCCTGAAGTATCAGGAATTCCAGGAACATGGAGAAGGCACATTTTTAAAACCAACACAACTTCCACAGGGAAAAATCCCTGGAGGAAAGGGAGGGAAAAGGCAGATCCTCAGGTGCCACTCAGAGCAGGTTTGTGCTCAGGTGTTTCATCCTTGGGTCAAGGAAAACTTTCCTTTGGGATGTTTGGATGGGATAGAGCAAGGCAGGGATGAGTGTCCTCAGCTCCATGTGGAATTCAGCTGCTCAGGATTGCTCCCAGTGCCCACCTGCTTCTTTAAAACATTCCCTAGCCCTGGAATTTAGACCATGAATTCCCTAAGGAAACATTTGTTGTGCTGAGCCTGATATTTCTATGGAAACAAATCCTGGGAAAACAAAGGTTTGGGAGGGAAAAACGAGGCAAAACCCCCAAAATTCCTCACCTCTACTCAATGCCTGGAGAAAGGTCTTCCAGAGTCTCAGTACAGCTCGTTGGGAAGAAGATCAAAAGGCCACTTGATTGAAGGAATTCAGAAAGAAAACCCTGACCTCTTCCAGGAGTTATTCCAGTGTATTCCCAGGGCGTTTTCCAGAGGTGGATAAACCTAAAAACACGTTTGGCTTGAGCTCCTGTTGGCACAAACACTGGGATTGCAGTCTCTCCCTTCTTTGGCTCCTGGGTTTTTTTGCTTTCTAGGAAATCTGAACATTAATCCAAGGATTAGCTTTTCACTGGAAGGAGAGAAATACAATGGGATAAAAAACAGGATTGGGGAGGATTCTGAGAATGCATCTCAAAAGGGGATGGAATGGGATGATCTTTAAGGTCCCTCCCAACCCAAACCGTTCTTGGATTCCCTGATCTCATTAATATCCAACCTGGACCGTAAATTTGCCATTTTACCATCTCTGTTTTCCAGAAGGAAGCAGCTCCCGAGTTCCCACGGCCACAACCTGATCCTGAGGCACTGCCAGGATGTGGCCACGTGCCCTGGGGGTGGTGGCACATCATTCAGGGGGAAAGGCTCCTTCTGGAGTCCAGTTCAGGGACCTTTGAAGATTTAAAGATTTTAAGCCTGCGTTTAAAAAGCCAACATTTTTTTAATAACTTAGGGAAAAGAAAAATAGCAGGAATCTCAGCAAATCATGGAATGGGTTGGAAGAAACCTTAAAGATCATCCAGTTCCAAGCAGGGACACTTCCCATGAGCCCAGGTTGCTCCAACGTGGCCTTGGACACTTCCAGGGATCCAGGGGCAGCCACAGCTTCTCTGGGAATTCCAGTCCCTCCCCAACATCCCACCTAACCCTACTCTATGGGAGTTTAAACCATTCCCCCTCCTGTGGTTCCACAGCCTCTCAAACAGTTCCTAGAGCCCTGAGTGACCTCATTAATCAAGGCATTACCAATTAGTCACTTATTAACACTGCTGGGAGCAGCTGAGCCAAAACCCTTCTTCTCCTTGTCCTTCTTGAATTGGCCTCCAAAAGTAACCAACTGTCCGGGCTTTGCCTCTCCCAGAGCATTTAACCAGGGGCTGCCCCAAATTTGGGGATTAAATCGGTGTTAATTGCATTATTAACAATGGTCTGGCCACCTAATTAACTAATTAATTAAGTAGCACAGGCTACTTTGCTAAATGTTAATTAAATGCCTCGTTGGCAGCCTGGATTTGTTGCAGTTTTCAAACCTGCTGCGAGTTGCAGCCAATTTCCCCTGGAATTTCTGGGAATGTTCAGTGCTGGAATGTTGCATCCAACGGGCTTCGGGCTCGTGTTTCCCAACTCCCACGAGGACCAAGTTGTTTCTTTCCTAATTTTTTCCCTGTTATAAAATTTACTGTTCTAAATGTTGTTGTTGCCGAGATAAATTCACTGGGGTGAGTTTGAGCAGGATAACGTGGCCACGTGGAGATTTGATTTAATCCCATCCACCTCTTCCCATGGATTTTCGAGTGTGCTCTTAATTCACCTCAATTAGGAAACAAGATATTTTAGTTCCACCAGGTGGGAGGAAACACCAAGCCTTTATTTCATCCTGAACATCTCAGGGTGGAAAATCAGGTTTAACATTTGCTCTGTTGCTGATAGAATTTTTCTTTTTTGGGAGGGGCTATTTCTCAGCTCCTCCAGCCTGAATAATATTGGATATTGTTATTAGGAAGATATAAAATAATGAAAAGTGTGAAAATAATGAAAATGGGCTAAAATCCAGAAAGGAACAAGCTCAGTTCTCTTCCTTATTTTCCAAGTCAGGGGTTTTTAATATATATTGAAGAACAAAATTCTATTTAATAGAAATAAATTCTATTTATTTCTATACATTTTATATATGTATAAACACACGTATATAAATATAAATAACTCTTTTATCATCATAGAGAGCCAAAAATCAACTCTTTTAAGAAAGGATCACCAAGTATCTGGAAAAATGACATTTCCCAGGCTCAGCCTGGCAGAAGAGCAAGGATTTGATCCCTTGTCAGCTCCAGTCTTCAAGTGTGGAACGAGAACGTCGTGTGCAGGGTCAGCCCTGACTTTTTAATTTAAACCAGAAATGTTCCTTTGGAAGGAGGTGCCCGAATTTTCAACCCTGTATTTTGTGTCACTGAAAAGGGAGGGGGGAAAAAATAGGTGAAAAAGTGATTTGTGGAATCCAAAGAGCAAAGAAATCCACAGCATGGAATGAAAAGGAAGGGGAAAAAAAGGTGTATTTTAATTGTGCAGTTCATGGAAGGTGCTGATTCAGACAAACTCAGGGATTATTAACACAGAAAAGCTGAGAAAATGGAGAGAATTGAACATTTCTCCATTACATTTTGTCTCACAGGATGTTTCTTCTGCTGCTTTATGTGGCTTGACAGAGGAGAAACCATGAATGCTTTTAAAAAATATATAATAATTATTTTACATACTATATATTTATATATTTTATATACTATATAAATATATATAGTATAATTTATATGAATGGTATTTAGATGAACTAGCATATAGAATATAAAAATATATTTACATTAAAATATAATATAAATATTTTAAACCTTGACGTTTTCGTGAGTTTTCTGTGCAGTTATTTAGGGATTGATACACCTTCATGGAATCATGGAATGGTTTGGTGGGAAGAGACCTTAAAGACCATCTCATTCTGCCATAAATCCATAAATCCATAATTCCATATGGGTTCTTCCCTTTCCTTCTGTCAGACAAGGAAATGCTCGATTCCCCTCAGGTCGTTGCTGACCCTCCTGGAAGAACAAGGATAAAAGATCCTTGATTGCTCCCCAATTCCAGATTATTCCAATTCCATGTTGTTTTCAGCCTCAGGTGTCTCGTCCTGTTGGAACATTTAGGTGACCCCAGGTGTGACTCTACTCCAGCACCTCCACTGCAAACTGGGTTTTTTGGGCACTGAAATTTGGGAAAGGGATTGGCTTTGACAGGCTGGGAGAGCTGGGGGGGTTCCCCTGGAGAAGAGAAGGATCCAGGGAGACCTGAGAGCCCCTTGCAGGGCCTGAAGGGGCTCCAGGAGAGCTGGAGAGGGACTGGGGACAAGGGAGGGAGGGACAGGACTCAGGGAATGGCTTCCCAGTGCCAGAGGACAGGGAGAGATGGGATATAGGGAAGGAATTCTTCCCTGGAAGGGTGGGGAGGGACTGGAATGGATTTCCCAGAGAAGCTGTGGCTGCCCCTGGATCCCTGGAAGTGTCCAAGGCCAGGTTGGAGCAGCCTGGGTTGGTGGAAGGTGTCCCTGCATCCCTGTTATGGCCAAAGAGAGGATGAATTGTTCTTTTGACGCTGATGCTCAGCAACACCATGGGCAGAAATGGTTCAAGACAAGACTTTCCAGTGGGAAGGACAACCAGCCCTTTTCCACAGCTCAGCTGGGAATCCTTAATTTCCAGTGGCTTGCACAGTGTGACCACATCCCCCAGCACTGATGGAAACAGCTGCAGAACTCTGGTCTGAAATGAGGGTTTCTCCTGCTGTGTCCTGCTGCCTTAAAATCCCCCTTCTATCCATGGTAATGCAGCTTTTTAGCACCTTCAGAACAGAACTTTTACCTAAATACCTCGTGCACTAAATTCCAGTGTGATCCCGCTCCAGCACCTCTGCAGCAAACTGGACTTTTTGGGCCAAGTCCCCTCGTTTGCTCCCCTCAATTAATGATGAAATCCCTTGGGAACAATCCCGTGGCTTATTCTCTTGGTGTCATCTGGAAGTATTTGGGAACCCCATGTCTAAATATTGAACTCCTGGCTGAGCCCACGGCAGCTCCCGGGGCTGGAGCTCTACAGCAGCTCAGGGCTGAAGGGGAAGGGACAGTTTTGGGAGAGGGTGTAAGAGCTGAGCTAATGCCCAAAATTGTCCTGAGGGGACAGGATGAAGCTGTAACCCCCCTGCAGCTTGGGGAGGGGGGTGTGTGCTCTGGGAACGATTCCGGTGCCCGCGCTGTCGGGAAACGAGGACTTTTGGCCTTCTAATACTCCAGAAGACTCTGAGAGAGTTCTGGCTTTTAGGCCTCAGTCCCTGGTGTCAAAGGACCGACCTGATTCACCCAAAGGCTCTTGTTTCCCTGTGTCCCTTCCCAGTTATCACCCTGTGCTGCATCTTCAAGTGCCGGATCCCGCGGACCAGGAAGGAGATCGAGGCGCGTTACGCCCAACGCCAGGCGGCCAAGAACTACGCGGACAAACTGGACACTGTGCCACCCCTCAACGAGCTCACAGAGATCCCTGGAGGTACCTCCCGTGCCCACACCCTCCCCAGACCCGCCTCCTCCTCCGGGGTTGATGTCTGAGAAGGTCCTCCCGTGGTGGGGCTCGCTGTGGGTCCTCGGGTGCCACCGTTGAGATAAACCCTTCCCATGTGAAGACAGACCCTGCCAACATTAAGATAAACCCAAACCTGCAGTGTTAGGATGGGCCTAAACCTGCAGGTTGCTTTCTGCATTGGATGGGAAGGTCCTCCCTTGGTGTAAGTCCCCGTGGGTGCCTCCATTAAACCCGTCCTACCTGAAGATAAACTCCCTCCCAGCATCAGGATCAACCTGAACCTGCTGCATTTGGGGCAGCAGACACAGACATTTAGGTAGAGGGGATTTTCTCCATCGGTGCAAGTCCTTGGAAATCATAAAAAGGTTGGAAAAGACCTCCAGGATCATCAAGCCCAGCTTTTGACCAAATCCCACCTTTAACCCGTAGTTTGAAATGCCACAGCCACTTGTTTTTTGAACCTTTCCAGGGATGGGAACTCCACCACCTCCTTTGGCAGCCTGTTCCAATGTTTAGTCACTCTTCCAGTGACGAATTCTTCCCCAATATCCAACCTGCACCTCCCCTGGTGCAACTCGAGGCCATTTCCCTTTGTACCACCCCTTGTTTCCCAGGAAAAGAGCCCCAACCTCCTCCCTGCTGCAACCTCCTCTCAGGGAGCTCTAAAGTGTCAGTCTTCCAAGGGGTCTGATTAATTTTAAGGGCCAGCTCTTGGGTTTGGGGGATGTCAGCAGAAAAACCATGGAATTGTTGGAGTTGCATGTTCCCCACACGTGGTTTTCCCTGCTGGGATGAGCAGGAGTGTTCCTGTCTGTGCTCTCTGTTGCTCTCACTCTGCTCTCCTGTGCCACAGGCTCTACTGAAACTCTCCTTACTCTCTCTGGTCATGTCCAGCCCAGACCTCTCAACTCTCTGCCTGTGCTGAAAGAAGAGGATGAAATGGCCCTGCAAGGAAATTAGGGATCTGCCTTCCTGCCTGTCTGTCTGTGGCTTCTCTTTTCCACTGGGATCCATCAGCCCTTGGACTCTCTGCTTCTCCTTTCTGCATTTGATCTCTGTTTTCTCCGGGTTTTATGATCTTTATTTTTTTTTTTCCTCTCTTTCCTGTGTCCCTGCAAACCCTGTGACCTGTTGCTTCCTAAAAACTGCAAGTTTCCTTCGCTCAAAATGTGGTGTTTTGGTCCATGGATCATGGAAAGAGGCAGATGAAATAACTGCAGAAGTTTAGTCCTACACCAGCAAAATGCACAACTACGAGTTTAACAATAGGAACTTGCACAAAGCTCAGGATTTCAGAGGTGTCCTGACATCTGACCATAAACTGAGGATGGTCTCTGGAGCAGGACCCAACTGGCCACTTGAATTTAACCCACTTCAAAGTCCAAGGTCACCCAAAGGTGTGGTTGATTCAACCTTATCTGTCTGAGCAATCCCACATGGAAAATACCCACATTTGGGGCAGGAAATCAAAATATCCTTTGATTCACTGCCCAAAAATACCAAATTCTGACCCTGTCAGGACCAGCTCTCAGCAGATCCCAGGGGCTGTGAAGGAACATGCCTGTGAAGAGTAGAAATCCAAATCCCCTCATTTGCTGCCCTGTCCTCTTCCTGCCAAGCTGTTACTTCTGGAAAACCAAGAAATTAAGGATAAGAATATCCAGAAGAGGCAGAAAGGGTATTTGGCAGAAAAATGGCTGTTTCACCCAGAATGCTGAGAAATTTTGTCCTTTCCATCCCACAGACACATCCATGTGCTCCATCTGAGGGCTGGATATTGAGGGGTGGATTTAATGAGCCCATGGTGAATTATTACAGCAGGAGCTCATGGAAAAAATGAGCCCAAGAAATCAATTTATTGGGAATCAGCTGCACCATGAAACCTCCCTGAAATGAATCATATTTAACTTTTATCCAGTTGAATGTTGGCCACCCTCTGGGAATTCCAGAATTGTGGTCCTGGTGCAGGGTAGGAGGTTGATGGATATTATGCTGCTGAGTGGCTGCTGCTATTTGATAATAACTCATGAAGTTCCTGATCCTCTTGACCTTGGCAGATCTAAATCTCCCCAAATTGCCCTGAAGGAACTGGTCCTGGAATGGGAATTGTGCCTCCATAAGTATTTTATCCACATCTGTGGAGAGTGCTGGGTGCCAGCACTGTTTGTCCAGACTTTATCCGTGGTGGGAAACAAAAAGGATGTGACTCCTTTGAGGGCAGGGGAGGTGCTGAAGTGGGAGGGGGAAACTGTGCCTTAAAAATTCCTGCGTGGCTCCAGCTTTGGAGGCCCCACAGGACTCACTCGGTGAGGGCACCTGACAGCTGATGAAAGCCTCGTGTGATCAAAGCCTCCTGTCCCCAAAAACCACTTCCCTCCGTGATTTCAGCCTTCCAGGGGGAACTGTGCAAAGCTCTGGGCTGTTCCTTCCCTCAGAGCAGAGTGTGAGCTCTGCCAGGAGGCCCCGCTGACTTTGGCAACTCACCTTGATTCCTGAGCTCATTAAATCTAATGGATGCATTTGGCAACTCTGCCCAAAATCCCACTGTGACGAGCCCTGCTCGAGGCCAGAGGGGGTGACTGGAGTGATTTCAGGTCCTGAGGGGCCATTAAACACTTTGGAGTCCTCTGTGAGTGTCCCATGTCATCAGTCATGAATATATTACAGTGCTGAAACACTCTCCTCTCTTGGCATTATTTCCCCCCCACTTCCCATTTATTAGGATGGAATATTTGAGGTTCCCTCCGTGCACTTAGGGAGTGTCATATAGGACAAGCCCTTGGCCTGGGGGAAAATGAAATGGGCTTTTAGGGCTCGAGTGGATAAAATGTGAGAGAAAATTGATTTGTTTGTGCTCTGTCTCCCAGCCTGGGGGAGAAGAACAAGCAGGACTTGGCCTTTGCTCTGGGTGGAGATTTACTGTCCATGTCCTGGGAGATCTCCAAGTATTCCACTCTGAGCCTGCTCCAGCTGATATTTTGGGAGTTCACCTGGTTTCTGTCACATTTATCCAGAAAGAAATTGGGGTGGGTTGATTCCTTTCTTTTTTCCCTCCCTCTCTCCCTTTGTGTTTTTTTTTTTAACATGAGATGCCAGGATTTCCCCTGGGATTGTAAGGAAGGGTGTGTGTTGTTCTACTCCCATTTGGGACAAATAAATTGCCAGTTCCTGAGCTCAAAGAGTGCCACTTTACTTTAATGTCCATATTAGAGAAATATTTTAGGTAAATGTAAAATAAATCATGGAATTGCAGAATTATGGAATGGGTTGGGTTGGAAGGACCTTAAGGATCACCCAGTGCCACTCCTGCCACAGGCAGGGACACCTCCCATTAACTCAGGTTGCTCCAATCTGGCCTTGGACACTTCCAGGGATCCAGGGGCAGCCACAGCTTCTCTGGGAAATCCATTCCAGTCTCTCCCCACCCTCCCAGCCAAGAATTCCTTCCCAACATCCCATCTAACCCTGCTCCATTTCAGTTTAAACCATTCTCCCTTGTCCTGTCCCTCCATTCCCTTGTCCAAAGCCCCTTTCCCTTGGAGGTCACACCACGTTTTCCCTGGATTTTCCCAAACTTTACACTCTGCTGGTCCTGAGGGAAAACTTTCTGAGAGAAACACATGAATTAGGATCAGTGTTGAAGGGCCAAGGTGGTGCTTGAGAGTTCAGAGCATCAATCTCTGACTTGAGAAGTCCTTTAGAGAAATGCAACCACTTCTAGGAGAAGGGAAATAAGAAAAATGAGGGCAAGTTTTCTGCTCTCAAATCCTTTGGCAGATTAATTGAAGTCTGAGGGAGCAGTGGGACCCCAAGGAGACTCCTCAGCTGAAATGTGGGCACTGAATCCAAGATCAGAGAGTTCCAGAATGGTTTTGGATTGGAAGGAACCTTAAAGATCATTGATTCCACCCAGGGACACCTTCCACCAGCCCAGGTTGCTCCAACCTGGCCTTGGACACTTCCAGGGATCCAGGGGCAGCCACAGCTTCTCTGGGCAACCTGTGCCAGGGCCTCCCCACCTTTATAATAAAGAATTCCTTCTCATATCCAATCTAAATCAAATCTCCATCTCCCCAGGAGAATCCCCCCCCTCAACTGTGGGAGACACAGCCCAGAGACCAGGAAATAATTAAAACAAGCCCTCCCAAAAAAACCCAAATCCAAGGCAGGTTTGTCCTGAATTGCATAAGAGATGTTTCTGTTCCTCCTTGTGGAAGGAGACAACTCCAAGTCATTCTGGGAAGTGCTTATGGACTGTGTTTTAATGTTCCTGGATCAGTTCCCACCAAGAGGAGCCATTTCCTCCAATAAATCCACAGATCAGCCCTTGAAATGATTATTATTTATCCCATTATCTTCTCAAACCAAAGACATGAAAAGCTTTCCATGAGGAAAAAAATCCCAGTAGAAATATTTTCCCTTTATCCAAGATTTGTCCCAGGCAGGGAACAGGAGTTTTGAGCTCTTCCCAGCTGTTTTCAACCCAAGTTAACTCCTTTCCTGTTTCCTTTTTTTTTTCTCCCCCATCCTTCCAACAGCTCAGGTTGCAGAGGAAAAAAAGGAAGAAGAAGAAGTTCCCACCGTGTCTGGAAAAGTGGACAAGGCTCAGGGGAAGAAAGATGAATCCAAAAGCACCAAGAAGAAGGATGGGGAGAAGGAGCAGAAAGAAGGATCCAAGAAAGAAGGGAAGGATGGGGCCAAAAAGAAAGAAGGAGAAAAGGGAGAAAAGGGAGAAAAAGAAGAAAAGGGAGGAAAAGGAGAAAAGGGAGAAAAGGGAGAAAAGGGAGGAAAGGGAGAAAAGGGAGGAAAAGGAGAAAAGGGGGGAAAGGACACAACTGACAAGAAAGAAGGTGGTGGGAAGAAGGAAGGTGAAGCAGGAAAAGCAGGAGGAGGCAGCAAAGCCAACGGGAAGGCTGCTGGGAATGCCAAGGCCCCAGCAAAGAAGAAGTGACCTCGCTGGGAGACAGGGCTGGCACTTTTTTGGGAGGACAAATTGCTGTGGGAGGAGCACTGGGAGCAGACAGGGCACGGTTGGCCCTGTGCTCCAGCTGTTGAGTGCCATTGGATACGGATTTATTCCCTTTTGGAACACCAGGCCACTGGTTTTTGGTCCACCAGAGGAAAATTTCTCTTGTAAATAAAGTTCAGGGCTCTGTGGGAACAACAATTGGAACCAAACTGCACCTGGAATGAGAATCAGGGCTTTTGAGAAACATGGAAAGGCACAGAGGAGAAGCTTTGGAGTCACAGGAGGACAAAATTCATCTCCAGTTTGTGTTTCTTGAGGACCTTCAGGGCTTTGATCCATATTTCCTTGCACTCCTCACCTCCTAAACAGGATTTGCATGGGGGTAATTTTAGGGATTAGGGAATTTCTGGATGCTCAAACCCAAAGAATGGAGTTCTCTAAGTGGTTTCTGAGAGGTGGTTTGGACACTTGGGAGGAAGTTTTCCTTCCTTCTCAGATGCCTCTTTGCACTGCTGGAGGGAATATGGAGAAATCATCTCTTCCAGAAGATTTATCCACCTTTTCCTCTTTTTTTTTGCTGATGAAAGACACAAATCAAGCTCCAGGGGGATAAATAAAGCTGCTGCTGCTGCAGGGAGTCCCTGCCCTCAGCTCATCATCCCCCTGGGAAAGGCAACAAGATCCCAGTGGGATGAAGGGGGTGTGAAGATGCTCAGTGTGTTGCAGACTCAGTGTCTGGGTGGAGCAGACCTGGATGAATCCTTGGATGAATCCCTGGATGAATCCCTGGCTTTGCTCTGAAATGAGGGATTTTGTTCCACTTTTATGTGGCTGTTGTTTCTCTCCCCTCCTGGAAACTTCTTCACAGCAGTTTTCTCAGGAGCAACGTTTCTCTCGGTGTGTTTTTGTAAAAAATCTCAGCAATTAATGCCTTAAAATGAACAGCCACGGGGTAATTAGCTAAAGAGCTAATTGGGGATAGGTTGCAAGGTGTTGGGATGAGTAAAATTCTCCCTGTTTTGTCTGCTGGATACACCAGCTCTGAGGAATGCACTGGCATGGATTTATCCATGGGGCAAGGAGGGAATTATCTCCAGTCCTTTGTTCTGCTCAGGCCTCATGAATTGGATTTATTTTAATCCAAGTGTTTTCTGTTCCCCCTGTGGTTTCACCATGGACAGAGAGTTGATTTATCACTGCAAAGATATTTCTCACCTGTCCCATTTTTTCTTGTCCCACCTTTCCTTGTCCCAAATTTCCTTCCCCTTCTTTCCCATCCAACTCAACCTGGCAGAAAAGGAACCCCAGGAAAATAAAGAACATATTAATGGGGTCGTTCAGCTCATAAAAAGCCCCAAAACACCAGAGCTCTCTAAGGGGTGGTGTCAGGCCTGAGGAGCAAGGATGGGAATGATGTTCCCAACCACAGGAATGTTTAGGAAGAGCAGCAGCAGTGACAGCTCACTGCATGACCTGCCCTGGAAGAGGGAAATCAGGGTTGGGAATTCTCCCTCTATGACAGAGAAGTGATTGGAGCCCTAAATCTCCATCCCCAGCCACGACACCCAGTGATGAGTGGGAATGTGGACATTATATTTAATCCCAAATCCCAGCCCAATCCTAATTTCCCACAGGCTGAAGGTGAGTGGGAATTGCAGCTCCCAGGTGGAATTTTAACCCCCTCCTGAACCTGAGAGGTCTCAGGTGTCCAGTTTGTGGCTCAGGACAGCTGCTGGGTTGCACATAAAATAAAGAAAAGGACTTTTATCCATCTTTTCAGCTGGAATAAAAAGGAAAAGAGCAGTCAGAGAACCAGTTGATGTGAACACACCTCCACCCAGGGAGCTGCAGAGATTCCTGGTGCCAGCTGCCATCCCACAGAACACACCAGCTGTCAGTCATCCCATCCCATCCCATCCCATCCCATCCCATCCCATCCCATCCCAT
>VYXB01004260.1:60336-82319 GCA_013397135.1 Pachyramphus minor | reverse complement strand
ATTTAAATATACAAATATATATAATTTATATAATTCATAGGTATAAAAATATATCTAATATCCCATATATATATAATATAAATACATATATGCAATATCCCATATATAGATATATAAATATATGTATTTATCCTTTGGGAAGGGTCACCTGAGGGGCAGATCTGAGTTCCTGAGTTATCAGTGGCAGTGGGTGGGTGGAAAGCAGAGAATCCATCACTTGGGATTGAAGGAAACCTCCCCAAAATATCCTGTGCTGGTGCCTGAAGTGGACACGGAGGGAAGTAAATTTACAGCCCCAAATCCAGGGGTGTTTTCCCCGGGCTCGTGTTCCGGCGCTCAGGTGGAACCTGACGGCCAGAAGGTGTAAAATGGGTGTAAAAATAGGTGTAAAATGGGTGTAAAATAGGTGTAAAATGGATGTAAAATAGGTGTAAAATCCCAACACCCGGAGCAGCAGCAGTTCGGGAGCTGCTTTTACACCACCAGGTGGAGAAATTGCACTGGAAAAAAGAAAATAAAGCCGCAGCCGTGGTGCTGAAGCTTTTTGAAAGGAATTGTTGCCAATTTGACTGAAAACATGAAGCCAGCCACGAATTCCAGGGGGGCAGAAGCGGGATTTCGGAAGTATCCAGGTGGTAATTCCAGCATCTTTGCTTTGGGTGGATGCAGATGGTTTCTCATGGCAAGGGTGGGTTGGAGGGAACAAACCTGCTCCACACATTCCATGGATTTCCACTAGAGGGTCCCGAGTTCTTCCTCTGCAAGATCGGGAGGCACTTTTGGAGTTTTGGGCTTGTTTGTGGCGTGAAATTAAGCCTGGCTTTGATAACTCTTCTGCCTAAACTTCTCAGGGCATTGGTTTATCCACCTGAGCCAGAGCTTCTTCCAAGTGGTGTTGGTCAAGGAAGCAAAAGTTGAGTTGGGAGGGGTTTAAGTCACCACTGATGGAAAAGACATCAAGAAAACAGTCCTGGTCCTTGGTGGATAAGAGTTAAACCAGCCTCAGGGTTTGGGGGAATCCAGGCTCAGGTCAAAGGGAGGAGAGGCAAAGCTGATTTGTTTTTAAATTTTAAATTTCATTCCTGCTTTATTTGGGAAAGAAACCCCTAGAAAAGGGTTCTTTTATTTGTCCTTACTTTATTTTTTCCATTATTTTGCTCCTGCTGCCTTTTCCTCACTGGTTTTGCTTTTAGTGCTCAGTGAAAACCTCAGCACAGGTTCAGGCACCACACAGAGGTGCATCCATTGCTTGGGAATGCCAGGATAGCTCCCAATAATAACATCTGGAGCAACTGCAGCTGCCCCAGAGGCTCTCCAAGAAAAATTGGGTCTTTTTTCCCCCTCTTTTTATTTTCTTCCTTCCACAGGGAGACTTTAACTAAGAATTGCTGGTTTTTACTGATTTCAGAACACACATCTAAATATTAGAATTGCTTGGGTTGTGCCTTTGGAGGGTAAATTGTCTGTGCCCAGCTCCCTTTGGAAGAAATCAGGATCCCCTGAGCCATTGGGATCACCTGGATAAATCCATGGAGACCCAACCAGTTCATCCCAGGGAGTGGGAGATCCCCCCTTCCACCAGGAGGCACGTGGGGACCCAAACCTGAGGCAGAGCTGGGAAAAACATGGGAGTTTTCCCTTCCAGTGGCCAAAAAATAAAAAGGAACAACTCCCCAGTTATTTCCTGGAGATGGAGCTTTTCCACTTTATTTCCTGGAGTGAAGTTGGAACTTTTTCAGCTTTATTTCCTGGACTGGAGGTTTCCTCTTAATTTCCTGGACATGGAGCTTTTCCTCTCTATTTCTGAGACTGGACATGGAGCTTTTCCTCTTTGTTTCCTGGACTGGAGATGGAACTTTTCCTCTTTATTTCTGAGACTGGACATGGAGCTTTTCCTCTTTGTTTCCTGGACTGGATATGGAGCTTTACATCTTTATTTCCTGGACTGGAGATGGAGCTTTACATCTTTATTTCCTGGACTGGAGATGGAGTTTTTCCTCTTTATTTCCTGGACTGGAGATGGAGTTTTTCCTCTTTATTTCCTGGACTGGAGATGGAGTTTTTCCTCTTTATTTCCTGGACTGGAAATGGAGTTTTTCCTCTTTATTTCCCAGCCTGAAGATGGAGCTTTACATTTTTATTTCTGAGACTGGAGATGGAGCTTTTCCTCTCTATTTCCTGGACTTTTCATCTGTAGATCAGGTTGGGCTTTATTTTACTGACATACTTGAAAGAGGTTGGGTTTTTCAGGCTGAAAGAAAAGGGCTTTTTTTGCAGAAATAAAGAGCTGTAAAAGTTCTTTCCTCATTTTTGTTCTGTCTGGAGGAGGTGTGGTGCTTTCAGCCTGTCCCTACAAAAGCCCCACCCAGCTGAACCCCCTCATGGAGCAGAGCTCCCGAATCCCTGTGGTGTCTTAGAGATGCCAGGGACAATAACAGGGAGATATAAAAAGGACCTCTCTATTATCCCTGATTTCCACATGGCATTTTCCAAGGCCCTGCCCTCATTTCAGAAGCTTTTCTGGCCCTAATCTCTTCTGGCTGAACAAAGAGCCCGTCTCCTTCGTGTGCTGAGTCCCTGAGCTGGGACTCCTGTGGCTCTGAAGTGTCACACAGCACAAAAGCCACTCTGCTTAATGTCACAGGCAAACTGGGGGACAATGGATGGGACCTGAGTGCTGATCTTGTGAAACAGCCCTTTGTGCACATTCCCCTGCCAAGGATGCTCCAGGGAGTTGATCTAAAATAATAGTGGCGAGGCCTCCCTGAACTTCACTATCTCCTCTGCCCATAAAAGTGCCTGGCAGAGCAGAGGCACTGCAGGGAGGTCACAGGGCACAGCAGAAGTTCTGGGGTTTAGGACACAATGGAAATGAGAGTTTGCACTCCAGAAGTGCTGGTGAGGAGCTCAGGAGGGGCTGCAGGGCTGGGGGAGCTGGTTTGGCTCAAAGGAGAGGGGAGGGAAGAAGGATAATGAGACAGAAAGACTTCTGTGTTGTGTTTTGTAGGATTATGGAATGGGTTGGGTTGGGAGGGACCTGGAAGATCATCCAGTTCCACCCCCTGCCATGGGCAGGGACACCTTCCAGGGTGCTCAGAGCCTCATCCAGCCTGGCCTTGGACACTTCCAGGGATCCAGGGGCAGCCACAGCTTCTCTGGGCAACCTGTGCCAGGGCCTCCCCACCCTCTCAGGGAAGAATTTCTCCTTAATATCTAAATTTAAATCTACTTTCCTTCAGCTTAAGGCCATTCCCCCTTTATCTATCACTCCATCCCCTTATCCAAAGGCCCTCTCCAGCTCTCTTGGAGCCCTTTTAGACACTGGAAAGTCTCCCCAGAGCTTCTCCAGTTGAAGGAATAATGGAAGGATACTGGATTTTGGTGGGCAGTCTGTTCCTATGACCCTCTGCAGCACCTTTCCCTCACTCCCTGGGCTCTGCAGCCTTTTGGGACCATCCCTTCCAAGCCCTTCAGTGGCTGCTCCTGCTTTGCTGTCCCCCCAAAAATAAAGACCCTTTGTGGTGTCTCCACCTGAGACTGTTTTTAGCCCCCAAAGACCTCTTGCCACGTGCACAGTGTGTCTGTGGTGACCAAAGGAGCTCTGGGCTGTTTGTTCCTCAGAAAAAGGAGGGATGGATTTGGGACAAAACTCCCTGAAGCCACAGAGAGCTCTGTGCTTGGGAATGAGGGTCTGTCCCGTGCTGTTTGTCCCTCCCACGTGAGGAATTCTGCTCTCCCTCCATCCCAACCTCCAGCTGCTCTGCTCTGCAGGCCAATCCCATCATTTTCCTTGCTCCAGAGATAGGGAGCAGCTCGTGGAAGGCTCTCTCCATAGGCAGTGCATTCAGAGAGCAGTTTAATGAGCTGGTTTTACAGGCTCTCCAGCATTCCCTGGCTCCACACTGTCACACGGGGCCGCATCTCACCGATGCCAATCCTGCCATCTGGGGGTTATGGGTTTTTAAAATCTCATTTTAAACACCCCAGGGGACTTTATTAAGACTTCCTGTGAGAGGAGAGGGAGTCTGATACAGAGGGAAAGGAACAGGAACTTCGATTTTCCCCAGAACAGGGCTTGACTTTGTCAATGCAACACACTCCCCATCCCCTTTCCCTCCTCCCCATCCCATAAAACAGCCCCTGGGATCAATGCCCGGTGTGTATCGAAATAAAGACTCATCATTTCATTTCTGTGGGGTTCTGTTTGATGCCTCTCTGGGCTGGGGGAGGGACAGACCTGCTGTGCAGGGCTCGAGGCCCATCCTGGCTGGAATGGGAGATTTTTGGGATGGCAGATAGGTGGGTGAGGGGGGACACTGAGGGACATTTGTGTTGGGTGTTGCTGGTCACCAATGAAAGGGCTGAACAGACATTTCCACTTCTCATCTTTCTCTCTCAGTCAGAACTGGTTTGAACTGGGCTGAGCTGGTGGGGGGGAGTGGCTGAGAAGGAGAGAAGCCAAGGAAGTGTCCTGGGAGTGTCCAAGGCCAGGTTGGATGGGGTTTGGAGCAACCTGGCATAGTGGAAGGTGTCCCTGCCCATGGCAGGGGGTGGCACTGGATGATTTTTAAGGTCCCTTCCAACCTAAACCATTCTGGGATTCTATAATTCCATGTCCTGGGGAACATAAACTCTCAGGGAACAGCAAACTCAGCCTGAGGAGTTCCAGCTCTTCAGCTCCAGGAAGAGCTTCCCAGGAGATGTGTTCCATGGGGATATTTCACCCCCTGGCCTTGGACACTTCCAGGGATGGGGCAGTGGGTTTTCCCGTGTCTCCCTTTCAGAAAGGGTTCCCTGAACCACCAGGACCTGGGACAGAACCTGCTTTAGGTACAAGGGGTTGTCTGGGGTCCTGTAATTTGTGGGCCCCAAAAAGTTGTGTCCCATCCAGGCCTCTGCTCCCGAGAGCAGCTTGTGGGGTGTGTCCTGGGAAGCACCTGGAAGCACTGGAAGGGAAATTTCCACGGTGGATACGCCACGATGAGTGGGCAGAACTTGGGTTTTGTGGGACTGGGATGGGGTGAGGAGCATGAGACTAATCCTGGTTTGCTGAGGGAGGATGTGAGAAGGACGGGAAGGCAGAGCCCAAAGCCCTGATTTGCTCAGGTTTAGGTGGGGAAATAAAACATTTTAATTTGGCTAAAAATTTGTGTTTGCTTTTCACAGCACCACAGAATCATTTAGGTGGGAAAAGACCTCCAAGACCATCAATCCAACNCACTCCAGCCCCTTCCCAGCTCCCTTCCCTTCCCTGCACACACTCCAGCCCCTTCCCAGCTCCCTTCCCTTCCCTGCACACACTCCAGCCCCTTCCCAGCTCCCTTCCCTTCCCTGCACACACTCCAGCCCCTTCCCAGCTCCCTTCCCCTCCCTTCCCACATTCCAGCCCCTCAGTGTCCTTCTTGTGGCTGGAAAATTCAGATCCAGAGGGGGCAGAGCTGCAGCTTTGCCTTGAGAAGCAGCAGCACGTTTAGACCAGAGAGCTGGGGAAGGGCAGGGAAGTCAACTGATCCAAGGAAGGAGACAGCAACAGCCTCATATAGATGAGGAACAAATTTCCAGGGAAAAAAAGAAACCAAATCCCAGACATATGGTAATTGTAGAAGCACAAATGTTCACATCCAACAGCTCGAACCTCACGGTCCAACTATTATGGCCATAACATAATAAAGCCCAGCTTAATTTAGCAGAGACAGTCGTTAACTCTGAGCCCAAATCCTGCTCTACCTGGACTTGCTGGTGGTAAAGAATTGCTCCAGAATCCACTCCCTGGCCCACAAACCTTCTGCCCCACCAGGTCATGGAATCCCAAGCAGTCCCAACTGTGCAGTGGGAAGGATTCCTGGCTTGGGATAACTCCTGAACAACGGCCAGGAATCATTTGGGAAATTATTGGTTAAGCTGGGCCAAAGCCATGCAAGAGACTGGGCTAAAAATTGGAGAATATAGGTGGTATTGGACCAATTTTTGGCCCATCTCCTGCTCTGGTTGAGTTGGAAGTACATGTTTGCAGCTCCAGCAACTGCTGGTGGAAGGTGGAGGTGAGGCAGATGCCACATAAATGGGGTTGGCTCTTCCTGTGTGGGATCATTGGGTGCCTTGTTCCCTGAAAGTCTGGGATGAAACCTTTGTGTTTTGCACAAATCCACGGCACTTCCCACGAAGATGAACCAAAGTTCTGCCTTGGCCCTGTTGAGGTTCCTCACCATCCATGTCTTCTAGGTGGGATTTTCCACCTTCACCTTCCACCTTCAGAAGCATCCTGGGCTTAATTCCCAATTTTCTGAGATCTGCCCTTTGGGTGATTCCTGATGCCCACGAGGTTGGTCCTCACAGGTCAGTGATGGAATCCTGGGACAACCAACTGTTAAAAAAAAACCCCACAAGATAAAGGATTCAATTGAATTTAAAACTTCCATCAATTTAATTTAAAATTTCCATCCATATTTTTGCCTAAAGAGTTGGGGGGAGGGAAAAAACCCTCAATTTTCTCAACATCAGTACATTTGGAGGTTTTTTTTGAGGGCAACTGGGAAATTATTTGAATGGGATGATTTGTCTCCATCTGGTTGATAAAAAAAAGAACAAAACCCATTAGGAGATTGTGAGACCTCACATTCTGTAGTTATTTGAAATAGTGGCTCATAAATTGCCTTGATTGCCCCAGAATTGTCATGTCCCAGCTTTGGATAGTAGAAAAATTGCCAATCTACGGAATTTATGGAGCTGTTGCTTGTTTGGAAAAGCTTTGTTTGCACTTTCAGGATATGATTTGAGTTGTTGTAAAGAAAAAGCTGCTGAGACTCCCCTTGCTTTGATAGGGAAGAGGTGGTGGAGAGAGTGGAGCTGGAATTAATTCCTGGTTCCCATCCTTGCACACAGATGGAATGTGACACATTGAACCCCTTCCCAAGGGCTACAAAAATAGGGAGAAAAAGGTAAATTTGCCACAAATAGAAGCCAAGGGACTCATGGATGGAGGAGTTTGGGGTGGTGGCACCTCTGAGTTAATATCCAACTACCCCAAGTGGCCCTTCTGTCAGTGACCAATTTAATCTCATTAAATGGGGTTTCATAACAAAAAAATTTATATATAAACCCACCATTTTTTTCATTAAATAATTCTTGAATAACTCTGGAACACACAAAACCTGGATGTTAATTCAAGGTGAAGCTTTAGCTCCAGGACTGGGCAGAAGCCAAGGCTGAACGTGGTGAACAAGGCTGGAATTAAAGGTTCTTTTCTTTCCTTGAGGGTTTCAGACCTGACTTAGAGCTCCTGCTTTTACCAAAGACGAGGATTTAACCAGACCAAGCTTTCAGGAGGTGAACTTTGGATTTTCTTCCAGACCCCACCGTCCCCCTGCTCCCAGATGGAGCCTCAGTGGGACTCCACTGCCCCATAAAAGCTGTGACTGATGTTTTATATTCATTTCTTGTTTCAATTTGGACTTTTACAAGTGTGCAGTTGATTGGAGGGCCACGTTCCTCCTGGAAAACCCTCAAGGGCTGAGGAAAAATGTGCGACCTGAGCTTTTCAGACAGCAAAGATTCTTCCCTGTGAACTCCAAAAAACTCAACCAACCATAAGAATTGGCAAAAATAAAGGGTGTGTGACTTATATAAGCTCTGACCTGCTGTTTGATGGGATTTTACCCATCAAATGAACTGTAAATTTACAATAAAGTTTGGACCTAATGGCTTAAACATTGAAATTCTGAGAAAAAAAAAAATCTGCTTGAGAATAATTTTTTTTTCATTTCAGACAAATGAGTTCATCTTGGGGCTGGGGGTTATGGGGGGGGGGAGATCCAAGGACTTTTGCAACCACAGAGGTATAAGAAAATCACCATTCCCTGGATAATCTGAAAATATGGAAATGAAACCTCCAAAGCAGAGTCCTGGCAAAGGAACCTCCTCAAATCTGATCCAATAATAGGCTTTAATTCTTTCAACAACCTCGCAGTGACTTTTGCCAGATCAGATTGTCTCATCGGGCTGCCAAAGCTTTTCCAGCCAAATCCCCCAAACCGAAGGTTTCATCCTGTTATGTCCTGGAATGAGGCAAAGAGAGAGAAGAATCCACTTTATTTTGCTTTCTGAGAGCAATGTGAGGACTTCCAGTGACGCAGGAAGGACTTCAAGGGGGACCAGAGGAGATCTGGGGGAAAGGAAGGCCTTGTTTTGTTTGGGCCTTGTGCTTGGGCTGCCACTCAAAGAGACTTTTCCAAGCTCTCTTTCAACATTCACACCTTTTGTGAGGGGCAAAGGAGGGGCTGGATGGGAGTCCTTTGTTGGAAAAGACTGGAAAATGTGGAAAACGGTGGGCAAAGACTTGAATGCTGAAACTGGGGGGAAAAACCGCTGGGAATATCTGCGAAGGTGGAATCGTCCGTGTGGAGATGGTGCTGGAGGTTGGAGTGGCCCAGGGGTGAGGAGAAAATAGTTTTTGTTATTTTTCCACTGCCCACACGGTGCAGATGGGAACCAGCAGACTCGTAGCCTATTTCCAGTTCTGATATTAAATAATAATTATATCATGTTCAGCCTCATTTTACTCTGTCAGGAAATGGGGGGGAAAAAAAAACCCAAACAGACAGAAATGCAAATAAAAAAGAGGAGGAAGAGAGAAAAAGAGAAGTGGAAATAACGGCCTGCAAAGAAACAGAAATCAAACTTGGAGAGGTTGCCAAGGGAAAACCTGGAAGGAGTTTTCAAACCTCTCAAAGATCACGAAGGAGTTCAAAGAAATGTCCTGTTTTCCTGGTCCACTGCAGACAGAACAGGGGAAAATGAACTTTACTATGGAAAGAGTCATTTAGGGAATGTTGTAGAAGAGACTCCAAATAATGAGAGCAATGAAACATTGAGATCTCCCTCTATTTTGGATTTTAAGAACAGATTAGATGCAAATCTAATTCTGATTCAACACTGGGGCTGTGACATGGAATTAATTGTCTGGAGTGGAAAGGTGGTGGATTTGAACACACAAGATGTGCCAAGTTTCCAAGACTACAAGTCTTGATACTTTTTAAAATAATTTTTAATAATATGGGTTTGGGGGATGCTTTTTTTTTCCAACAACTTTGTGTTTCAGAGCTTCTTGCTTCAAATTTCCTTGTTGTTCCAATACAAAGAAATTGGGGGGGGAAATGGTTTAAAAGTTGATTTGAAAGTTGAGTTCTTTGGGGAGAAAAGTTACATCTTTATGCAAGTGATCTGGACTTCCAAACTTTAGGTAGGTTCTGAAAGAACATAGAATGGTTTGGGTTGGAAGGGACCTAAGGGATCATCCCATTCCACCCCCTGCCATGGGCAGGGGCACCTTCCACCAGCCCAGATTGCTCCAACCTGGCCTTGGACACTTCCAGGGATCCAGGGGCAGCCACAGCTTCTCTGGGTGACCTGGGCCAGGGCCTCCCCACCCTCCCAGCCAGGAATTCCTTCCCAGATCTCAACCTAAATTTCCCCTCTTTCAGCTCTCTCAGCTTGACCCCAGATCTTGCTGAACTGGAACTCAGATCTGAACACAGAACAAGGCAGTGCAGTTTTCAGACTTGGCTCAGATCTTCAGGTCAAATCTCTGTTTTGTGCTTCATGTTTGGCCTTAAAGAATTAATTTTTCCTCTCTGTGTTATGATCACCAACTCTATAAAATTATGGAATCATTAAGTTTGGGAAATCCCTCTAAGATCATCAGATCAAACCAATCCCCAACGCTGCCAAGGCCACCACTGCCCCATGTCCCCAAGTGCCACATCCACAGGGCTTTGAAATCCCTCCAGGGATGGGGATTCCAGCACTTCCCTGGGCATCCTGTTCCAGTTCCTGAAGGGGGAACAAAGAGCTCTGCCCTCTCTGCTGACACCATTTGTGAGGAACAATTCCCTGCCCCTCAGGGCTGCAGCCCTGCTGGAAAACCAGAGCAGATAAACCCTCTGGAAGCTGCTTAAAACTGAAGGGGTGGCAACATGGATTCTGGCAACTGGGAATTTGTTCAGCCAGGGATTTCAGACAGCTTGGGAGCAGGGAAAAGCTCACAGTGGAGACAAGACTTCATTGTCCTATCTTTGCTAAAAATAGCTCCCATTCTCCTGCTTCCCAGCAGCCATTTGGCCTTTCCAGCCCTAAATCTCGTGTTCCTGCTCAATCATTTCCCAACTGCCTTCGCTGAAACATGTCAGAGGCTGGTTTAGGACACCCCATGTTGCCAAAGTTAAGCTCAAACATGAGTCAGGACTAAACACCCCCCCAGGCTGGGACAGGACCAAGAGGAACCTTCACAGTCCTGAGTGTCAATGGGTTTCTGCACATTTATCCCGTGTTCCCACTCTTTTTTCCATCCATGTTTTGGGCTTCCCCTGATGAGGGTGAGAGTCCTCCTTCCTGGAGCAGCTTTTGTTCTCTGGGAACACTGAAGGAGTCATGGAACCATGGAATGGTTTGGGTTGGAAGGGACATGGAAGATCATCTCATTCCACCCCTGCCATGGGCATGGACACCTTCCACTAGCCCAGGGTGCTCCAAGCCCCTTCCAACCTGGCTTTGGACACTTCCAGGGATCCAGGGGCAGACACAGCTTCCCTGGGAAATCCATTGCAAGGCCTCCCCACCCTCCCAGCCCGGAATCCCTTCCCAATATCCCATCTAAATCCCTCTACTTGGAGTTTAAAACCATTCCTACCTCTATCTGCCCAGGTAAAAAGTTCTCAATCCTTTGAAAGCTCCCAGAAAAGCCCCTCCCAATCCCTCTTCCCTCCCTGGCCATCCTTCACCCCACCCAGCCACCTCATCCCTCTGCTTCCTCAGCCTGGGTCGCTGTTCCAGTGTGGGATCATCCTTGAGGGACATGCAGAACACCTGAGGGGTTCAGATGCTTCCAAACAGGCTCTTGGGGTGGTTGGATGAGGAGCAAGAGCTCTGCAAGTTCTTCCTTGGGGTCCTGAAGAGCTCTGTGCTTGTTTTGAGTGACACATTTGGTAAATACTTTGCAGGAGGGGCTCAGGATCATCAGAAAGACCCATTTAACTCTGGATCCAGGTGGATCTAAATCCAGGGGCAGGCTCACACCAAACAATGTGAGTGGAGAACGTGGAAATCTCTTGGCTCCCTCTCCAACTTGCTTTTTGCTTTACAAGAGAGGTACAACCCCTGAAACCACTGGAGCACTTCCAAGGGCCAAGAGAGATCCAATATTTACAGCTTTAACATCGTTTAGTGGTTCCCATTCTCTTAAATATATGTGACAGGTTTGATTTTATTGCTGTTCTTCCCAATTAATCCCTTGGATCAGACACACACAAAGGAGTGATAAACGTTTCCTAAGCATCCCAGACCTTGTAGATGTCAAACACTAAAGCCACTGCCTTAGAAACAGGTATTTTGGAGTTTGCCACACACCAAAATGAGGGAGAAGGAGAGTTTTTGGCATAACCCTGACATTCAAAGGCGATTTTGACCCAGGAACTCTGACTAAGCACTGGAGAAACCCCTCAAGACCTTTCAGGGAGACTCTTTTTGTCAAAGCAGCACAAAAGGAAGGAGGGTGCTGAGTGACTCAGGAAATAATAGATGATATCATGTGTTTTTTGTGAAACTCCCTGACTTGAGGATAAAATGCTGACAAAATAAAAATGCTGAAATGCAGCATTTAGAGAATTTAACCTCAGCTGGAGATTGGCATCAAAGTGATTTAAGGCTCTTGCCAACCCCAGCCCACCCGCAGGGGTGTTTTTACCTCTCCTATCTGCTTTGCACTCTTTTTAATCTGTATTTTCAGGGGTGGAGGTGTTTTGGGTGCAGGTTTTTGTCACTATTTTTAGGGTTTTTTTCCTCTTTTTCTCTCCCAGTGGGGTTTTGTAAAAGGGGTTTGTCGTTTCTCATCTGGGAAAAACACAGAGAGGTTTCCCAGGTGTGGGATTTCATCCCAAGGCACGCTGTGGAGAGAGCTAAAAAAAAACAAGGTAAAAAGGGAAGACCAGAGAACTAGGAAAGAGCAACTGTGTCCTAAAGCACCTTTGGGTCTCCTATAAAAACTCCCAACATCCCAGGGATGTCTGGGACACCTCAGAACCTGGCAAACAGCACTAAAAGAGTCCTTGGTGATGATTGTTGTCACCCCAGGCCATGCTGAAGCTCCCACCTGACAGATATTCCAAGGATTGTTTCTGGCTGGGGGTTCAGGTGATGCTGCAGAGCCCTGGGATGCTCATTTTGGAGTCACACGCTTGGATAGCACAGGAAACCCCGAAACTGTGGTCCCTGAGAGCCTGGAAAACTGAGGAAGATCCAAAAAAACATCAGCTTGTTCTTAAACCTGAGGGGTTGATGATGAAAGACCCATTTCTAAAGGGTGATGATGTGAGAAAGAAAGGCAAGTGCAGAGAAACCTCCACCATCACTTTTCCAGGGTTGCTTTCCCATTTATTGATGATGCTGATCCCAAGAAACTCGTCCTTGAGGACTTGTCCCCTCTAAAGGCCTGACCACAGAGAAGATGGACCTTCCCTGCCCTGGGAAAGGTTCAAGGAGGGAATTGAGGGATTACAGACCTTCCTGAGTCCTTCTCTGGCTCTGCCTTGCCCTGAGAAGAAATCAGAGAAACCAGAGCTTGCACTTTACAGTCTCAGGACTTTATAATCTTCGAACCCCACAAAAAGAGCCACAATATTTGCTGGGGTGGGGGAGAAGGCTTTGAACTGAAGCCTTTGAAGGATGATGCAGAGTGGATTCTTCTGCCAAAAACCCAAGCCCTGCCTCTTCATTTCTGCGAGACACCAGGCTCTTACAGCCACCTTTTCATCCACAAGTGGCCCCAGCTGGTTTCTTTAATGTCACCATCCTGCAACCTTAACCCAACAAAAAGAGCCACGAATGTCACGATCTTCTGGGCACAGATGCATTTCTACACCCCTCATCCCACATCCAGCAGCTTTCCAGAGCCCAGAACAACAACAATAATAAAAAAAAAACCTTTTCACATGAAAGTCTCCTCGATAAAAACGGAGAGGTTTGAAATTCTCTCCCCGTCTCTGGTTTCCCCTCAATGGCTTCCAGATTGCAACCGTCTCATTTAGCAAATGAGAGACGTGCTCCCCCCCCTTCCCCTAATTACCAGGGACACAAATTTGGGCTTGGCTGAAAACCTTTCATGTGTGTCCTCCCCAAAAGTTCTGCTGCTGGACTCTGGCCAGGCCTTTGGTGGATGATGCAGGAGCTGGAAGATGATTTTCCCATTAAGGGCCTTGGCTCTGGCAGAAGCCACCAGGAGTAAAATATTAGTTTTTCTTGCTAAAGAATCCACGATGACTCAAAGGCACAGATCTTTGGGGAGAGAGGCTCGTGTTCCTAGAGAATCCCTTTCCTAACCAGAACCATCCCAGCCCTCAAAGCTGTGCCCAGAAATCTGATGTATTTTTTTTTTACAGTCAAGCCAAGGGTCCAAAGGATCAGACCCGGAAAGATCTGGAGAAAACAACCGAGGATTCAGTCAACGTGATTTATTTGGTTGTTTTTCTCTGTGTAAAATGTTGATCTGGACTAAAATAGAGATGAAAAAAATGCAAAAACAATATAAATAAAAAAAAAGGGCTCATGTTTGGGGCGTTGTTTGAGTTTTTGCACGTTGTAGAATCATCAAATGGTGGGATTTTAAATGATAGAATTGTAAAATGCCTTGGGTTGGAAAGGACCTTAAGGGTCATGCAGTCCCTTCCAAGTCCTTGATTCCATTTAGGAAGGGCAGCAAACTCTTGGAAGATAAAATATACTCTGAGTGTGTGTCAGCCAACGTGGGGAGAGGTGGGGAGTGGTGAGGAGGACCAAGGTGGGCTGAGGGTTGGACAGCTGGAGGCCACCAGAGGAATTAATTCCACAGGGGAATTAAATGTGAAGCTGTTCTCTGGGAATTTATACACTGAGCAGGAACTGATAAATCACAAACATGTGCAAAGAGAGATTTCAGTGTTTTCTGCTTCTTTTTTATTATTATTATTATTATCAACATTTTTTTTCTGTTTTGTTTATAAGGGCTTTAAAGGTTTAATTGGTGTGTCAGAAACTAATCAAAACCACTGAATCAAGAGAAATCCTGGCCAGAAATATGAACCAAAATGGGCTGGGAATCAGCTCAGCCAGTAATTCCATGCCAGGGATGCAGTGTGGGATAGATGGGAGCAATCCCTTGCTGGGACCAGTTCTCTCTGCTTTAAAATGATGCAAGGAAAGAAGAATTTGGTGATGGAATGATTCTGAAAGGATGGGGAAATAACCTCCTAAAATACAGAATATTCTTGGTCCCTTGGCTGAAAAAAAACCCCAATTATAATTCCCCAAACCATCTTTTCTGGAGCTGGTGATATTCACCAAGAAAGATTCACTTTATTTTAACTTCGGGTCTTTATTTTTAAATACATTCATATGCAATGAGGATTATTCATTTTTTATTAAATTTAGGTTAATTTTGATTGGGTTGAGTCCCTCCAATCTCTCTGTTTGCAAGAGTTCAGGTTTCTACTGTTGCAAAAGGTTTGGGAGGGGGCACAGGACTCTATTTTTGGGGTTTTTTTCCTTGGTATGATTGATCCTGTTGTTTAAATTCTCTTAATTGCAGTAGTGGCAGTTAAATACGTGATTTAAAGAATATTTATCATGAGAAGAAGAACATCAACCACCCATGGCAGGAGCTGGAATGAGATGATCCTTAAGGTCTCTCCCAATCCAAACCACTCCATGACTATAAGGAAAAAAAACCCAACTGATTTCTGCCCTATAGGAGTAAAATCTTTCATTTATAGGAGTGGAATCACCAGTTAAACATCCAACCAATTAATAGTAATTGGTGTTAATATTAACATTAATTAACCATTTACCACCAATTAAACCTTTACAAGTTTAATTGCATAAACAAAAACGCTCAAACCCCAACAATAATAGTAATAATAGTAAGAGCAGTAGTAATAATAATAATAATAATAGTAAAGAAGAAGAAACCCAGTGAAATCCATATTTACATGTGTTTGGGATTTAATATTTCAACTGGTGTTTTGTAGTTAAAGTTTAAGGTCCATGAGAACACCCTGATGCACATTTTAATTCTGCATCTAGAATTCCAAACGAAATGAGCTGAGATTTGCTGGGGTTTTGTTGGTTGAGGGGTTTTTTTTGCTTTGTTTTGGTTTTTGTTTTCCTTTAAATTATCTATTTTTGTCCATCTTGTCCTTGGAAAATTCCACCCAGAGTTCTGCTTCTCATTCCCACTTCCACTGTAATTTGTAGGAGTAGAATCTTTAATCTCCTTTGAATACAGATTGAAGGAGGAGGACCATCAGAGATCATCAGAGGGATCATCAGAGACACTCCAAAGTGGGATGGATATTCCTAATTTCACCTGGAGCAAGGATTTCCTCCTTAACTGGGATAACTCCCTCGGGCAGAGGAGCTCACAGATGTTGCTCTCTGCTCCTGCCTATCAAAAGGCAGAGCAAAAAGCTTTCCAATCCTTTTTTCCAAGTAAATGTGGCTGCAAAGGGCCAATTCTCAGGAGATGGAACTGGCTGCAGCAGCTTCCCATCTCGTTCCATTGCGATTCCCGAAGCCGGAGTTCTTGGCACCACCGAGGAATTCTCTCTCTCTCCAGAAGCAGAGCCAAGGGTGAACAGAGGCAAACAAAGTTTCTCCTCCTCTAATTTGGGCAGCTGGCACTTTCCAGCTCCATGTGGTGGGCCTGGAACACCAAACAAGGGAGTTTATCCACTTGTTTGTCGACTCGGGCGCCAAAAGAGGACAAATAACGTCTTTATCGCTCCCAAAGACAAAGCCTGGCAGCATCACGTGGATCAGATGGATCACAAAGCCCAAACAAGCAGGGCAGGACCTCATTTCAGCCTCATTTCCTATGGAAAAGGAGTCTTGCTAGAATTTAAAGCCTTTTTCTGTGTGGGGGTGAAGCTGAATCAGGCAATGACCCCCGAAGAAGGCGAGGGGTGGTGTCCAAGCTGACTCACATCCCTCACTCTTCCAGTGGGAAACACACCCAGACCTGCTCTTCCACCACATTTTAAACAATAACCTGGAACCCAAGAATTCCATCTACTCCTTTTCACTTACAATTTCCATTTTCCCTGCTGATCAATCCCCCCCCCATCCCCTCCCACAGCTGAGCCAGAAGGTTTGGAATCAAATCTTTTAAACTTTTAAACTTTCTTGCTTCTTGTTGTTTGAGAGATTTCTCTGCTTTCAAACCTCTTCTTTCAAGTGCTTCATTTGTAAGAGGCAGAACATCTTCTACTTGGCTTCCTGTTATTCTCACAAAATCACTGTTTTGATGATTTCTTTCTTTCTTTCTTGAGGAATAATCTTCCATCACAGCGATGCAAGTCCCGATAAGTGAGTTCTGGAGGCAAGAAAAAAAAAAGAACAGAGATCGTTAAAACTGTAACAAGATAAAGCTGATTCTGCATCAGCATTATAAAAGAAGCATTTGAGGGTTTTTCACAAAGAAACTGGGGCATTGAAACTTTGTACAAGCCACGAGGGTGGTGATATTTATCAGAAGAAAGCACGGAAAGGCCTTTTGAAACTTCACTGACGTAGAGGAAAGTTGTCTCCTGATTTGAACACAGGTTAGATCGGCTCCAAAACGTCTGTTCCTCAGCCGATTTAGAAAGAACTTCAAATGTTACTGCAAAACCTTTGTAAAGAAAGATTTTGTGGTACAGAGCCTGCAGAGTTCCCAGTAACCAGTTTTAGGGTTAAACACAGTATCTGCTCACACACAAGGGCTGGAGAAGCAGCTTAAGATAAAAAAAGAAGGCAAAAGGGACCTCAGAGGTCACCCAGTCATCAATTACATCAAGTTTATTCCTGAGAGTTCTCTGACTAAAATAACCCTAAAATGCCAGAATTCCCACTGTTTCCTGAGCAAGGAATCAGAGTTTTCCAACACTCCCCTAAAAATAGTTTTAGGAACTGCTGATTTTTAGGTCTTCTAAGGACTGAGATCAATCCACAGAGGTTTTGGAAAGGTGGGTGGGTCAGGCAAGAAAACTCGTAGCCAAAACTTCCCTGTATTTCTGAGTGAGAAACTATGGAATTATTAAAACTCCGGGAATGGGAGATGGGGGTCATTGCCTGACAGGACTGGATGAAACTGTAACAGTCACCCAAAATCAGCCCTGAAAACTAATCAAGGTGTTGGGAGTTTGTGCTCCTTTTTGGCACCTAAAACGACCTCAGGTCACAGCTGGGGGAGGCAGCAGAGAAAATTCCTCCTCCAAGGACAGTGACCCATCCAGAGAGTGAATAACCCACATTTCCAAGGAGCATTTGGGTGGGTGGAATGAGAAATAGGAAAGGGAAGAAGATCATTATGGTGCTGAACGACCTGGGGTAGTGGAAGGTGTCCCTGCCCATGGCAGGGGGTGGAATGAGCTGAGCTGTGATGTCCCTTCCAACCCAAACCAGTCTGGGAGTTTGGGATCAGGAGATTTGAGAAATTCATTAGAGAGCCCTAGAGGTGGATTTAATTGAGGACTAATTAGTATGAGTGGAACTTTTCACTCTTTTCTTCTGGCAGCACCACAAGTCAGGAGGGTCAGAGCCCCCTGGGACAGGAGGCAGAGACCTGAACGCTCAGCACTCCGTGACAGGTCATGGAATCATGGAATGGGTTGGGTGGGAAGGGACCTTAAAACTCATCCAGTGCCACCCCCTGCCATGGGCAGGGACACCTTCCACCAGCCCAGGCTGCTCCAGCCAGGCCATGGACACTTCCAGGGCTGGGCTGTGGTGCTGTGAGTTGTAGGACACGGAAACCTGGGTGGTCACACCAAGCTGGAGCTCCTCATGTCCTCCAGCTGTGCTTAATCTTCCACTGCCAGGGATCTTAGGGCTGCTGGAAATATTGCTGCTGAAGCCTTGGTGCTCTTTCCATGGGCCACTTCCAGCAGGTGTTATTCAGTTCCCCACTTCCAGTGCTAGGAGGGATTAGCAGGGTTGGTTTGCACGGAGCAAACAGCAGGAGACAGATAATTATCTCTTGCCAAAGCCAACCTTTCAGGGTCTGCTCACCAGTTCTGAACCAGGCTCTGGAGCTGCCACGTGCCCAGCCTTGGAGAGTCTTTGCCAGGAGCAGAAGGACCTTTCAGTGCTGCCTTTGCTCCTGAATAATAATAATAATAATAATAATAATGTGGATTTACACAAACTTCCTCTGCTCCTCAGGCTGCACAGAGAGGAGCTGTTGCTCAGTCAGGGGTTGAGAGAGCAACACTCACAACTACTGGGATTTTCTTCATGGTGTCCTGGAGATAATCCCACTGATCTGGGAAATAAGGACACATGGGAGCACAGCAAGGGACAGTGTCCCCATTCAGCCCCGGCAGGATGGAGCATCTTGACCCACCTTGACACTTAAAATATTAAAAAACCCAAACAATCCTTTCACTTACCAAAGGTCCTGGAATTCAAACCTCCACAGCAGATGATATTTGTGATTCTTGCTAATTCTTTGTGATTATTACACTATTTTGGTCACGATTACACCTCCACCATCTCTAGAAACAGCCCTTAAATAATCCATTCAGGGATTTGCTAAGCTTTCAACACTTCCAGGGCTTAAATTACTTTCCTTTTAAATTACTTCCCTTTCCTTCTTGGTCTTCAACACCTTGTTTCTCCCAGATCAAGGGGAACCATCAACCAGCAAGAAAACAAAGTTCAGTACAAAATTTAGTCCTTCCATGCAGTCAAGATTTGGCCAAGCACCTCCAGAGAATGGCCCTCATGGCTGAATGGATTTTTGACTTCCAGCTTATCCCTCTGCCCAAGATAAACTCAGGTGTTGCTCTCTCCACAACCACTAAAGGTCTTCTCATACCTTAACTCCTTCCCAGTAAAATCCCAGTAAGCCAAGCCCTGGTGACCTTGGGATCAGCTCTTTAAAGATCAAGAGTTGTTCCTCACTGAAGGGTGGAGGAGACCGGGTTGACCTTCCAGGGAGCACCTTCCCTCCATCCCATCTCCTTCCATTCCTCACAGGTGACAGAGCAAGTCTCCAAATCCAACATAAATCATCAAACACTGACAGGAGAGAAATCTGAGAGCTCTTCACATCTGGCAGCCGAGTGGCTCTTGCTGAGCTGTTGAGAGACCCCAGCAAGAAAACAGAGCCCCCGGAGAAAATCATCCCCTCTTCCCACCCCTGGGAAATATGTCATTTCTGATAGTTCCCTGCATATTTGATGAGGGAAGGAAGGAATCCAATCCGTGGTTTTGCCTCCAGGCACCCTTGTATTGATTGTTCTCTCACCACCTTATCAGTTATTTATTCCAAGTCAGCTCAGCAGGGCCAGGCCTGGGGAAGGAGTTTGGATGAGTTGATTCCAAAAAACAGCCACCAGGTGATATTTCTTCTAAATGGAATATTAACTCAAGTCTGGACAGGAAAGGGGAGTTAAAGAGCATTGGTAAATGTTGGGGGGGGTTTGGATTTAACTGGGGAAAAGTTCTTCTCCAGAGCTGCTCTGTGTTCCCCTTGGAGAGGGACTGGGGACAAGGGATGGAGGGACAGGACACAGGGAATGGCTTCCCACTGCCAGAGGGGAGGGAGAGATGGGATATGGGGAAGGAATTGTTGGCTGGGAGGGTGGGGAGAGGCTGGAATGGATTTCCCAGAGAAGCTGTGGCTGCCCCATCCCTGGAAGTTTCCAAGGCCAGGTTGGAGCTCATTAGAAGCCCTGGAAGGTGGTGTTGGGGTATCCCATGGGCTTTCTGCAAAGCACAGCGAGGCCTGAAATTGGGGACCCAAAAACTGAGAGGGCCAAGTTCAAAGGTGCAAAGTCATTTCCTCTGGGGTGATATGAGAGAGTCCTTTACCACCTCCATGATGCACCTCAGGCTGATCCTCTGGCTCACCCTTCTTCCAGTTCTGAAACTCTTCAATCTTTGTCCACTAAATTACAACTCTGGGATTGGGAGGGGATTGTAGAACCATGGAATCGCTGAGGTTGGAAAAGCCCTCTGAGATCATGGAGTTCAACCATCCCCAGCACTGCCAAGGCCACCACTGCCCATGTCCCCAAGTGCCACATCCACAGGGCTTTGAAATCCCTCCAGGGGTGGGGACTCCACCACTGTGCCAGGGCTGGGCAGCCCTTTCCAGGATGGAATTTTCCCACCTGCCCCTGCCCTGGCACAGCCTGAGGCCGTTCCCTCTCCTCCTGTCCCTTGTTCCCTGGGAGCAGAGCCCGCCCCCCCCCAGCTCCCCCCTCCTGTCAGGGAGTTGCAGAGCCAGAAGGTCCCCCCTGAGCCTCCTTTTCTCCAGGCTGAGCCCCCCCAGCTCCCTCAGCTGTTCCTGTTGCTCCAGCCCCTTCCCAGCTCCCTTCCCTTCCCACCCTCCAGCCCCTCAGTGTCTTATGAGAGGCCCAAAACTGCCCCAGGATTCGAGGTGTGCCCAGCACAGGGAATTCACTCTTCATTTGCTCTGTTGGGTGAAGACTCAGAGCAAACCTCGTTGCTCTGCTGTGAGAGGCTGAGGGGGCATCAACCCACCAGCGTGTTGAGCCCCCCCATTGCTCTCTCAGGGCATGGGAGCCCCTCTGTGCCCGCTCAGGGGTGGCACAGGAAGGCCCAGGGGGTGTTCAGGGGATGATTCGGGGAACAGGAAGGATGTGGTGGGTGGTATCAGCAGCAGAAACAGCAGCAATCAGACACAGGGATCTTAAAATACTCCCCTTTCTGCCTGGGAGGGTGACAAACCCCCCCTCACACCCTCCCTCTGGGTGTGAGAGCAAAAGCAGAGCTGGAGTTGGTCACATTGTGGCAGTGGCCTCATTTTGGCTTCCTGTTGTGAGCAAAACCCCCCCTTGTTCTGAGAACAGAACCACTGGTAGAAGGTGGCAAATAAAACCCTCCTCGTGCTGCTGCTGGACCAAACCTTGCACTAAACCCAGCTCCAGGGCCCTCAGTTAACAGAATCAGGAGCTCTTACCCACCTTCTCAGATAAAAAAAGCAATAAACGAGGCACAAACCGATTTAGATCCCCTTGCATCTTATTTTTTAAGGGTTTAAAGGTGTCATGTTTCGTGTTGGATGCTCAGAGATGTGGGTTTTCTCCTTGCAGTGCAGTGTCCATCCATCCTCTGCCCACCCTCAGCTCAGGAGCTGCTCAGTCCAGGCTGTTCCTGGGCTGTGGGGTCAGGAATCAGGACACAAAACAGAGCTGGAATATCATCCTTAACCCAGTGCAAGTGCTCAGCACTGTCAGCACCTGCCCCTGACGAGCTCTCCTTTGGCAAAGAGCTGTTTTTTAGGAAGCAATGGGCAAGTGGGCGATTTAAAACCATATAAATTGGCACCAGCAGTGTCACAAAACCCCTTTTTAGCAGCAAACAAGCAAGGCAATAAATTCCCTGCTCTCTCACATCTGTCTCCTGCCCTATTATTTTCCCTTCAGCTGAATTTTGGACTCGATTTTGTCAAATAATTTTGTTGAAAAAAGGTGTCTCAGCTCATTGAAGGGGAGTTGGATTAAATCACCTTTAAAGCCTCCTTCCAACCCAAACTATGCTTTGATTTTATAATAAAAGCAGCATGTTTTTCTTTATATAAAATTCATCTATTTAATGTTGTGCTACAATTCAACTTCTCCTCTTCCATCAATACCTACACCCTGAATTTGAAGATCAACAAGCCCCAGTCACAGCTGGGGGAGGAATTTGGCCCTGGCCAAGGTGGACATCAACCAATTCCAAATTCACAGGGTGATGGTGTAAAACACACCTGCACAGCAGAGCATTTCCCAGGGATGAATCCCACTTTTATAAGTCTGGAAGCTCCAATTAAAGGATGATTCCTGTTGTTCTTTCACCAGGTGCAGCGACACTGAGCACAGGAGGGAGAGATTCCACCAGGATGGATTCACTGGCTCAGCCCTTTTCTGTATTTTATAAATATTTTGTGTATTATTTTATGTATTATTTTT
>VYXB01004260.1:37012-60220 GCA_013397135.1 Pachyramphus minor | reverse complement strand
GATACAACATAATATCATATAATACAATATAATATATATAATATGATACAACATAATATCATATAATACAATATAATATATATAATATAATATATGCTCAATTATAGATTTGAGGAGGGTGGAAGGTGACAAATTCAGGGTTGTTTTGTTTTGTTTATTTGGGTTTTTTGCTGATCAAGGAAATATTTTGGTTTAATTCCCTTCTCTTTCTCCAAAACTGCCAACTTTGGCCACATTTTTTCCCAGGACAGAAGTTGCTGTGACATCCAAAGTGGTTCTTCCTCTTTGTTCTCTCCAAGGTTGGTTTGGCTACAAGACCTTTGTCTCCATCATCCCATTCCCAGAGAGCTTTAAAGCTGGAAGAACATCATTTTTTGGGAAATATCCCTTCAGATATTGGGAAAACGCCTCATTTTTTGTTTCTTCCCCCAATATCTGAGTTGTGTTGGCTTTGAAAAATCAACTTTTCCTTCTGATTCCATCCCACCTTTGGCTTTCCCAACTCACTGGATCTCAGGCCCGAATTTCCTGGAGTTTCTTTTCTCTGAGGAAACCAAAGAGAAGCTCCATAACCAGATTTCCAACAGGAGGGATGATAATATTTTTTTTACAGATTAAAAAGCAGAAACCAGGATCATGATATAAAAAAATCAGGAAAGCAGAAAGAAAACAACGGGATAAGGAATAAAAATTAAGGAAAAGCCACTGGAGATGCAGCAGTTTATAAAGGAGGGGGATTTTGTTGTAGATCTGAAAACTGATTTGACTTTTTATCTAAGCAGAAATTGTGGCCACAGAGTGAAAAAGAAAAGGACAAGGAATGTTCCAAGGTCAGGGTTTGACCAAGGGAGCTGTGAAATGCAGCTTTTTTCGGGCCTCCAGGGTGGTTTCCTCTGAAACCTGAGTGTGGCCTTCCTCTCTGATGGTTCTAAATTCAGGAGAAAAATAGGAATAACTGCTCCAAAATGACATGGAATGGGCTCCTCCCAGCTGCACCCTGTCATTACCCAGTGCATGGCTCGTTATCAAACCCATAATCATGGATTGCTGGGGAGAGCTGAGGCCCACACAAGACCTGGATTATTTTCCATGGTCCCTGAATGCAGCACAAAAATAGAACCACTCTCCAAGATGTAATTTTCTGGGCAAATAATATAAAAATACTCTCAGTGCACCTCAGGCATCGGGAGTTTTATGTTCTGTTCTGCATGGAGGAAATCTCCAGCTCCTTAAGGAAGAATCCAAGGCTCGATTTGCAGTTTTCAGGAAGGTTTGGAACCCCCTGGACAAAAAGGTGGCACCTGAAATAGTGAATTAAAGAGGAAAAGGTCACAGTGGCTTGTCCTGATCCGTAGGGAGGAGCTGGAAACACCCACAGGATTAAATTGTGTGAGAATTCCAAGGGAGGTTTGACATTCCCAGCATCCTAATTGCCTGTTGGGAATGGATGATAATACAAATCAAGGAACAGGAGTTGGAACAGGAGGAAGGGAAGGGAAAAAGGAAAGGAAAAGGCAAAAGGGAAAGGAAAAGGCGAAAGAAAAGGGAAAGGGGAAAAGGGAAAGGAAAAGGCAAAGGGAAAGGGAAGGAGAAAAGAGAAAGGAAAAGGGAAAAGAAAAGGGAAAGGAAATGGCAAAAGGAAAGGAAAAGGCAAAGGCAAAAGAAAAGGAAAGGGAAAAGGGAAAGGACTGACAAGGTTTGGGAAGGAGAAGGAGAAGGAAAGGAAATCTTAGAATAGCCTCAGTATCAAAGCAAAAGGCATCTCAAAGGTCCAAGGAAAAGCATAAATTGGCAGCAAACATCTCCTTCAGCCTCCTGTGCAGCCCAAGGGGATCCTGATACACCCCCCAAAGCAAACAGTGCATGGAACACTCCACATTCCCAACCTGCTCCCAGCTCCCTTGGATCCCAGCCCGTGGAATCCCAGCCAGGTATTTGTTGCTCTCCAGGTTGTGTTGACAGGAGGATAAATCCCCCCTTGGCTCTGGGTGGGGGATTAAACCCCAAACACATTTGGGGCCATCGGGCCCCTGGAGCTGATTTGGGATGAGATAAGGGGCTGTTTGCTCCCGGTTTAAGAGGCACTTCCAACAAGGCAGCTCCTGCTCACAAATGGGGAGAAAGCACAGATTCCCCGGGATTATTTAGCTAAATACAGAAATTCCCTGCTTAGGAAACTTAAAGTGTCCTGGCAGAGCAGCAGGAAAGGAAGGGGAAATGAGAAAAGCACAAAATGGCAAATGTTTGGTTATGTGTTTACATTTAATAGTGTAAAAGAAGCTGGGAAACTTGGACGAAGAAAAATTAAAAGATTGGGAAAAAATCAGCTTTTATGTAAGCTGATTAGGGATGTAAGATGTAAGATTAGGGAAAGCTTCTGCTAAGGNAAATTCCCTGCTTAGGAAACTTAAAGTGTCCTGGCAGAGCAGCAGGAAAGGAAGGGGAAATGAGAAAAGCACAAAATGGCAAATGTTTGGTTGTGTGTTTACATTTAATAGTGTAAAAGCAGCTGGGAAACTTGGAGGAAGAAAAATCAAAAGATTGGGGAAAAATCAGTTTTTATTTGGATGTAAGATTAGGGAAAGCTTCAGCTAAGTGTTCCAATCACAGAATCCCAGAAGGTTTGGGTTGGAAGGGACCTTAAAGATCAATTAGTCCCAAAACCCTGCCATGGGCAGGGACACCTTCCACCAGCCCAGGATGCTCCAACCTGGCCTTGGACACTTCCAGGGATCCAGGGGCAGCCACAGCTTCTCTGGGAAACTCATTCCAGGGCCTCCCCACCCTCCCAGCCAGGAATTCCTTCCCAATATCCAACCTAAATCTGCCCTCCTTCAGCTCAGAGCCAGCCCTTGCTGGGTAGTTTAGAGTGTTCTTGAAGGCCCTAAAACAGGGACTGTCCCATTTCTGGAAGGTGTTCCCAAATCTTCCCTTCCCAAACCTTCCCTTCCCAAACGTTCCCACATCCACACTCATTTATTGTTCATAGTGTTGGACACAAGGACTTTTCCTGACCCTCACAAAAGATTTGTTTTTCCATAAAACCAACCCTTCCCTTCTTTTTCCTTCAAAATAGGCTTTGCCCAACATTCCCAGAAAAAGGATCAAAGGGGAAAACAGGGAGTGCAGGTGTGGGAAGGATCTGGCTGAGCAGATTTGCTCTGTGGTGGCTTTTTTCATTCCCAGGACCCAAAAAGGGATATTGGGAAATCAAAAAATTGAATTCCTGCTTCAATGGGAACACAGAAGCCTCTAAAATGAGGGAAAAGGGGGTTTTAGGGAGATGATTTTAGGATCCCCCGTTAGAGGGCATCTCTCCCCTTCCTGTGGAACATCCTGAGGCTGGAGCTCGGACTCCTGGTGCCATCAGCCCCTTCCTGCTCCTCTCCCGGAGCCAAAACTGCTCCTGACAATGCTTTGCTTTGCTTTCAGGTGGGGGGTTTCTGGCTTTTTAATTTTCATTGGTTTTTTATTCTTTGAGGGTTTTTTTTGGCTGGTTTTTGGGGGTTTTTTCCCACCCAGAAATGAGAGTTCACCTCAGAAATTTTTCATTTCACAGCCTCGTTCCCCAATTTTAGCAGCACTTCACTAATAGTGTCTTACACTGGGTTTCATCAGCCCCTAAATGAGAAGGAACTTCTTGGCTGAGAGACTGGGATTAACTTCTAAGAGCCCTTGGCAGATTATCCGAAGATATTTGACAGTCTTGCCCCAAAAAATCCCTTTCTCACCCTCGCGATCTCCACTGTTGGATTAAATATTTGCTTTACCCTTAAGGTGATTTTCCTGCTGACAGGAATCAAGGAAAACTGCAGCCAGGACTTTTGTTTGCTAATGCAGTCAGGATATTCTGGAAATACTGCCAGGCTGGGAGAGCTGGGGGGGTTCCCCTGGAGAAGGGAAGGATCCAGGGAGAGCTGAGAGCCCCTTGCAGGGCCTGAAGGGGCTCCAGGAGAGCTGGAGAGGGACTGGGGACAAGGGAGGGAGGGACAGGACACAGGGAATGGCTTCCCACTGCCAGAGGGCAGGGAGAGATGGGAGATTGGGAAGGAATTCCTGGCTGGGAGGGTGGGGAGGCCCTGGCACAGGTTGCCCAGAGAAGCTGTGGCTGCCCCTGGATCCCTGGAAGTGTCCAAGGCCAGGCTGGAGCAACCTGGGTTAGTGGAAGGTGTCCCTGCCCATGGCAGGGGGTGGCACTGGATGAGCTGTAAGATCCCTTCCCAACCAAACCATTCCATGATTCTGTGGTTGTCTGACACTCATTTGAGCCTTATTTTCATGACTGGAGTTAATTGAACCGTTCCAACTGTACTGATCCACTGAGTTGTTCTGATTTTCTGCCTTAAGAGAATCATTACTTCATTCCCCCTCTAATTGCAGGAGATCAGCTCTGCCCTGCACCTGCTGAAGCCTATTTTTGCCTTGGCTAATTCTGAAAATAGGCCCAGGTAGCACTAAATAATTGCAGGGAAGTCACAGACTGCTGGGACACGGAGGATTCCAGGGAAGCTTGACCTAAACCCACTTAGAGCTCCTTCCAAACTAACATTCAGCTCCTGCATGTTTTAATACAATTGGAAAACTAAATGCTTCCCTCTCCCTGAGCCTCAGACGTGGAATATCAGGGCAAGGAAAAGCAGAGAGGTGCCAAGGAAACATCATTTTCCCCCGGCAAGGAGAGTGGCAATGGTGAAAGGATCATCTGGGACTACATAAAGTTTAATTTCCCAATTTCCTCCCCCTCTCTTCTCTTGCCTTCATCACCCCCAGCTTACAGGAGCCTTGTGTTAAGAGGGGATTTAATTCATTCTTGGAGTGAGATTGATCTTCTGACCTGGGCTTCCCTTTCCCTCCACAGGGCAGAGCACAGGGGATAAGAAAGTTTTCCTTGGATAGGTTTCAGGAGCTGATGTTCAGCTCTGTAACATTCCCATCCAGCAGATGTAAAACAATCTGTCCACGACTGAGATCTCACCATCAGCCAGCCCAGGGAAAGTAAATCCTGCTTCCAAAGGTTTAATCACCCCTTCAGAGTTCAGAGCAGCATTAAATCCAATTATCATGGGTGCTCCTGGATCCATCTGAATCCTCTGGGATTTGTTGTGGGTTTGGCCCTTTCCCAGAGCAGAATCCTGGAGCTGAAGAAAAACCTCCAGGGGACCAGTTATCCCCTTTTTCCCAGTGACAGGATTTCTGACAGATGCTTGTCAAACCTGCCCTAAAAACATCTGGGAAGGGGAAATTCCTCCCCTGTGCCCACAGTTCTTCCCAGTGCCTCGTTTTTTTAAGGTGAGCTGAAACAAGGGGACTTTTAAAGGTCCCTTCCAGCCCAACCTATTCTGTGGTTCTCTCATTTTTCACTCCTTCAGCCATGGGAGGCTTCTCAAAGCCTGATCTTAACCTCTTTATTCCATGCTAAACCCTTGACTTCCTATGTTGTTTTTTTTTTCTCCATGAGTCTTGGAGACCAGATTATTCCTTTCTGCTTCAAACACCCTCAGACTGAGAAACAGAACATCCATGAGGGGGATTAATAATCTTCATATATCTAAGCCAGCTCAAAACACCTCCCTAAGCCCCGTGAGAGCTGCAGCTGATATTTGAAATGCTGCCAAGGGCCTGAATTTCATTCAAGAGTTTGATGGTTTGAGATTCACCCCGTTAAAAATATGATTAAAACAGGCCAACTGAGTTTTGCCTTGGATGTGCCTTTTTTTTGAGTCCAGAATACATGAAAACTGTGTGGTTTGAAGCCTGTGGGGGTTAAATATTCCATGTGTGTTGTCCCACTGACACTGGAGCAGCCCTTCCTTCTCCCATGGTCTGTACTGGGAGGAACAAGGTCACGGCAGCAGTTCAGCCACCCTTTGGGTGATTTCCTTCATTATTCCACTTGTTCTGCCACAAAGGAATAATTCCTCCCTCATACCCAGAAAAGGAATTCAAGGGGACAAGTTGTTGGTGTGTCCTCCACCTGCCTGCCTGGATTAAACCCCCTCAGTGGCCTTTTTTAGGGGAGGAAGAGAGAGAATTTCAGTGCTCACAAATCCACTCCAGCTCCTGGTACCTGAGAAACATCGAGACCTGTTGGAACAGCAACACAGAAATACAGAAGGGGTAAAAAAAAGAGATTTTTGAGCCACTGGACTGCTGGAAAGTGTCCTGCTTTAATCATGTGATTAAATATGTGAAGCTGTGGCTGCCCCATCCCTGGAAGTGCCCAGGGCCGGGCTTGGATGGGGCTTGGAGCAACCTGGGATGGTGGAAGGTGCTGGAACAAGATGAGCTTTAAGGTCCCTCCCAACCCAAACCAGTCTGGGGTTCTGTGAGCAGTTATCAAATCCCAAGAGATGGGTTTGGATGGAGGATCAGTGGTTGGGATCCACTGTGCAGTGATATGAGGGTTATATGATTCTGTAGTGGGCAGTGGTCTGGAGGGGCTAATGAGCAAAATTTTGAGGGAGTTGTGCTCTTTTTTAACACCTCTCCCTCTCGAGAACCACATGGGCAAGTAAAATGGGTGAATAATCTTTGGAATAGGACAACCAGATCCAAGTGTCACACAGAGATCCAAATCCCAGATGGGACAGGGGGGACAGGGGAAACTTGGACTTTTAGAGCCACCTCACTTTGCAACAAAGAGCAACAGGACAGAAATGAAGAGCAGAGGGGCCAAAAATGGGATTTTCCTTTTCTATTCCCAACACTTCCCAGGTTGGGAATGGTATTATCAGTTTCCAGCTGGGGAAAAACCAGGGCAAAACCCCTTAACCTGTGTCCACTATCCTGGAAAACTTTGCTCAGGAAGTCAAATGTTGTGGATTTGATCAATCCATTGCCAAAAAAGGATGTTTCAGTGGGGAAATAAGGGATCATTTTGTAGCAGGTAGTCTAGGACAAGGCAGTACGACTGAAATTAAGCTTTTATTTGGAAAGCAAAATGTAGGGATTCACTTTTCTCACAGGGGAAAAGGGAGAGCCTTGACCTTTTCCAAGGCCAGCTTGAAATTCAAACTTGCCTTTAAAGCAAAAAAAAAAACCCCAAAGAGAGCAACAACAACCAGCCCTGCGTGGAGCTGTGCACCGAAAAATGCCATTAGTCACACTTGCTCTCTAATAATTTCACAGCCCGGGGCTTTGGGAGCCTTTCCTGGAGTGATTAACAAGAGCTTAGGCCCAATTAGTGGTGGGTGCAGGGAGGGAGAACATCTCCGTGCCAGGCTGCGTGTTCCCAGGGCTCGGGAACAGGGAATGCGGGAATGAGGGAATGAGGGAATGAGGGCAGCTGTGCCTCCAGCATCTGGAGAACCCTTCCCCAGCCCACCCGGCAAGGGGTTGTTGTGTCCCAGCCCCTCCCCGGGACAGCGGGGATGTGAAACACCGGGAGAAGGGGCAGGAGCGGCGCCGGTTCAGCAAATACGAGGAGAAAACACCCGCAGCGAGGTCCCGGTGCCGCCTCGGGCTCAAACACCGGGAGATTTTAACGGGAAGCACCGGGGGAGGTGGCGGGTTTGGGTGTTTGGGAGCTGAGACCCCGGGAAAAGGGATGGAGTGTGAATGTGTGAGCGATGAGGCAAAGAAACGGCGCCGGGTGTTGGGAAAACCAGGGGCACCTCAGCGGGAATTTGCTGTTCATAGCAGTGATGTCTCCAGATAAATTCATTCTCGCTGCTTTTTGCAATCAATGCGGAGAAATGAACGTTTTGAGGGGGTTTTGCTGTTGGTTTAGGTGTCTGTTCAGCAAGTCTTCACCTGATGTCGTCAAGCACCCTGGAGAAAAGGAGGGACCGGGAGCTCCCCACGATTCCCTGACACGAGGGTGGAGCTGGGGGGGTTCGGGCTCCGCTCCCAGGGAACAAGGGACAGGATGAAACAGCTCCAAGGGAACGTTTCAGGTGGTTTTAAGGGAAATCCCCTCCTGGAAAGGGCTGCCCAGGGTGGTGGTGGTGGATCCCCATCCCTGGAGGGATTTAAGATCCCTGTGGATGTGGCACCTGGGGACACGGGGCAGTGGTGACCTCGGCATCAGGTGGGACTTGGTGATCTTAGAGGTCTTTTGCAACCTAAATAAATCTGTGAGGCCATGAAAAAGCAGGGGAAGTCCTCCAAAGCCACGCTCAGTGCAACAGCACAGGGGAGGGTGGAGGCAGGACACAAGGCTCAGCTTTATTTCTTCAGCATCCAACCTGGAGCACAGGAGGATTCCATGTCTGTGAAGATGGATCCCAGGGATGATTGACCACAGAAGTGTCTGGGGAAGGTGAAATATGCTCAGGAGTAAAGGAGGGGTTACAATAATTGCAAACCTCTGGTGCAAAAGGTGATTTTTCAAAGCTTCTATTTCAGCCAGTCAGTTGTGAGTTTTATTTTAGGAAGAGACACGACTCCAAATTCCAATTTTCCCCTTTTTTATTATTCATTTATTTTTTAAAACCTGGGCAAGGGTGATGTTTTCCTTGCCTTATTTGTGGAAACTGCTGGATCATGTTCCCATTTTCTATTTAAATCATGAAGTCGAACCCCTTCACAGGCTCCTTCTGTGCAGTCAGCTCAGTGTCAGGGTCAGCACTGCAGGACTGAAAGGGGTTGTTTGCATTAAAATCCCAGAACCTCAGAATGCTTTGGGTTGGAAGGGACCTTAAGGATCATCCAGTGCCACCCCCTGCCTTGGACAGGGGCACCTTCCACCAGCCCAGGTTGCTCCAACCTGGCCTTGGACACTTCCAGGGATGGGGCAGCCACAGCTTCTCTGGGTCATGAAGCCTTTATCCATGGAAATGTTCCCATGCAGGGAAGCATTTAATGAAAGAGGAGCAGTTGCCATGGCAACCACCCATCTCTGCTGCCCACCACCTCCCCGTTCCCGCTCCCATTTCCCTCTGTTTTCCTTCATCCAGCCAACAACAGCTTCCTGCCCCTCCAGTGACTCATCCCTTCCCTGTCCCAGTCTGTCACCTTCCCAAAGCCAAGGAAAAGAAAGGTTTCCCTGGCCCTGCCCCAGCAGAGCTGTTGTGCCAGTGCTCACCTCCTGCTCTCAGGGGTTGTCCCCAGGGATTGCACCATCTGCAAGGCAGTAGGCTTAGATGGGAGATTGGGAAGGAATTCCTGGCTGGGAGAGTGGGGAGAGACTGGAATGGATTTCCCAGAGAAGCTGTGGCTGCCCCTGGATCCCTGGAAGTGTCCAAGGCCAGGTTGGAGCACCCTGGGCTAATGGAAGGTGTCCCTGTCCATGGCAGGGGGTGGGATGAGATGATCCTTAAGGTCCCTCCCAACCCAACCCATCCTGTGGCTCTGTGATTCCATGAGCCATCAATGTGCCATTGTGGAAGAGAAGACCAAGAGTATTATGGACTGCATCAGGCACAGTGTCCCCAGCTGGCTCAGGGACTTGATCCTTCCCCTCTGCTCAGCTCAGGAGTCACATCCCACCAGAGGGACCAGTGAAACTTGATTTAAGGCTCTCAGACTTGTCTCTTATGAGGAAAAGCTGAGAGAGCTGTGACTGCTCAGCCTGGAGAAGAGAAAGCTCAGGGGGGATTGGCCATTCTTAGAAATTTATAGAAACTAGTAGAAATTCATAGAAATGAATAAAAATTAATAGAAATTAATAGAAATACCTGCTGAGGGCAGTGAAGACAGCTGAGACAGGCCCTTGTCAGTGCCCAGTGACAGAACCAATGCGATCAAAAAATGAAATCATGAATATTTTGCTCCATCAGAATTAAAGGTCCTTTACAGTCAGGCAAACACTGGAAGTGGTTGCCTGGAGAAGTTATGGAGTATCCACCTGTGGAGAAATTCAGGATGCAGCTGGACAGAGCCTGGGCACGGGGCTGTGGGTGATCCTGGTGTGGGTGGGGGTGTGGGACTGGGTGATCAATCAGTTCCAGACCAAAGCACATCAATGTTTGGAAGATTCCAGATGCACCATCAGCCCCTTTTTCCCCCCGTGGTCCCAAGGTGCTGTTGGCAGGATTTGGGAAGCTGGGCCTGTGTTGGCTCAAAGCTGGGAATGTGGAGCAGTTTGTGCCAAAAGTATTTGCTCTTGTCTTCTCCTTTCTCCTTCCCCCACAACTCTCCATCCTGGTGGGGCTTCTCCCCGTGGCCACACTGTCCCACTTTTGGCCCCCAGACAAAGCTCAAGCCCCTTTCCCCCAGGATTTCAGGGAATTCTGGGCACAGCAGCTCCAAATGAAGGGATATTTAGGCAGCAGATAATTTCAGCTTTGCTGTCCTACCCCCATCTGGACTCTTCCAAAATGATACTTTGGCTTTGCTCTGGGTGGTGGAGGCGAATCCAGAGGAGAACAAAGAAGACCTTGAGAAAGGACAGTGGTGTGATTATGCTTCAGCTAAACCCAGCTTTAATTTCCTCAAAGCAGAAGTCCTAATTTGCAAATGAGTGTTCTGGGATAGAGATCCCACGTCCCACGTGTAGTTAAAACAGAAACAAGCCCCTTGGGATCAGGTGGGAGCTTATTAAAAGTACAAACCACATATGTCTCTTTTTTTTCTTTTTTTTGCATTTGTAATTTGGACTCTGGTTTTGGTTTGTTTTGCCTTTCCCGAAATAAAAAAAAAAAAAAAGAGGCTCCCACAGTGGCTGAGCTCAGCTTTTTTTATTTTTGTGTTTCCTTTCCTCTGACTGGAAGGGTCCTGGCCTTGTGTTTGGGTGGTCAAATACAGTTTGTGCACCTTGGAAGCCACCAGGGCTTGTTATTTTTATGGTCTGTCTTTCATAAGAGCCCAAATCAACCCCCACCACCCCCAAGTGCTGAATTCAAGGGCTGTCTGGAATTTAATTGTGGGGTCAACATGGAACATTCTTCCTGGAAAAGGAGATGATGAGGTGGAGTAGTAAAGCTGGTTAACCAGCAAAGCAAACACAGCCAGGGACGTTGGGTAGCATTTAAACTCCACTCTGGTGCAGCCCCACGGGGTGAGAGGGACAGGAGGAGAAGGGGGGGTCAGAACGGGCTGTTTGGGGGAGGGAAGAACAACCATCCAGGTTGGGCAAACAAGGGCTGGAATTTTGGAAATGAACAAACGTGGAGCAGGAGATTTGGGATGTGAGGTCAAATTTAAGCCCAGCTCAGTGTGACTGAGCCAGCCTGGATCTGGTGGAAAGAAATTCGAGTGACACTGTTCTAATTTCTCTCCCCACAACACCACAGTGAGTGACAGATCTCTACCTGGATCCATTTATTTCCCTGGATGAACTCTTGGATAAATCCTAAATCCACACACACAGAAATACCCACACGTGGACTGGGAAGCTGCATTTTCCTACAACACTGAAAATTGAAGTAAAAATTCCATTTTGCATTGAAAAACAGCATTTTTGGGAGATTTCAGCCAAACTTTGATATCATTCCAATGGATTTGGTTGTTTTCAGGACCAGATTTCCATGAGACTTTGACTCCTTTGGGCTGTTGCTGTGCAAGAGTGGCTTTGTTAAGCCCAGCTCAATGGGGCTGAGCCAACCTGGATCTGGTGGAAAGAAATTCAAGTGACACTGTTCTACTTTCTCTCCCCACAACACCACAGTCAGTGACAGATCTCTACCTGTATCCATTTATTTCCCTGGATGAACTCTTGGATAAATCCTAAATCCATGTACACAGGAAAGGATTCAAAGACATCTGAGAGAGCTGTGAATTACTAAATCCTTCAGACTGGGCTCCAAAAACTGATTTCCCCCCTCAAATCCCTCATTGTCTCCCCTCACCCCAGACCCAAATCTCTACAGAAGCCAGGCCTGGCTCTTCTTTTGCTCCAGGCATTGAAAATATTCCATTTTAAAGCCAGGTTTGTGCCACACAGCTCAGAGCAGTTGTTCTCTTGCAGACCTGTGTGTCTGCCACCTTTTATAGTTAATATTCTTCTGTCCTCATCCTAAAGGATCCAATCCTGGAGAACCATTCCCACACCATATCAAGGGATAAATCAGTTTTCTTTTTCATTTCCTGTTATTCCAGTGCTGGAAGTGGATCAATATTCCAGTGAGATGGACTTTTTCTTGTGCTTCCCTAAACTCGTTAATGACAACACTGCTTTGAAAATCAGTCCAGGAAAGCATCACAATGAGTAAAGGAGTCACCAAAATCAGTAAAGAAAATACCAAAGGAGAAATTCCTCACCTCCCTTCTCTCTTCCCTTTCATCCAACCCCTTCAGTGATTTCTTTCCAGCCTTTCCCTTCTCCTTGGTCTGTTCCTGTTGTTCTTTGTGTAAGTCTCAAACTCATCGATTGCCAACAGTAATTCAGGAGTTGATGAGTTTGGGAGAATAAAAACTCAGCTCTGCACCTTTTTTTTGTGAATCCCTCCCAGATATCGACACATGAAGAGTTTCCAGGGAGGTGGAGGGTGAAAAGCGGCCCTTTGTCAGCAAAAACTGCTCTAATTTTTAAATTTTTTTAAATTTTCTTACCAGCTCCTGAGCAGCTTCTGCTAAGGAGCCATCTCTGAGTCCCAAGGGGATTTCATGGGAATTCTAATTAATCATCCTCTTGTTTCTCTGTTAAACCTTCCAGATCTCTGCTTCCTCCTTCTTCCCTTCCTCTTGCTCCAGTGGCAGCATCCCAGGAGCAAGAAATCCATGGAACACAAAACCCCACCAGCACTCCCAGTCCGTGGCCCCTGTGGCCTCCAGAGCTTTATTCACCCTCTGCCATGACCATCAAAGATCTTCCAGACTCTTCTCACCAGGCAGAATCTCTTTTTTTCCCTCCCTCCAAACACATAATTTAGGATGTCTTTACTCTTCATATATTTATAAAACACCTCCCAGTTTTCCTGATCCTTTGGGACAGCAAAAAGCTGGGAATCCCTCCTCCACAGCTGCTCAGACACTGATTCCACCTCTGTGTCTCCCAGATTTATTTAAATTCTGGTGATTCTTTCCACCTTTGATGAATATTTTTTGCCCCTGGAAACCCACACAGCCTTTTTCCCATTTTGCAGCTTTGTTGAACTGGATCTCCTTTCCATGTCTTTTGGCATGGGAAATTCCCAATTATCCTTCTGGATTGCTGGCAGTCCCTGCTCCTTGACTTCTCCTGGCCCCTTTCCACAAATCCTCCGGCCTAATGGATTTTCTTGGCACGTGCCCCTGGAGTAAAATCCAGGAATTTCATTCATTCCTGTGTTCAGTCCTCTGCCAGATCGTGAATGAGGATGTTGACCGACCCTGATCCACGTGGATATTCCACTAAACTTCTTTCCTGGTGACATTGCAGAGGATTCCTCCCCCTCTGCTCCTGGTTTTCAGTGTTTCAGTTCATGTTTGGGCTCTGCAGCTGCTCCCACAGAGGCTGATTTTCATCTGTGGGGCAAGAACAACGTGCTGAGGCGTCGCCTCACGTGCTCTGCTGCAGAGCAGGGGTTTTATATCTCCTGGAATCATTTTAATCTTGTTATTCGTTATAGAATCAAATCCAGTCCGTGTGTGTCAGAGCTTAATCTGGTTAAACTCAGGGAAATTCGAGCAGAACTAACTGGAAACAGGAGCTCAGCCCCACTTCTCGTGGCAAAGAACAGGAGGTTGAGAGTTATAGTAACAGAGAATCGTGGAATAATCAATATTAACAGAGAATCTTGGAGTTGTTCAGCTTGGAAAAGACCTTTAAGATCATTGAGTCCAACCCTTTATTCAGCACTGCCAAGGCCACCACTGACCCTTGTCCCCAAGTGCCACATCCACATGGATTTTAAATCCCTCCAGGGATGGGGACTCCATCTGTTCCAGGCTGGACAACCCTTTCCAGGCAGGAATTTTTCCCAATATCCAACCTAAACCTCCCCTGGCACACATTTCCTCTTGTCCTGTCCCTTGTTCCCTGGGAGCAGAGCCTGGCACAGGTCAGAGCTCAGACATTTCAGAACATTTTTCTAAAGAATGAACACAACTCAAAATTCCCTTAGGAATTAGGGAGGGATCTGTGAGGAAACCCCCAAATTATTCTTGATGATAATAATAATTATGTGATTGAGCACTGGCTCTGCAGCTGCCTAAGACAAGCTGGGCAATAAACTCAGCCCCAGGAAATCCAACCTGATTTTCCAATGAGGACTAAATTCAATCCAAGTGTATCTTTGTGAGTGGAGAGAATAAAAAAGAGAGACAAGTTAATAGGCAGAAGAAAGAGCAATTTGTGAGGGAAAAGGCAACATGGACAGTTTTAATCAAGCCAAAAAGTCCAGATTTCTTTACTTTTTAAAGGGAAACCATTTCCTGTTTGTATATCCATAATTCTCCCTCTTCTTCCAAGGGTCCAGTTCCCTGCTCAGGGTGTCAGGGCCTGAATTTTCTTCAGCCCCTGCTGATTTCAGGAACTTGCACCTGATTATTTTCTTTGCTTCAGTGATAATAAAAAAGCTCTGGAGTTATCCTGAAGTGAGGCCTGCAAGGAATGTGGGGAGGAACGGTTGGGAAGGGCCTGGAGTGGCAGGATGAGAATGGCTTCAAACTGAAAGAGAATAGGGTTAGATGGGATATTGGGATGGAATTCTTGACTGGGAGGGTGGGGAGGGACTGGAAAGGATTTTCCAGAGAAGCTGTGGCTGCCCCTGGATCCCTGGAAGTGTCCAAGGCCAGGCTGGAGCAACCTGGGCTAGTGGGAAGTGTCCCTGCTTGGAATGGATGAACTTTAATGCTTCTACCAACCCAAACCATTCCATGATTATATGAAATTTCTTCTTTTTTTTAATTAAGTTATTAAAAAAATGTTGGCTTTTTAACCACAGGTTTAAAATCTGTGTCAGTGAAGCCTCCAGGGTTTCCTGGGCCATATTTAAAGGCAACATTTTCCCTCCCAATGAAATGCCATCAGCAAAGGTAGCCCAGGAAAACTGGCCCTGCCACCCCCCCTCGTGTGTCCCTGCTGCTGCCCCGAGCCCAGCAGGGATGGGATGAGCAGCTGGAAGGTGGGATGGGATGAGCAGCTGGAATTTGGGATGGGATAAGCAGCTGGAATTTGTCCCTCAGCCTCCATCTCACGGCATCTTCTGCCAACTCAGCTTCAAGGGGAGAGGTTTTAAACGTGGAGATCAACCAGGAGCCAGGAAGTGTGAGGGAAAAGCTTCATTTTCTGAGCCCAGGCCAGTGGAAAAGATGTCTGGGAGTTTATGAATGAACCAGATCCGTGCTGGAAGTGTTTTACAAGGAATGTGCTCTCTGGCTGGTGCCTCACACCACTCCAAGCACAGTCACCTACTGATGTCACGCTGCTTCCAGGCCACCCCTGTTATCCTGATCCTAAAGTTAATCCAGGCCCTCAGCAGGGATGATTCACAAGTTTCATTGGAACAAAAGGTCTCCTAAAACCTCCAGGCAGTTCCTGCAGAGGGCTGGGAGTGGATTTAGATTCAAGAGACATCTGTATTTGGAATCAAATTCCATTTTTAACTCTATTTCTCCTCCAGGAAAGCAGAGCTTTAGAGAGGGAGGCTGCAGCCCCTACAAGCCAAGAGGAAGATTTACAAGCCAGATGGTGGTGCTTAAAATAAATAATGAAAAATGATGTGAGTTAATTTTTTTTTCTCTTGTAGTGTAAATGCATCACCATCCCTCCTCCCACTGTCTCCATCTCCAGATGAAGGAGTGCTCCACCCTCCCTAAATCCTTCTGCACTAATTAAACACCCATTCCTAGCAAAGTTACAGCCTTTGGAAGATACATCTCCTCCCCAAAATCTCAGATCCATAAAATATTAGATGGAATGCACAGAAAAGCTCCCCCCTGAAAGAAGTTTCTGGCTTTAATTAAAAATAAACCCCAACCAAAAATGCAGGAAAAAAATAATAAAAGAGGATTAAAAAAGAATCTCTGGCTTCCAGTGGCCAAGAGTTTATATTTTGAGTTTCTAGCCAATGGATTTTGGGAAGTGAAATCTGAAGACACCAGTGGCTTTGAACAAAATTGAACAAAATTAAACCAGCAAACCACTGGTTGTGCTCAAAATACACCTTTTTCTCTTCAAAAGTGGTTTGGGGGAAAAGGCTTCGTTATGCAACCACAAAATGTTTAGTTAAAAAAAAACACAACCAAAACCAGCACAAACTTGATTCCTGGCTCCTGGATTTTGCTTTCAGGAGATCATCAGGATCAGCCAGGCTGGGACTGGAGAGCTCAGCCTGGGACAGGAGCTTAACACTGGAGCTTGGGGAGGGTTTAAAACCAGTTTGGAGGAAGCTGAGGGGAATTCTAAGTCTGGTGTAATAAAATAAGAGCAGCTGGATGGTCTAATAACCCTTTTTGGCCCAAACATCTGCGAGTGAAAACGTTTGTGATGATTCTGAAAGGACCAAATCTCCTGCCACGTCGTGGTCCCGTTGCCTGTCGCTCACCTGGTGGCATCCAGATGTCTTAAATCAATCCAAAGGATCCCACTTTGCTGTTGGGAGGCATTCCTGTGTCCAACAGAGCATCATCCTGTGGAATATCCTGGGATATCCTGAATATATCCTGGGACATCCCCTGGGATATCCTGTTGCTACTTGCACGTAGCCAACTCCTGTTTGGGACCAGGAGGGTGGTGGGGGCACTTCAGCTCTTCCCACTGCTCAGGGGAGACATTCCTGCTGCAGCTGGAGTGGGAGGATGAACAGGCTGTCCCAACCTGAGACCCAGATTTGCTGAAAAACCTCCAAAGTGTTAAAAACCTCTGTCCCTCCATCGCTTCCCTCAACACGAGGTGGTTCCACACCCTCATCAGGTGCCCAGACATGGTAAAAGCTTCTCAGTGTCTTCTGGGCAGTTTCAGTGGCCGGTTTTTGGCAGTCAAATGGTCTCTCAGATGAGCCCAAGCTGAGTCTGATCATGGCAGAACTCACAGTTTGCTGCTCAACCATTACTGTGACTCCAAAACCAAGGGAAGAAACTGCAGGGAAAAAAAATACAGCAGGGTTTGATTGTGCAGTTCAGTGTCAAACCCCACAGCCACTTCCTTAATTGTCACTTGGATCGTTTAGGAGGATGGCTTGGAGTCCAAACTTCAATTCTTTGGGAAGAAATCCAAAGGAAGAACTCCTGCAGACACCCAACATGTGCCCCCTCAAAACTCTCAGGGCAACAGGAAGTTTTCAGTCTGAAGTAGAGAGGTCTCCAGGGAAATGTGGTTGCTGTCTTCCAAGTATCTAAACACCATTTGAAAGGAGAAAAATTCCCTTTAGATATTTGGGAAAGAAATAATTCCTCCTAAGGTTAGACAGCTACTGGAAGACAGGTCAAGAGATCTGAGTGAATCTTCATCCCTGGACGTAATAAGGACTGAACTAGACCAGGATCAGCAACCTGATTTAAAGTGAACCTTCTCTGAGTGGGGAGTTGGACCTGACAACTTCCAGGGATCTTCTCCAGCTGAAATTATTCCATGGTGAGGCTCTGAAGAGCTTGTTAATCCCTAAGGCAGCTCCAAGTCACAGGAGTGGTGGCTGTGTTTAGTCCAGACACATTTTGTGGAACAAAATCCTCAAGCCACTTGTGATGGATTTGTGATGGACCAGACCATCACCTGCTCTCAGGAATTGATCCTTCTTCTTACATTGAAGGAAGTTATGGAAAAATAGAATTCCAGAATGGTTTGGGTTGGAAGAGAACTTAAAGATCACCCAGTTCCAAGCAGGGACACCTTCCACCAGCCCAGGTTGCTCCAACCTGGCCTTGGACACTTCCAGGGATCCAGGGATCCACAGCTTCTCTGGGCAACCTGTACCAGGGCCTCCCCACCCTCCCAGCCAGGAATTCCTTCCCAATATCCCACCTATCCCTGCCCTCTGGCTCTAAGGCATATTTTGGCCTCTCTGTTGTCCCAGTGGAGGTGCTTTAGGTGTTTAAAGTCACTTTACTCCATGTGAGAGCGTGGATGTTTTCTTGAATCCATTTTAATTCCTGGATGTCTCTGAGGCCAAGGAGCTGCCCTGAGCCCCCCAAAGTCTGTCAGACCCAGTTCTCAGCATGGAAACCTTTCCATGGAGACAAAGGAGAAAACAAAACCTAAATAGAAGCCCTCAAAATTCATTCCTACCTGATGGAGGAGAAGATAGAAAAAGGTTTTCTGTGAGATCAGAGAACAAATGAATGAGTAAAACTATTAAATATAAAGATTTTCTGGAACATGACCTTCAATTCTATTGTGTCTTATCAGTGCACCTATTCCCTAAATCACTGAATAATAACCCTCTGACATTCTGAGTGACACAATTTACTTGATATCATCTGCAGAAACCAAAGAAGACTGATGGGCTTAGATTGCTCATCATATTTGGTTCATACCAGTGATGTTTTCTCAGCTTTTTTCCCTTCATAGGACTCCTTTCCTCGGCCTTTTTTAGACTCTCCTTGTGTGAAATTAATCATAATTAACCTCAAATTTAGGAGCCTGCAGTCTGAAATTCTACCTTCCTTTTATTCTTCTCCCAGTTCAACCCCTCATTTATTTCTGTCACATTTATAAAATATCGTTCCAAATCAGATGCACATAAATAAAGGCTCATTTTTTTGGCTTGAAATGTGAAGCAAAAAAAGTGAGCAGGGAATTTATGTTGGAACAAAACAAGGCTCTTATGCAGAGACTTTGGTAAAATAAAAGCAGGTCAAAAAGCTGATTTGGGCCTGTTGATTATCCCAGAATCTTTTAGGTTGGAAAAGCCCTCCAAGATCACTGAGTCCAACCTTTGGCCATCACCTTGTCAGCTAAACCCAGGGGTTTCTTGGACACCTGCAGGGAGGATGACTCCAATTTCCACCTCTTTAACCTCTAAAAATAAAAGCAATAAAAAGGTCTATTTTCAACAGAAGATGCCAAAAAAATGCCATTTCAAAAAACCATCAACATCAAAAGCTCCAGAGTGTTTTTCTTTCCCTCAACCAGTTGCAACGCTCAAGTTATATTTAAATTACTTCTATCCATAGAATCAGAGAATGGTTTGGGTTGGAAGGGACCTTAAGGATCGTTTAATTCCAACTTCCTATCTCCCAGCCTCCCTAAGTAACATTATTTTGGCTGGTGCAGCTTTTTCCTTAATGCTTTCAGGTCTTCAGGCTCAAATCTCTGTGGAAGACTCAAAAAGTGAGGCCTGGATTTGGGGATTTGGGAGAACCGCAGCTCATCCTTCCCCAGAACCCCTTTCCCCCCCACACACACTTTCCCTCCTTCTCCCACCAAATTCCTGGCTCTCCGTGCTCTGCAGCATCCGATTTGCTGACAATGCCTGGTGTTTTTTCTGCCTCGCTGTCATCGTTTCAGCTCTGGCTCCACAAGGCAATAAACTGCAGCCTTTCCCCTCTCCCCCAGCGGGAAGCTCCATAAAGATTCCCTCATTAGCAACCCCAGCGCTGCCAGCGATGCTCTTTAACAGCTCCTCTCCCTCAGATGCTTTATGGCTGCAAATGAAGACACAGCCCGGGCCAAAAGAACTCCCACAAGTGAAATATTTTATTTTCCCGACGGTTTCCCAGCAGGAAAGAGCCCTCAGGCAGCGCTGATGGTCCCTCCCTGCCGACGGCACCCGGGGCTGGAATTCCCTGGGCATGGAAATGCAAACGATGGGCACATTTAGCATTCTCAAAAGTAGGTTGTTTATTACACAAGGAAAGGACAAAGCTGCTTCCAACTGGGCTGTTGGGGAGATGTTGGGTGGATGGAACCCTGAAATCCCGGGGCAGAGGGTGGAACGAGGTGGGTGTTGGGATCCCTTCCAACTCAAACCATTCCATGATTTTTAAGTTTAACCAAAGTCGTTCTACAGCCTCAAGAGGCTGGTGAAGAGACTGTTTACGAGGGATGGAGTGACAAGATGTAGGGAATGGCTTCAAACTGCCAGAGAAGTGGGTTAGATGGGATATTGAGAAGGAATTCCTGGCTGGGAGGGTGGGGAGGCCCTGGCACAGGTTGCCCAGAGAAGCTGTGGCTGCCCCTGGATCCCTGGAAGTGTCCAAGGCCAGGTTGGAGCAACCTGGGATAGGGAAAGGTGTCCCTGCCCATGAGACAATCCTTAAGAACTGAGGTCAAGCTGTATTTCAGATTTAATGAGCATTTTTAACGAGAACAGGCCATTTCACAGGGAGGGGACATCGTGGGACTTCAAAACCAGGCAAGTTAGCAAAAAAAAAATAGTGGCTCAATCGAGGGAAACCAGGAATGAAATGCCAAGTTTTCAAGCCCTTATGGCAAGTTTTACTGTGACAGACTGTCCTGCCTTGTTTTAAAAGGGATCCCATCCTATTTCCTCTATGAACTTCAGGCCAGGGTGAGGAGTCACTGTGTGTTTTGCTGCTGCCCTGAGGGGAAATCTTGGCTCTTTGCCCTCACCCTGCAAGGAAAAAGGACTTGGAGAGATGCATTTTGTCTCTCTGCAGGTTGCTGGTGGCTCTCAGGCTGTTATCTTGCCTGAGTCAGGCAAGAAATAGCTCCAGGATTTTACTGCCCAACCCATTTTCCAAGCAGCAGTAAAAAATGCCAGTCCTGGACGTGTCACCTCCACTGGATCCTTTTTTTTTCCACCTTACACCTCATTAAATCCCAATTTGTGCCCAGAGCAATGAAATTGCTCCAGTGAGCCTTAAAGAATATTAGAGCAGCCCTTCAACACTCCCTCTGCTTTCCCAAGGGTTTCAAGGCTCTGGATTCTTCTTTTGGGACAATAAAACACTGATAATGTCAAGACAGAGGTATCTACAAGGATCATTTCATACCTTTATTTCACTGGAATATGAATTCCTTTTAATATTTAATATTTTTTTTTAATATCAGTTTAATACTTTTGCTCTCTCCTGGTGGTATCTGCAAAACCCACCAAAGGAAATTCCCAAGGGACCCCGTTCCTGTGTTATTTCTGCCTCTGCCAGGAACAGGAAATGTTAGAAATTCAGTGAGGAAGATAAATGTCATTCCCATGAAATTGTTCTGACTGGTGGTGGGCATGGAATCGTGGAATCACAGAGTCCTTAAGGTTGGAGAAAACCTCTGAGATCATCAAGTCCATGTTCACCACTAAACCATGTCCCCAGGTGCCACATCCACGTGTTTTTTGAACACTTCCAGGGATGGGAATTCCACCACATTGCACCAGGTTCTGCTCTTGGTCTCTCTGATGGGATCCAACTTATTCAGATGAGGTTTCTGGGAAGGCAGGTGCTCCAAAATCAGCCTGAGGTGATCTCCATCTCACTCTGAGTGACCTGACACATCCAAACCTTGAGCTTCTCCCATCTCTGTGGAGATCCAAAGGTTCCAGTGAAACAATTCCCCGGAGAAGCTGTGGCTGCCCCATCCCTTGGAAGTGTCCAAGGCCATGTTGAAACAACCTGGATTAATGGAAGGTGTCCCCACCCATGGCAGGGGGTGGCACTGGATGATCTTCGAGGTCCCTTCCACCCAAACCATTCCATGATTCTGTGATTCCTCACCTTCTGTTCCCCATGACCTGATCCATGACCACAAGAACCTTCACAGCCCATCCTGAATCCCAAGCAGGGAAAATTTGGTGTAAAAGGTACTATCAGTGATGGCGTTTGGACCAACCTTCTTTTCCCCTCCCGTTATTTTAAACTTTATTATTTTCACCTGCTTTTAATTAAACCCTCAAATCCTTCCAGTAGCTTTAGAACCTTCCCCTTCCCTTCCAAGCACACCCGAATCAAAGAATGCTTCCCCTGTACTTAATTCATTAAAAAAACAGGAATACAAACCAAACCAGAGGGTTTGGATTGCCTTTTTTTTTAAATTATTTTATTTTATTTTATTTTTAAGCTGAGACATTCCTGGTTTTATTATTTCCCCACATTTTTAAACCACCACGGAAAGGGCTCCCGTTTGCAGATGCATTTGAAAAACACAAGTCACAAATCCTGGCTACGAGTGAGTACAGCTTGTAAAATATTCCCTGACCTTTCAGACAGAGCAGCACAGTATAGTTATTTATATAGATTTTTTTTTTCCTCTTCTGTTTTAGGGGTAAGAAAAAAAAGAAAGAAAAAATAGAATTTTTTGGTGCAAAAAAGTGTTTTGCCAACTGTGCTGCAACAAGTAGATCTGGCAGTTCCTTCCTGGAGGTCAGAGGTTGATTTTTCCTTCAAAATCAGCACTATTCTCCTGATTTACACCAGCTGTGGATCCAGCCTAAGTTAATACTCCATGAAATACGTGGATTTGGTTTCTGGGGGTGCAGCTTTCTGTTGGAAATGGAAAGGGTTGGGCTTCCTTCAGCACCCAGGATGGGGTGGGAGGGATGGAGGTGTCCCTCATGACCTTCCCTTGCTCCTGACTGGGCTGGGTCCAAAGCCAACCCAAGGGTCTGAGCCTAAAAGCTGGATTTGCCCAAAATGACTCGGCCTGTGCCACAAATCCCAGGGAAGAGAAGCCATGGGAGCTGGTCACAAACGGGAGCGGGTGATGTTTCTCCACCAGCATGGGGCACAAGGTGAGGGGTGGAATTAGACCTTAGGGTGGCTTTGCTGGATTATTCCCCCCTCACATCCAGGGATTTGTGGGTGCTGTGCCAGCTGTGCTCTAACCAGTACTGGATTTGAACTTGTGATGCTACAGGGGAAGCCCAAGAGCTGCCAGGACTCTGATTTCCCCAAATTTCAGCCCCTCTATCCAGGAACACGGGACAGTTAGCACCCAGGACCCATAACCTGTTCCTACAGTGCATGTCCCTGCCAGCTTAGGAATTAAGCAACAGATTTTGGGATGTGGTCCTGCCTTTGCAGAATCAAAGGATTATTTCATTGGAAATACATCCAAGGTCATCGAGTGCCCCCTGTGCCCATCCCCACCTTGTCCCCAGCCCAGAGCACTGAGTGCCACATCCAGGCCTTCCTTGGGCACCTCCAGGGCTGGGGACTCCAAACCTCCCTGGGCAGCCCCTGCCAAGGCCTCCCCACCCTTTCCAGGGACAAATTCCTCCTCATGTCCAACCTGAGGGATGAAAAACAGGCAACGTTCCAGTTGGGGTTCTGAACGAAATGCTGAGGGTTCGTTCCTGAGATCCCTCACCACAGGCAGAGCCTGGTGGCTGAAAGGTTTGTGGGTCATCACTGATGGTGTTAATTGTCTAATATCAATCAGACAGTTAATGAAACATCACTTTATGACATAAAGAGAATAAATATTAATACATTATAAAGATTGTAAATTATAAATATGCATTTATATTCTTGTATAAGTATACTTATATATTATATAAATTTACTATATGTTTA
>VYXB01004260.1:13575-29718 GCA_013397135.1 Pachyramphus minor | reverse complement strand
TATATTATTTAATAGGTTATTTTAGATATATTCTATTCTATTTAAATGTTATATTATGATCTGTTAATTATATTATATTTATTATGTCATATTTTATTAATTCTATTATATTTATTTTATATTTGTCCTATTGTATTCATTAGTTTGATATTTATTACATTTATTTTATTATATTCATTACATTTCTTATATTCATTACATTTATCATGTTTATTCTATCTTATTACATTTATTAGCTTTATTAAATAATATTTATTATGGAAGCTTATCAGAGGAAGTTCTGATCTCCTTGTTCCTCACCCCCTCAGCGTTGTCCCACCTCCCTCTTCCAAGGCTCCACTTCCCAGACTGACACACTGTTGGTTTTGGGCTCAGAATCCCCATTTTCAGGGCCATCCCCACCCAGCAGCCAAAGATCTGCCAGTCCCATTTCGGGCAGCAAAACAATTCCAAACCCTTCCAAAGAGATTTCAATTTTTTATTTATTTATTTTTTTTTTCCGTTGCCGACCTAAAGCGGAAAAAGTCTCCCCGAGAGATTGGATGGGATTCCTCCCTGAGCCAAGGAAAAACAAGCTGACATCCAAAGCCCTTAAGTCTTTTCACACGTGGAAGGCCAGGCAGCCAAAATTCTCCCCCATCGTTTCCACACACCCGGAGCGTTGCAGAAACAACAAATATCCCTTCACAGGGATTAAAAAAAAAAGGAAGGAAAGGAGAAAATCACACAGATCTGCCCGGATTTTCGAGGATTCACATTCCATCCTTTTTCACTTCCTGTAAAAAAAAGTGTTGTCTGTGAATATTTGGCTCCTGTTGTGCCGTGACCTGACCACAGTTGTTGAGGTCAGTGGTGAACGTCCCGCCACTTATTCAAGGAACAAAATTCCACCTGTTTCAGTGATTTCCTTTATATTGGTGAGCAATTCCCAGAGGTCTGGATTTCCCAAATAGTTTCATGCTTGGAAAGGTTTCTTGTTGGCCAGAGAAGCTGTGGCTGCCCCTGGATCCCTGGAAGTGTCCAAGGCCAGGTTGGAGCACCCTGGGATAGTGGAAGGTGTCCCTGTCCATGGGAGGGGTGGAATGAGATGGTCTCATGGGTGCAACCTGTGGGTTTGCACCCAAGAAGGCACCACGTGGTGACACATGATGACACTCTCACCACGTGCAGATTCACGTGGAAGTCCAGGGGACATCCTCAAATATTTAAAATAGCTGAGGGCACCTTTATCTGGGAAAAGATTTTGAAGCAACTTTGTGTGTGTGATGTTGCAAGAGGGATCTTCACTTGTGTTGAGCTTTGCCACTTCTCACTTGTGCTGAGCAGGATCCTCATGACCATCGGTGTATTATGGGCTGTAAGTGGTGATGGATTTCATGGGAATACTGCCCAGTGAGCCCTCGGTGCCAGCTCTGACTACCAACAACAAGCACTTTCCACAACTTTAATTCACTCAAGGATCAAAGGCATCAAACGAGTTGCAGGTTAAAAAAAAATCAAATTTAAACTTTTTCTGTCTGTTTGAGCTGTCACATCTCCTGTCCCTGGGTTTTCTGGGGATGGCACGGATTTCTAACAACGGGAACACCCAGAGGGCGAGTGGAGAGCGAGGGAGGGAAGGGATCTGAACCTGAATTAAGGACAGAGCCCGACTTTGTGCAGTCTCCTTCTGGGAGCACCTGATTGACAGGTTGAAAGATGCTTTGCAGGAACAGCCTGATCTTTGTGAGAGGGATTATTTCCTGGGCTCAGGCCTCTTGCCTGGCAGGGAGAAATGTGCAGCAGTGAAAATGCTGAAAATGATCCAGAGGAGGAGGAAAAATCCATCTGTTCCTGATGTGATACGTATCCACCTCGTTATTTCTGTCTCTGCTTTCAAGTGCCCGACTCCTCTCGTTCCTCATCAGCACGGGAAATCAGGCACTGCTCTCCACAGGAGCAGAGCACAAAAACCTCCTGAAATCCTTTGAAACATCAGGTTTCTGCCTGTCACTCTTGTTTTTCCCCAACTTCCGTGGGGAAATGTTGTTGTAGAACAAAAGTCAAGGTCGCCCCTGATGCCCCAAAACGTCCTGAAGAGCTGTAAGTTGAGGCTCACCCTGGATGGGGCTCTGAGCAACCTGGTCCAGGGGAGGTGTCCATGCCCACAGCAGGGGTTGGAATAGGATGGGCTTTAAGGTCCCTTCCCAAACCATTCTGGGATTCTATGAACTGAACACTGAGCTCTCAGGAGGATCCATCCATGAAAATCTAACTAATGGCACATTCTTTCTCCTGCTGTGAGTGCACACCACAAAATCCAACCCTGCTTTGGTGGGGAACACTCACAATTCTTCAGCCTCACCACTTAGGATGAAATCTGAACCCCTGTCTCCAAATCCCTGATCTAAATCCCCTGGACTCAAGTGGCCAAACAAGAAATTCAGGCTCAGTTCTCAATTCGATGCTGTGATCAGAACCAAAGGAACACCCAACCTTCTAGTCCTGCTTTATTTAGGACACTAAACACCTCCTTAGATCTTAACTTAGGTGAAATTCATGGTAAAATGAATTTTCCTGAAGCTCAGAATCCAGAAGTCAAAATAAATTCAAATAATAGCAATAAAACCAAGCCCATCTATTCACAGTATATTTTTTACAGATAAATTCCTGATTTCCCAAAGCTGCTGGGTGATGCTGTCACAGGAATTTCGGATAATGAACCTCTGTTATAAAGCAGGACTCATCTGAGCTGTTACTGCCCTGGGAAGTTCTGGATATCTTCTGGCCATGGTGAAGTCTCCATGTGTCCAGCAGCACTTAGTGTCTTCTAAGGGTCCTTTTGTGGGAATGAAGTTTGATATTACTGATGTATTTCAGATATTTGGAGTTTGATGTCTCTTTTACAGCTCCAGTTGGTCTGGTCTGGTTTGGGGGGTAATTTTTTGAGGTTGAGGCAGCCAACATTCCATCTCACTACTTCCAGAGGGACAAGGGACACCTCACTCCTCCCCCCTGCTCCCACCACCCACATTCCTGGTTCTTACCTTGAGCCAGGTTTGTGTTCACCAAATTCCTCCACAAGTCAGGTTAACACACCGAAACATCCCAAAATTAAACAGGGCTGGAAGAGAAGGAGGGAATTATTGTGACATTTGTGTGGGTTAAATCAGCTCTGCAGAGAACTGGAGGAAAAAGGAAGGATGGGGAGCACGACCCAGCTGACCATGGGATAAAAGTGGGATAAAAGGACTGGGATTAGTGGTCCATAACCCAGTGGGTGGGTTTAGGATGATGTTGCCAGAGACGTTCTTGCTGCAGGATACAAAGTTCAGCCAACACTGAGTTCTGGGCAAGTCCAGGCCTCCAATTTTGGGTGGGATCCCATCAAACATCAGGAATTCTGATGGAAGGACAAGATTTTTCTTCTTCTGGTGTTCCCTGGTTTGGAAAAGTTCGATGCTTCAGTGGCACAAACATCTGGTCACCAGTCAGGCACCTGCTATCAAAAATGAAGTTTGATTTAGTGTTTTTAGCTCCTGTTGCAGGGACTTTTCAAATTTGCCTCCTTGTCCCTGAATGCTGAAATGTTCAATCTCTGCTGATGGAATAGGGAGAGCCCTATTAAACTTTAGAAGCAGTTCTAAGGGGGAAAAAAAAAGGATTATGTCAAATGGCAGTGAAAGGAGAAAGGAAAATTTGGAATTCAACCAAAAAAATTGGCAATCCTCCCCCATTCTTTGGGAAAAAAAAAAAATGTTGGGCAACTATTAAAAAACATGAGTAAGGAAGGGAAGAAGGGTTTTATGTGTGACCAGAGGAGCAGCCAGGCTCTGTGTGGGAGGTCTCCTGCCCTGACCATAAGAATGGGTTGAACAAGGCCCATTTTCTGGGTGTTGGTGTGGTTTGCACCCCCCATTCCTCAGGAAGGACTTGTCCTGGTGTTGGCAGAGCAGGGGATGAAGTCAAGGCCCTGCTTTTTCAGCCCCACCTGTTGGACTGACCATCAATTAGAGCTGCCAAAGCCTTACCAGAAGGGTGACTAATCCATGCTGGGAACATCCAAGAGCTTTCCAGGCCTTGTTTTGGAGTTGCAGGATGAAGTTGTTGGTGTCATATAAATTTGCTGCTTGGGCTCAAGCCCGGAGACTTTCCCAAAAACTTGACCATCCTCACATCAACTTGAGGTTTTCACTAATTTCCCCCAGGGATTTAGATGTTCTACCTCTCTGTGTCATCCCTTCTCCAACATCAGAATGTTGTGTCCATCCAAAAAATGGGACACACACAATGGCAAGGACACACTTCTTGTTCTCCACGGGCTTCTCTTCAACTTGCAGTGACCACCAACAGCCTGCAGCCTGAATTGATAATCCACTTGCAGGATTATCCTCATCTTAAATCCTTTGAAGCAATATTTTATGGGAAAGAAAGGATTATATCAAATGCCAATGACAGGAGGAAGAAAAATCTGGAATTCAACCAGAAAACTGAAGTTATCACCTGTTCTTTGACCAAAAAAACACCGAGCAATCACTAAAAAACATGAATAAGGAAGGGGAGGAGGGAAGTCCCTGTCACCCCCTGCTGTGAACCTCACGAGAAGACTGCTCCAGAAGGATTTTTGGCGTGTCCTGGATGAGCACTAAGTGTGGCCATGCCATGCTTGGAGCTCCACCTGGGTGCAAGGAGTCACCAGCCCTGCAGAGCACAGAGAACTTGGGGGCACAGTGGCCATTTCAACCATTTTGGGGTTTTTTGGACACACGGACAATATTAAAACCTTGAGTTATGTTCTCTCCAGAGCCATAAAAAAGATCCACATGTTTAATCATGCAGGACATTCATGGAGCCTGGAATGTTCATCTTCTCTTCTTCTGTCCAGCTTGTTGAACTGAACTGATGTGGGTTAAGGTTTAAAGGATGCAACTAAAAGGTCTGTGCTGAACTACTCAGGTTTAAATTCAGGGAAGGGATTTGGAGATGGAAATGCCATTCCACTGGAATGAGGGCCACTGAGGAACCAATACATAGGTCCTTGTGTCCCATCCAGCTTAGTGTCATTATTTTCATTGTATTTTCCTCAATTTTCATTATTTGCTTCACTTCTCTTCTTTGAGGAACTTTAAAGGAACAGCTTCATGTGGGAGCAAGACCTCCAGGCCCTCTTGGAAGAGGAGCTGGATGGAAGTGCAGGGAATGAATGAAACCTCAGTTTGGGATCCAGAGGGCCCTGCTTGACAACCCTTCTGTATCTTCACAGGACCATGGAATGATTTGGATTGGGAGGGATCTTGGGAGGGAACATGATCCAGTTCCATGGACAGGGACACCTTCCACTGTCCCAGGTTGCTCCAATCTGGCCTTGGACACTTCCAGGGATCCAGGGGCAACCACAGCTTCCCTGGGAAATCCATTCCAGCCCCTCCAAACCCTCAAGATATGGAGCTTTATAAAGTGGAGGAAAAGCCAGAAAATGAGTCAACACTGATCCGTGGTGAGGAGGAGACTCAGAGGCAGCCAGGAGAAAAGATTTGACAACCACACAGGGAGCAAGAAAACTTTCTCAGCTGGATTTGACCAACCCAGGTCAGCAGGATCCAAACAATCCATCTTTTTTCCATGGAGTGATTTAAATAACATCAAGACTTCAGCAGCCAGAGGAGTGACAGTGGCAGGAGCTGTCGGGGAGGACACGATCTTCTCCTGACATTTCCTGGAGTTCCGTGCCCAGGAGCATCCCAGTGGTGGGTCTCTCGTTCCAACACATGTTCAGAGGGAACCATCAAACAGCCCATGAATAATCCAGGAGGGGGAAACTGGAACTGGAGACAGATAAAAATCCACGTGCGCTCTTCCAAGCAACCCCCATCTTTCAGTCCTTGTTTCAGAGCTGCCTTCCTGCTCTCATCCCTCACAATTCACCTAAACTCACCCCCCAAACTTTCAGCTTTGTAGTTCTGCCCCATCTTAGGCGCTGCAAAAATTGCTTTCCATGATTTATTTGCTCCCTTGCTGGCTCTGGATGCTTTTTTCTCCCTCACAGAGCATTTTGCCACAGCAGCATCTCGGGTTATCAAGTGTCACCCGAGCCCCAGGAGACGGGTTGTGCAAATCTTACTCATCTGTTGCAAGCATGAAGTTGATTTTTGAATCAAAAATCATTTTTGAACAAATGCCCTGCGTTTGTTCTACACTGAGTAAAGCTTTAGAGAGCATTCAGTTTGTCACTCAGGAGATGTGCACAGTTCTCTAAATGGAATTTCCTGGCTCCTATGGAATCATGTGAACGTGCATCTTGACTTATATGAAGGGTGTGGACAGAGAAGCATTTTATTTTTTTTTTAAGGAATTAAAAATTAAAAAAAAGAAAGAAAAAAAAAAGAGTAACTTTGTGGTTTCAGCCTGGATATTTATTGAAGCTGGAAGGGAAACACTGAGCTGAGAAAAGTGCTTATACACTTAATAAATAAAGATTTGTCTACGAGTCTGGAGATGTTATTGCTCCATCAATATTAGTTTATTTTGCTTGAGTGAGTCTCTTAATCCCTTCGCCCTTGGCGGCTTTCAGCCATAAAATAAAGACAATTATCCTCATTCATTCATTGTTTTGGAAGCACTGGAAGAGCTTGGAGCTGAAATAATTTGGGGGACTGGCTGAGGAAGGCCAGGTATGCAAGTGCCTCCTTCCCATCCAGAGAGACACAGGCATTCCACAGCCACCAGCAAATAAAAGCAGGATCTTGTGGCCTTGTGGAGATGCTCCAGAGGCAGCAGGAGCCAGGGACAATTCCCAGAGGGGAGTCTGGGTATGGCCATTTTCTTGTTTTGGAGGAAGGGAGGGAAAGTGTTTGTGTGTGTGGACATGAGTCACGATGTGTAACGTGGCCTCGGGGCCAGAGAACAGAGCTGGCCATGTTTTAATTGTGCTAATTAGGAGGGACAGGGAAGGAGAAGGATCATGCATGGGAATTTGGGGGTCATGCAAGGGAACTGAACACCAGGGCTGGAGTTTAAGGTCAGTAGGATTTTGCAGATCTCTGGGTTTCAGTGCCCTCTCCTGTGACCTTGTGTCTCTCCTCCTTCGTTTTGTCCATCCTCAGAGGAGGTCCTGGGGCTCAGCAGATGCATCCAAAGGGTCTCCTGGCTCCAGAGCCCTGCCAGTGACCCCCCTGCTCTCCACAGCCCTCCCAGTGACCCCCCTGCTCTCCACAGATATCCCAGTGACCCCCCTGCTCCCCTTTTTAAGCTGCAGAGCTGCAGAGGAAGGGAGGAGCCTCTGGCCCCTTCATGTTCCCACTCAATCCCCTCCTTGAACCTTCAAGATCCTCCTTCTCCTCTCTCCCATTGCAGCAACACCTCTCCCGGGGTGTAAAGACCTCACCCTGCTCCCCACACGTCCCAAAAACTCATTTACTGGATTTTTTTGCCCTCTTGTTTGGATGCAAAATTCCTCCTTCCCTTTCTCCTCCCTCGCCTCCCTCACCCCTTCCCCTGAAAGGAGAAGAAATGCTGATATTGGGGGATATGTGGTGCATTCCCAGGCTTGTGGCAAGACATTTGGGAATGATGCCTTCCCTTCTTTTTCTGGGTCCCATCACCTTGAATGCCTCCTGAGGGCACCTCCTGCTCCTCTCCTTCCTTGTCTTCCCCTGGAAAATCTCCATTCCCTCTTTCCAGGCACTACCAGCCCTGGCAGCAGCACCAATTGGCAGAGCCAAAAAATCCCTCCTCCCACCCAGGACCCCCTTTTCCTCCCATCTTCCTCTCCTTTGCTGCAGCTCCTGGCCCACTCCAAGATTTATTCCAGCAAGAACAAACTGCAGCCGTCCAGTCAAAGCAGACACGGAGCCAATTCCAAAGGGTTCTCCGGTTTCTATTTATAAATCAGCCAGGGGTTTATTATTCTTGTAATTATTAGTATTATTTTTACTTCTGGGGTTGAACAAACAGGAGGAATTCTGCCCTATTTGTGTGGATTTGCTGTCCTGGAATATTTTTAGGTGTCGTTTGCGAGTCCTGTCACAAACCAGGTGCTGTGGCTGCAGCAGAAAGACGAGGCAAACTCACTGAATAGTGGAGTCAGGCTGGATTTTGTGTTGCCATTGGCCAGCAGGCTCAGGAGGGGAGAGCCAGGCAGCCCCAGTGCCAGGAGGAAATCTGCCCCAGATGACGCTCTGACTCCCAGCACCTCCAGAAAAAAAAAAGTGCCCAGCCAGCTCTGTGTGTGACTGGCTTTTAATCCAGGGGCTCCCAGAGGTTTTGAGGGGGCAATCCAAGGCTCCCCGTGCTCCCATCCCTGTGCACAGGAACAAAACCCAGCCCCTTGTGCTGCTCCTGGCACGGCCCAAGGAGAAACACCTCGGAGCAGGATCCCTCTGTCACCTTCCCAACCTCCCTGGCTTTTTTCTCCTGCAGTGACCTGAGAGGAACTTGCCTGGTGATGTTATTTCCCTGCTCCCTGAGCCCGTGGCAGCTTGTCAGAGGCTGGAGTTAGGCTGGGACACGGTGGCTGGAGGAATTCCCAGATGTTCTCCTCTCCCGCATCCACGGCCGCGAGTGGGGAGTGTTTTCCAGTTGCTGGCCGGTGATGAGAGCAGGAGTGTTTCCCCTCATCAAAGGGCTCTGCTTCCACATCTTTCAAAGCTGCTTCAAGCCACAGATTTAAGGGTCCAGGACCTGCAATATGGGGCAGAGTTTCCATCCCATTTCTTAGGAATTCCATTCTGCAAATCCCTGACAGGAAGGGGTGGGCTCTGCTCCCAGGGTGATCAGTGGCTGTTAAAGAAATCTTATCACAGAGGATTTATTTTTCTGATATGGTTTGAGGCTCTTAATTTCCCATCAGTTCAACAGTATTTTCCTATTAATTTGTAGGAATTGTAGCTGAAATCTTGTGGATTGAGCTGATGGAAGCCTTTGCTCACCATGTGGGGGTGGAACTGGATGATCCTGAAGATCCCTTCCAACCCAAACCATCCTGGGATTCCATGGTAATCCAATATCTAATATATCCATATGGAAATATGTGTGTAAAACCAACATTTATAGAAACACTGAGTCTCTAAACTACTTGATGTAATTCCTACAATGAGAGTTTTCCTGGGAGCTTAGGTCTGAAAAGGATGGATGGACAGGAATTCTTGTTCAGTGATTTCTGAGCAGGAAATGGAGTCCTGTTGAATTCAAATGTCCTGGAGAAGGTGGTGAATGCACTGATCAATTAAATGTTATTAAATAAATCTTATCACAAAGGATTTATTTTGCTGCTCTGGTGTAAGGCTCTTAATTTCCAATCAGTTCCAGAGTATATTCCTATTAACTTGTAGGAGCTGCAGCTGAAATCTCCTGGAATGAGCTGCCTGGAAGTCTTTGTTCCCCATGTGCTTACTATAAGGCACGAATTCCTTTGACAGGGTTTTTTTACTTGGTGCATGACAAGAGATGTAATTTGACCATAAAACTTTATCCCTACAAAAGAAATGAGCTTCAAACCGCTTTGGAAACTCTGGCTCTAACACACCACATCAGAGAAAACACAGTTTGATGATGAAAAAACCTCCAAACAAAGATTCATTTCAACAAGTCGAACTAGAACGTTTTAATTTAAGGAAGGTTAAAATGTTCCTATTCAAGTGAATTATTGAGACGTAACAGTTTGAGATTTTCTCATTGAAATTCCTCACAGGCCCACCAAAATAAAATAAAATAAAATAAAATAAAATAAAATAAAAAGGCAAAACTGTTATTTCTTGTGATGATAACGGCTCAGGGCAAAGAGCAGATGGAAATTTCCAAACCTCTACTTGAGAATTCACCAAATGACAATAATGTTTTCATGCAAAATGATTCATGGGCTTGAATGGCTTCAGTGCTGGGGATTCACATCATTCCCAGGAACAATGGAAGGGTCATTTTTGGTGCCTGTTTCAACAGAAAGGAGCTGTTTCCCTGTGAAAGGGTGGTGAGCAAACACCCTATGGAACAGTTGCTGAAGAGGGGAATGGGGTGGGATAATCTTTTCCCATGGGAATATTTGTGTTCTAAACATGGACTACAAGGGGGAATGGCTTTAATCTGAAAGGGAGGAGATTTAGGTGGGATATTGGGAAGGAATTCCTGGCTGGGAGGGTGGGGAGGCCCTGGCACAGGTTTCCCAGAGAAGCTGTGGCTGCCCCTGGATCCTTGGAAGTGTCCAAGGCCAGGTTGGAGCAACCTGGGACAGTGGGAGGTGTCCCTGCCCATGATCATATTGGAATGGGATGATCTTTAGGGTCCCTTCAATCCCAAACCACTCTGGGATTCTCTGACTCCATGAAACACAATTATTTACTATTATTGCTTCATTATAATTATTGTTGTTATTATTGTTATTATTATTACTATTATTATTCAGGTGTGAACATAAGGAATGTAGAAAGAGAAGCACTAAACTTAACAATGGAAGCTAATCCTTTCTGTCTCCCTTATGTTTTCAGGGATCACTGATTCCCTCCATCAGCCTCCAATTGCTGGGCAGGGGTTCAGACATGGTAAAACCCCCAAGAACCAAATCAGGCTGGAGATGAGGCTGTGCAGAAAAAAAAAGTCCTTTTTTAAGATGCTGCTCCACTTTGGAGTGCACTGGAATTATATTTTTGAAGAAGAAAAATGATACCAAGGAAACAAAACCTGAAAATGGTGAGGTTTCCTGTTTGAGGAGCTCCGGGTTTGGGGTTCGCTCTGAGAAGGATGAGAATATTTGTTGTTTATTTTCCAAGGAAGGAAAAGTATGTTCTTATTCAGGGTTATTCATCCAGCATGATAAGAATTTGTTTGGTAAAAGAACAGGCTCTGATTGTCTAAAAAAACCCCATGTCTGGGCCATTTCAGGGAGAGGAGGTTGTGGATGCTTTTTAATTGCCATAAATTGATTTCCTTGTTCTATTAAGTATCAGGGGTTGTAAGAGAAGATAGCCTAATACAACATATAATATAGAATATAGAACATGGAATATTGAATATTGAACATTGAACATATGTAAGATACAACATATATAATATATAATGTAATATAATATCATATATAATGTCCCAGCTCCTGAATCCATCCTGAAGTGCCACAGAATTCCCACAACCCTGTGTAGACATGAGCCCACCTTCCCACCACACTTTGCTGATGCCAGGGAACTACTTCCTAAATAATGGGGCAAAGACCAAATCCAAATGTAGCTGGATCTCCCTTCCCAGGGGGGTGATCTGGGGAGAAAATGCCTTCTAGATTCAGATTCCCAGTTGGAATGGTGTAGATTCCAGCCAGGAGGGTCCATCAGGCACCTGCAAGGTGTTAATGATATTGAGTTTGCCCTGGGTTTATCCAGAGCAGGTCCTGGATGCTTCAGGGGAAGGAATAAAGGAGTTTCTTCTCCTTTCAGAACAAGATACCCATGGAAAGGATGTAAATCCTTCCCTGCCTCCGGCAAGGAAGCAGTGGGAGCTCAGGGGAAGGAGTTTGATGTGATAATCCATGTAAGGAGTGAATGTGATGAACAAACAGCAACGTTATCGCCCTTTAAATCCTTTAAATCTCCTCATCGGGGGCTCAAACACTCCAGATCACAAATCTCAAATACCAGCTCTGTGCCTTCCATGAACTTGTCACACTCCTTTCAAAACCTGCCCTATAAATCCCCAGAACTTCCCACTACTGGAAATGTCATTTCCAGTCCCAGCTTGTTCCCAGCCAAGTCTGTTCCTCCCCTAAACTCTGCCTGAGGTTTAACCCCAGGGCCAATGGCTTTAATGCCACCCCTTCCCTGGGAATCACGAGTGTTTTAAAAGCAAAGCTCAATGATCTGGATGTGAGGCTGAATCCTGATGCAGAAAGAAAGTCCCTCCATCAATATTCCCTTTGTTTTCTTTTGTGGACAGAAGGACCTGGGCAAATTGTCACGTCCCACACGGGCTGTTTGGGATGGCAGGAACCTGCTGGAGAACCACCTGCTGAGCTGAACAGGCACTAAAGCCCTTCTGGCACCTCTGGGGGGTCGTGATCCCACATTTTTGGGCAGTTTCAGGTGCTCAGGTGAGCAGTGACACGTTAATTATACGTGGAAAGGTCACTCCCCCCCTGCTCCAGGTTGTACAGGCGTGAGGAGACTTTTATGGAGTGGTTGATGAGGAGGAAGGTGAGACAGTTTGTCCTTCTTTGCTTGTCAGGATTGAACTGGTGTGTGCTCAGAGCACTGAACCTCAGCACAGAGAGGTTTCCCTTCCCTTCCCTTCCCTTGTTCCCTTCCTAAACCCTCCCTTCTCAAACCTTCCCAAACCTTCTCCAGGCTGAACAGCCCCAAATTTCCCAGCCTGTCTGCAGAAGGGAGGTGCTCCAGTCCCCCTATCAAATTCCTGGCCTTCCTCTGGACAAGGTCTCCTGGTTGGGAAAATCTCCAGGATATTCTGATTATTTTGCCTTGGAAAGAGCCATTTTTTATGTGTGTGTGTGTTTGTGTGTCCACAAGGCCACAAACCTCTCACTGTCCAGCCACTGAGGAGTCCCTTTTGTCCCCAAATCCAGGCTGAGAAGATCCAAAACTCTCAGTCATTCCCAGCATCCAGGTTCTCCTTAATGACATTGCTGCTCTCAGAAACCTTCCCAATTGTTGTATTTTGGCTCCAGGATCCACGAAGTTCAGCTACAGATGGATCCCAGCCCCTGTAGGATGAGGATATCCCAACACATAGAGCCCAAAATTGCCTCCATAAATTGTCCAATAAGATTTATCCAAGAGAATAATGATGATAACAATAAAGCTGATGGGAATAATAATCACAGTAGTAAGAGTAGATCTAAAGGAGGCCTGTTGGGCTTTGGCAGGGATGAAATATTCTTCCTTAAGAGGAGGAACCAGGTTTTTTTGGGGTTGTGTGAAGCAGGCAGATAATTCATCCAGCATGTCCTGGGTTTGTGCCCTGTGCTCAGTGGTTTTTGGGACAGAGACACGAGAGCACATTCTTAGAACTGCCAGGGCAGTGGTGCCCCAGCACCAGCTATGGAGTGTCTACAGTGAAGTAGAGAGCACAAACAACTCCTCAGGGAAGAGAAAAACAAAGACAGAGGATCACATAATCAGCCGGGTTGGAAAAGCCCTCTGAGATCATCCAGTGCAACCCTTGCCCCACCCCCGCCGTGGTTCCCAGCCCATGGCACTGATGCCACATCCAGTGTCACCTCAAACACCTCCAGGGATGGAGAATCCACTGCCTCCCTGGGCAGCACATTCCAAGGGCTGAGCACTCTCTCTGCAAAGAATTCCTTCCTAAAATCCAACCTAAACCTCCCCTGGCACAGCTTGAGACCCTCTTGTCCTACTGCTGCTTCCTGGGAGCAGAGACCAACCCCCACCTGGCTCCCCCCTCCTGTCAGGGAGTTGCAGAGAGGGATGAGGTCTCCCCTGAGCCTCCTCCTCTCCAGGCTGAGCCCCCCCAGCTCCCTCAGCCTCTCCCCATGGGAATTGTGCTCCAGTCCCTTCCCCAGCCTCGCTGCTCTTCTCTGCCCCTGCTCCAGCCCCTCCATGTCCTTCCTGAGCTGAGGGCCCAGAGCTGGACACAGCACTCCAGGGGTGGCCTCACCAGTGCTGAGTCCAGGGCAAGAATCCCTTCCCTGCTCCTGCTGCCACACTNTCCAGCAGATCAACACTCGCCCCAGCTTGGTGCCATCTGCACATTTGCTGATGCTTCACTCCGTCCCCTCATCCAGGTCACCAATAAGGACATCACACAGGACTGGGTCCAGCACTGATCCCTGGAACACCACTGGTGACTGGATCCCAACTGGGTACAGCTCCATCGCCCACCACTCTCTGGGACCAGCCATCACCAGGTTCAGATCAACAACAGCTCCCAAAATCCCAGAGATTCCTCTGAAGGACATGTTGGCATGGAAGCTTTCCAGGAAGGGCTTTGGGAAGGTTTCATAAAGATCACAACTTCCAAAGGGCAACAGGGCTCTGAATTACAGCATAAACCAAGCCAAAGGATGTCCTGGCTGCTCTGGAATAAAAGCTGATGAGGCCTAAGTGGACATAAATCTTTAGAGAGTCGGTTTTTGGAGAACTCCTCGGAGCAAGAATAATGTGAGCACTTGGTGTTATTAATACCTGGCTTTTAAGCAGCAGGGTTGAAAACACTTTCAGAGTTTCATTATCCTGCCTTTCTAAATGGGGTTGTTGAAATGGAGGGACAGGAAGTCCCAGGGGGAGAGGGGGAAGAGAACCACGTATTTCATGTCCTGGTCCAACACACCCGGAGCTGGTGTTTGTGGAAAGGCAAAGATCAAATTCTGGGTGGCTCCAGAAATACATCTGAGGAGAAGCTTTATTTAATTACCACTTACAGAACCAAGCCATGAAATCCCTGGCCCCACCCTTCATTCTGGCCCTCTCCTGACCCAGGAGAGCAAGAGGCAGTTCCTGACTCTGTGGATATTCCAAACAGCCCCACGTTTGTCCAGGGCTGGCCCTTCCCCAGCCCATTTCACAAGGCAGGGGAGAGCAAGGACTGCTTTGACTCCTTAAATAACAATGGAAAAGATGTGTCTTTCCTGCTAATAATCCCCCAGATTCCTGTTTGGAGAGGGATGAAGCGCATTAAGTCGAGGACACAGCCCACATCTCATCCCAAAATCCCTGGTTATCCACACTGCCCGCTCTTCCAGGGAAGGAAGCTGGTTTTCCAGGCTGCAGTGGGAGCATCCCAGCTGGTTTTGCCATCCATGCAATAAGGATATAAGTGACAGCCACTACTTGGATATGGAATCTCCCCCAAAGTCTGTTTGAGATACCAACACAATGTCCAATAACCTCTGGTGCCTGAGCCGAGGTGTTTTCTGCCTGGGTTCAGGAACCTGCTCCAAGCTGAGTTTCTGGGTGTCCTGTGCAAAGATAAGGGCTTGGGTGACCTCTCTAAACTATCCCTGTGCCAAAAGGGGAGAGAAAGAAGGAAATTATAACTAAATTCACCCAAAATCCCATCACTCTGTGAGTCTTAAACTCAAGCCCAGATTATGTTGGTGGGTGTGTTTAATTATAAAGCTTGAAGACCTTACTGAAGAGGAGGCATCTAAAACTTGTGTTTCTGGGAACAGGATGGACTTGTTGTTTATTCCTGTGTGATTCCATGTTTTCACAGGGAGCACTTCCACCCAGGAGACTCCTTATCCCAGGAGTGTCCTCCCAGCTGCATCAAAGCCCTCCACAGTTCTCTGTGTGTGTGTGTGGTTGTGGTTTGGGGAGGAAAGGGGGGAAAGGGAATATTATTACTCCAATGTTTTTTTTTTTCTGAAGCAAGAATAGTTCATCCAGGAAATGGAAATGAACTGGAATGGCTGGAGAAGCCGTTGCTGTGGATTTGGGGGGTGGGAAAAAACAAAGCAGGCAAACCAGAAACCCTCCCTTGGCCTCCTGGTGTGGTTTGAGGGCATTTGCTCCTGGCTGGTCCTTGAAGGGGTTTTTTGAGCCGAGTCCTTTGTCTGCAGGAAGGAACCAGCTGGGAAAGGGCACATGGAATTGCAGTGTCAGCAGCACGAGAGGCAGGGATGGGGCTGGAGGCTGAGATAGATCCCTCTGATCCCTCATAAGTGACCTGTCACCCAGCCTGGGGCAGGGAATCAGCAAATCATGGAATGCTCGGGTCGGGAGGGACCTTAAAGCTCATCTCATTCCAGGCAGGGACACCTCCCGTAGACCAGGGTGCTCCAAGCTTCATCCAGCTGGGATGGGGCATCCAAGGAGAGCAATCCCAACCTTCAGCACAATTCCTGAGCCAAGCTGGAAGCTCTGAGATGAGCTTTTCCTCCCACTCTTTCCTTGCTCACCTCCAACCTTCCCGTCTTTTTCACAGGCTGGGATTTTNATTTTCCAAGCCTTGTTGAGATGTTCTCAAGGATCTGCTTCCCAACCAACTCTGAAGGAACTTCTAGAGCTTCCAGGAATGAAAACAGTAGAAGGGAAAAAAGGAAAAAATACAAAAAAAAAAAATTGGAAAAATAGGAAAAAATTGAAAAAAGGAAAATATGAAAAAATAGGGGGAAAATAGAAAACAAAGAGGGGAAAAATAGGGGAAAATAGGGAAAAAATTTAAAAAATTAAAAAAGAGGAAAAATAGAAAAAATAAGGGAAAAATAGGAAG
>VYXB01004257.1:226045-300098 GCA_013397135.1 Pachyramphus minor | reverse complement strand
CATCACATAATGTCTTGGAAAGCAGCAGGAAAGCAAATTCTGCATTTGCAAGTTAGGACTGAGCTTTCAAATACTCCAGTCACCAATATCTTTTGGGGGCTGGAGGGAAGAAAGAAAGCACCTCTTTCCTTGCAGGTCTATGACAAAATGATTGGATCTACCTTCTACTCTGGTGTTGATTCCCTTATGTCTATGACAAAATGATTGGATCTACCTTCTACTCTGGTGTTGATTCCCTTATCTCTATGGACTATTTATGTAGTCGTAAAACCACAGGACTACTGGAATCCCAGTTATATCTCTGTCCTCTGTGGCCAAGCAAGCCCAAGAAGCCCTTCATGTACTTAAAAACCTGCCAGGTCACACCTCAGTATTCACTCCACTAGTGCAAGCAGACCCAAGATCCGCATTTTCTGAGCTCTGATCATTTTCACTTTTCCCCAATTACTCTTCCCAAAATGTGACACCCCAAACTGGACACAGCATTTCATACCAGGCCTTGCTAATGCAAAGCAGAAGACAACTGGACACAACATGTGCTGTATTACTATTTATATACTCAACTTTTTCAATTTATCTCCAATTTGCTAAGGACATTTGAATTGTCTTCATGGGCCAGTATGCCAGCATCCCCTCTCAAGTTTTGCTTATTTGCAAATGTATTGAATGCAGTTGCTATGCTATCATTTAGGCTGTTTATGAAAACTGACCCAGATCTCTGACACTCAGCTACTCTTTTTCAGTGTGGTGAAACATGTCTTTTCATAGTTGGAAAACACAGAAAATATTTTTGTTTTTCTAATCTCTGAACATGCATGTTTTGGTACTGTTGTTTGTACCTACAGCAGCAGCAGGCCTACATTTTTTACGTTCCAAGAACTTTGTCAAATTTCAATATATATGTATTTGAAACCTGGCTTTTGTTATATAGAATTGTTTGTTGTTTTTTTCCTCCATTTCTTTCACTTCATTTTGTTTCTCAGCACAGAATGAACATGACCAAAGAAAATAGTCACCAAAGTCAAAGAGTAGAGGGACTTGTTCAAGACACTTAGAAATTGCCTGTTAAAACTAATGCTTTCTTGGTAAATATGTTCAAGGCTAGGGATAAGCAACTTATTCTGTAAGGATAGTCTGTCCCTTCAACAGCTGGGCAACTGAGAAAATACTATAAAAAATGGAAAAAGTACATTATTTTTCTTCAAAGTTTAAGAGAAAGTTAATTCTCTAATAATTCAAATAGCTGATTGGGAAGAAGCCTGCCATAAATTATATGTAAGGCAAATAGACATTTGAGTCAATTTGGGTTAGGTTTAAATCTAGGGTTGGGGTTTAAATGCAGTTGGGGTTTAAATGCAGAGTATTAAAATTTTTCTCAATTCATTATTTCATTGTCTTTTCCAACATAGTTAAATCAAATTCCCACAAAAAAGAGTAGAGGAAGCTGTGATGAGTTCTTCTTTGAAGTGGACACTGAGACGTTGAGACAGGTGAATAAACATTAAGACAGATTTTTTTTTATCATGACCATGACACAAGATTGTTCCTGCAGTCCTTTCTTCTAACTATGTATCTAAAAATGCTATAAGCAGAACCTCCTTGTCCTAACACAATGTATAACCATGCTGTCAACTGACCTTGCTCCGCAGTCGAATCCCAGGTCCTGTGCTTGGCTTATCGTGCTCCTAAGCTCTCTGGATTTTGCCATGAAACAACATCCAGTACAGGGGACAATTCCCTCTAGAGACTGCTCTCAGCAAACAGGCTGGGTGATGCTGCAGCAACACACCTGGTTCCCAAACACAGCACCAGCCTCTTCCACTGAGCCCTGCAAACCCTCACACCACACACTGTCACAGGCTGGGTTTTGTGTCATAAAACCACCGCCTTGGGACACTCTGGCACAGCCCTCCTATCACTTCTGAAGTCTGGAACTGAAGTAACACATGAAAAATAATAATTACATCTGAAGGGGCACCACATGGAACCCAGTGACCTGCCACACAGGGGTGTGGTTTGACTGTTTTAGAGAAGAGCCCTGAGCAGTGGGTTAAGACTTATCAGAGTGGTAGGTAGACAGTTTTGATGATCTACAGAGGGGAAATGTTTCAGTCTATGTGCAGAAAGCTGACCTAGACTTCACTTTTCTCTGGAGAATGGGTTTTAGGAATTTAGGGCATTATTTTAAGAACACTGTCTCTTTGCCTTTTGCCAGCAAAAATGTAGATTCAAAGTGGGTGAGTAGATTAGGTGAACTGGTGATAACTTGCCTAGAGTAGTGTTAAGTTCTGGGTCCCTTGCATTATAGCCAAAAGCAGGCTATTTGCACATTGCCTTGAAATAGACAAAGGAACATTTGAGGTCTAAATACTTCCTAATGAAGTATTCTTCCTTATGATGTAGGATTTATTCCAGAGATGATATAGCAACAGTCTTCAAATATGTAGCGGACAATTATATATACCCATTTTTATTGATATATGTTCTCCACACATATTTATTGATATAAAAATTGATACATAAATCTTCCAGCCTTCTGTGAAGGCTGGAGAACACTGGGATTAAATGGCAGCAGGAAAACTTCAGGTTAGGAATGACAAAAGATACTGTAGCAGGAGAAATGGAGAAGCAGTTGGACAGATTGTCAGAGGAGAAAACGGGACCTCCAACATCAGGTTGCTTAAGAACAAACTGGGTGAGATTCCCTAAGCAAGTAGAGTGTGTAGATGATTCTGCCTTAGTAAGGTCTACCTCAGCCCCTGAGATCACATGTATGACTCTACCAAAGGTTTTATGAGTGTTGGTGTGGATGCATCACAAGTAGGACAGAGAAATGAGTATTACTGATTAAACAAAAGGCTACTCAGCAGCACATAATTTCTTAAAGCAAGAGGAGTTCTGTAAAAACAGGTAAAAGTTCCTTGGGAAGCTCTAATCTGTGAGTAGCTAACAAGTCTGACGAAGATTCAGATGCTTTAAACAGCCAGCCTGGGCCAGAAGCAGGACAAGTTAAAGGTAAACTTCATGTTTAGGTGCTGGAATGTGTCCAAAGCAGAGCAACAAAGCTGGTGAAGATTCTAAAGAACAAGTCTGATGAGGAGTGGCTGAAAGAGCTGGGATTGTTTGGAGCACATACTTTTAAGAAGGAAGAATACAAATAAAATAAGAGTAGGAGTGCATACTCTTCAAGACAAGAACTGTTCCTTTTTGTCTAACACTATTTCTACTACTGTAGCAAAGTAGCTCATAATTAACTAGGGACCCAAAGATTCCTCACATTCCAGCTAAATCCTGACATTTTCCTGTCCAAAAGCCCTCACTGGATTTTCCAGGTTAAACAGTTAAAACTTGCATAACAGCAAAGCATCTGTCCCCAATCTNTTGGGCACATGGGTGTTTTACGATATTCTTTTAGTCTAACTCAACTACTTTAATTTATGTGTCAGAACCTTTATTGCTGTAATTGCTCTTCTCTCAAACGTTCACATGAACAAATTGATCAGCCTTGATGTGCTGTGTACTTAATAAAAGCAAAACCTTGTTTTCTTTTGGAGATGGTACTTCAGGAATGTAAGCATGTAGAAATGTCTTTTGATGAGCTGGGTGTCTTGTTTGTGACTGTATCTCCTATATAAAGCCATACCTGCTTTGTGTTTTTCCTGTGACGAGGTCTTAGGCATTTTTAAGGTTTGTATTTACTGCTCAGTGTGTTAGATCTTTTCTCCTACTCTGCACTAGTTTATTGCTGATTCATAAGTCAACAGTGTCTCAAAGACATTGAGGTACTGGAGGGTGTCCAGAGAAGGGGCAACAGAGCTGGTGAAGGATCTGGAGCACAAGTCCTGTGAGGAGCAGCTGAGGGAGCTGGGATTGTTTAGACTGGGGAAGAGGAGGCTCAGAGGGACCTTATCACTCTCTACAATGGCCTGAAAGGACGAAATAAGGTGGAGTTGGTCTCTTCTCCCAGGTAACAAGTGAAGGATGAGAGAAAATGGCCTCAAGTTGCACCAGAGGAGGTTTAGATCGGATAACAGGAAAAATTCCTTCACTGACCAGGGAAGTAGTGGAGTCACCATCCCTGGAGGAATTAAAAAGATGTGTAAATGTGGCAGTTGGGGACATGGTTTCATTGTGGACTTGGCAGTGCTGGGTTAATGGTTGGACTTAATGATCTTCAATATCTTTTCCAGCTGAAATGATTCAGTGATTCAGTAAGTCAGTAAGAACAATTTGAAAAAACAATTACCAGAAAAATACTTGGAAAGTATATGTGCATTCAAATTTTATCTTTTCATATTTTAATGAGCACAAATGCAGAAATAATAGTTATACCAGATATTCATCCTGCAGTGAGCTCCTAAAGCTCCTTCTCTAAACACACCTTTCACAAAAATCAGTACTTAATATTTGCTCACTGTAGACAGAAGGGGTTGAAGACTTCCAAAGCATTGCACTGGCTAGTGCCAAGGCAGAGCAGTACCCAGCTTTTCTAACAAGAAATGAAAAAATTCAGCTTGCTTTCCTCTCACCCACTGGTGTTTAGCATAAACAAAGAAGTAAGATAATCACCATTATTCAAGGAAACAACAGAACTACCTTTTCTAGTGCACCCTGGTTTTATTCTTCAGGGTACAAGCACATTGCATGTGTGTATGCACCTGCCTGCACATGCCACATAACTGGGGAGGGGGGAAGTTACCATGCAGAATGATGTAATTACTCATTCTTGAATAGAAGGATAATTACTGTCACAGAAACCCACATAACTTGCAGATCTTTTTGTTCTTTTAAAGATGATAAATACAGTATTTTCCATTTTCTAACAGGATGCATCCTTTTCCTTCTGATTCCCCTTCCCCCACTTACGCTGAATTACATATGCTTCAAATGAATAAGAAGGGATATCCGTTCCCATATAGGAAAAGAAAAGCTTATCTGGATTTTTTTAAAAATAAAAGCAATTCCATGTCTCTGGAGTCACTACGGTGAGTCACCATAAATTGGGCTGTAACAAACTTCCTTCAAGAATGCCTTTCAACAGTATATCTAGAAGAGGATACGAGAAAAGAGGCAGGAGCAGAAAAAGGCACAGTGACCAACTGCAACCTAAGACTTCTAAAATTCACTCTGTGAAATTCATGTTTAAGATCAATGGTAGCCTATGCGTGTCTTGCTGCCAGTCACTGAGAGAGCAGACATAAGCAGAGAAGAGAGAAAAGACACCCCAGCATCTGGGAGCTCACAGTTTCTGTCAGCTGGACAGGTGCCCTCTTTCTTTTCCTCTATCCAGAGAGGCCTACAGAAATGGAGAGAATTGTCACTGTGTGATTAGATGTCTGTTTAAATGGGAGGCAGCTTGCTAGATATATTCCTAAGAAGCTTGATTTAAAGATCTCTTTTAAACCCTGTTGCTGACATCTAGGTAAGGAGAGGTACATCTGTTAGGTCTAAACTTAACACGTTTTAACAAAAAATCTGCCTGACTTTCAGACATTAGAGCAACACAAGTACAACAGATATTGGGAACTGCTTTAATGGAACTTCTTAACAGCTGGTAACAGAACAAGCCTACTCTTCTTTTGTGACCGTGGCATTAAGGGAAAAATTTCAAAGCCCCCCCCATGGGAGCTCAGATATCTCTGTGTCCGTAAGAACCACAGTAGTTCAAGTATCATCTGTTCTTACATCTTCTGAAAGAAAGGATCGAGAGCATTCCTCCATAGCAAATCCCCGCTCAGGTTATGGTTACATTGCAGTTAGCTTAAAACTGACTGGTTTTAATGGCTGTATAACTGTGACAGCATGGCCCCTAATGTAACTGATTTCAGTGTGTTTACTGGGATTTTTCTCCCACCTGTGACCTCTACTGAACCACAGAATGATAGAGTCATTTAGGTTAGGACCTCAAGTCCAATTGCTAAAACAGGACCGCCAAGTCCACAATTAAACCATGTCACCAGGTGCCACATTTACAGATCTTTTCAATGCCTTCAAGGATGGTGACTCCACCACTTCACTGATCAGGCTGTTCGAATGATTGACAACTATTCAGTGAAGGAATTTTTCCTAATATCCTATCTAAACCTCCTCTGGTGCAACTTGGGACCATTTTCTCTCAACCTTCACTTGTTACCTGGGAGAAAAAACCAACTGCACCTTCTTACAAACTGCTTTCAGGCCATTGTAGAGAGCAATAAGTTCCCCTGAGCATCTTTTTCTCCAGGCTAAACAACCTCAGCTCCCTCAGCTGCTCCTCACAGCATTTGGCTCCAGATCCTTCCATCAGCTCCATTGCCCTTCTCTGGACATTCCATCACCTTGATGTCCTTCTGGCTGTGAGGGGTCCAAATCTGAGCACAGGATTCAAAGCGTGGCCTCACCGGTGTTGTGTACGGGAGGACGAACACTGCCCTCATCCTGCTGGGCACACCATTTCTGAGCTTTGTGCTGCCTCAATTTCACTATCAGTAATCACCTGCTGTGTGGAAATATCCCCTTTTTGAGCTGGTGTGGCCCAGATGTGCACAAAACCCAAAACCTGGGAAACACCATCTGCTCTGATTTTTGATGCAAGTCTGGTAAATAATTCAGCTTGTGTGGTGCTATTCTGCATTACCCCATCTGAAATGGAAGATATTACACCCAAGAAAGATTACTTTGTCAGTTGCAGGAACTGATACCTTACTAAGAAAGTAATAATAAATAGACAAGAAGAGGCTACTCCACACTCCATCAGAAATAGCAGGTTGCCTGATCCAGGCTCCAATTGAAATTCTGTCTGTTTGCGATAGCATCCTTAGCAACCAAAAATCACACAAGACAATTCATGTAGGTGAGGTGTATCCAAGCAGCCAACATTTCAAATGCAAGCTTTTCTCATGGGCCTCCAAAGCTAATTTTTTCACAAAAATCTTGAATTTATTTATAAGTCTTATCCAAGAGATCTTTCTCTCTAACAGATTTAGCATATCAATGTTCCTGGGAAGTCATAATCATTGCTTTCATTCTATAGATTTGCTTGCCCTCTAACAACTCAGATTGTGTGTTGTCTCAACCATTCCCTTCAAGTCAGCTCTGACAGCTGAGTCAGACCAGAAGAATGGTTGAATTAAAAAGCCTGACAATCCTCTACTCCTTACTCAGCCAATAATCTCATTTGTTCATTGATTGGAAATTAAAGATGCTAGAAGTGCTTTTATTATTTTTGTTGGTAGTGATTTGGAACTCTGCTATTTTGTCCAAACCTTTCTATTACTCATTTAGGGCCAAATTACTGTGGAGAGAAAGCAGGAAAGCCCATAACAAAATACATCAAATATGTCAGAGAGGAATCAGTTTCAACCAGGCAGGTGTATCTGACTGGTTTTCACAGCCCAGCTGAAGGTTTACACTGAGAAGTCCCAACACTACACTGTTCCTTTTCTAAGCAACATGCCAAAAGAATGTTTGCAGGATGTCGCTCCTCCAGCAGTGGGAATACAGCAGCTGCTTCACTGGCTGCAGGGAAGCACTGTACTGCCTGGGGTGAAAATGAGTATGTCAGTCCCCCACTCTGCTAAAACTGGAGCTAGAGCTTGTGTTAGCCTCATTGTGTGTTCTGCTGATAGCTGAAATGTTCTCAGCAGTTCAAAATTCATATTTTTGCTCTCCTAATTATCCCTTAGCTTCTCTTCTGATATTGGAAAATTATCCTCTAATTCTCTTCCTTTAAACAGATGGTTTATATTTTTAAAAATTCTTGATTATACCCATTTTCATATCCCCACTTAAACATAGTTAGCATTTGCTGACCTCTATCCCCTGTTAAAACAGTGATGAATTGACTGCAGTCACTCCAGCTGTTCATTAAATATTTTCCACATTTCTGGAGTGGATTATTCATTCAATATGGGATTGTAACTTCAATATCTGAAAGACTCCTTTTCTAAATGCTCTTCCCATTTATCCACCCGGGCTTTTGACATCTAAAATGTTGTAATTGTAAGATTTGAGGTACTTCTGAACAACAAATCATTTCACAAACACGTATTTTCTGAAGGTGGGGCATGGAGCAGGCTGTGCTCTTTGAGTCTACTCTGCAAATTATGAATGACTTCTGAACTATATCTCAGAACATCTCTCTTCACCTCATATCTTCTCCTCTTGTAAAAGATGAAGAGTTAAAATGCCTCGATCCAAGCTTCAGAGAGAAATATCTCTGAATATATAAATGATTTTTTTTCCACTTGCTTGAGATGCTAATAGAAACATTTTGACCTTTGGTAATGCCCATTATCCCTGAACCATACCCAAACTTTTGATGCTTATTTATCAGTCTTCTCTGGGAAGCGTTCTCCTTAACTATTCAGTTAAGGAGAACTTAACTATTCAGTTAAGGGGTCTATTCAGTTCATGAAGCGTGAGACTCAATTCAGCACTTTAAAACATCCAGAGAAATTATTGGCAACTTCATTAAAAAAAGAGCTGAAGAGCAAAAACCTAATATTATACAAGGCTAACGATTTTCCCAAGAAAAAAGCTTTCTTCTAATTTACACAGTATTAATTCTTTACCTGAGCAATCAGAGTTAAAAACATGTATTTGAGGCTTGCAGACCAAAAGGCATTTGAGTTATCTGGGTTCACACAGTCTTTCTTTACATCCCTTTTTGATAGTAAAGAGGGTATTAGAATATTGATATTAAGGAAAAAGTCATGAAGGACTAAGAAGTGAAAGCAAAAAACCAGCCACAAACTTTTGCTTATCACTATCTCACTCTCAGATAGACAATTTCTTTCCTGCAGGAGGGACAAGAGCAGTATGTGGAAAAAACTCTACATAAACACTGAGGGCATTTCTTTGGAGTGCCAAACAGAAGTTAACTGACAGAATGAAAAGACAAGTTGCCCACAGGCACCCCAACTGTATTAATTGGCTGTGTAAGGGCCCAGAGGAGCTCCTGAGATGCTGTGTGCTCACCGCCTCTCTGGCTGCTCTTCCTGGGGGTAACCAGCACGCCGGTAATGGGGGCGGGGGGGAAGCATTTTTTGATAAAAGAGCAGGTGCTTACAGGAACAGCCCCAGTTGTAGGACAGTAACAAAAGAGCAGCCATGGGGTGGATGCAAAACTGGCCAGAAAGCTGTGCTAAGAAATTAGTTATCAATGGTCAACCATCAAATTAAAAGGACTTATTGAGAGGGGTTTCCCAGGAGTCTGTCCCATGTCTGGCACTATTCAATATTTGCACTATTAAGTTGGATGATGGAATAGAGATTGTACTTTGTAAATTTACATCTGACTCTAACTCAGAAGGAGCTGGAAGGGATTTGGTGGACAGGAGTTAGACTCTGAATAAGCTTTGAGAAACTGGAATTGTCTGAAAAAAAAACAAACGCAGAGTTCCACATTCATTTCTGCATTTCAGCTGCTTAAATACAGAGTAGGAAACTACTAAATACTTGAAAGCTTCGCAGGATCTGAAGCTGTCACAAGCTGAATGTCAGCCAAAGGCAAGTGGCAGCAAAAAAAAAAAAAATTAAAAAAATAAAAAACAGCATGCTGCAATGTGTAAACAGGATGGTCATCTGTAAGACATACAGAGTAATCCTTCTGCTTTACTTGAGGTTGATAAAGCATTGAGTCTAGTTACAGGGACTGATTTGCACTGAAGTTGGAAAGAGTCTACAGGAAGCATGCCCCCTGATCAGGGCATAGCAAAAGAGTAGTTGGAGGAAATGCAATGGCCAGAAAAAAAGACTGAGTGCACTATCAACAGTTTTCAAAAATATAAGACCGAAGCAGTAAGGGTGGTAACAGACAACTCTCATTCTGTCCTCGACATATATGTTGTATACATCTTAGGGCAACTCTTTCTAGACTACCTCTGTGTCCTGTAGTCACTATGGTTCACAGAAATGTAAAAGGTTCTAAAAAGTCACTGATACATAATTTTTGTATATAAAATTCTGTGCTCCTTATATCATTTCAGGAAAGAGTCTTGATTAGAAAAGCAGATGTTATTTATAGGACATTGATCACAACTTCATCTTCTAGTTATTTCATTTTAGACTTGCTTCCTTTATTCTTTCTACAGACATCAACCACATTAACATTTTTTATCATATACTTTTATGCTTCCATGCCACAAACTCTCCTTCCTCTTCCAGTCCCTGAAACTCCTATTAATATAGCAACTAATTTCTGTTGGTTTTGTTCCACTGTGGACCCAGGCATCATTCTCAAATTGCTTGCTTCCAGTGGATGGTGCCCTCATCAGCCATGATATAATATTTCCTTTACCATAAGGAATGGGAGAGAAGGCACCTCTCTTTTCTCTAACTCAATTTATTCAACTGAACTCTGCACAACCTCTTCTTCTCCTGAACATCTCACTACAATGTGTTGTTTGAATGTTTTTATATTACTTACAGCACTTCCTCCTTCAGCACACTTTTAGGACCCAGAGTGTGCTAACCCTTCACAGAAGAACAGTCCTGCCATCCTGCTGGAGTGGTCCCTTAAGGCCAGGAATGCCCTGTAGAAGCACCTAAATTTCTGAAACACGGTCTCTTTCCCAGATTTTTCCTCATGAGCACTTCAGTTAATAACTTGCGTATGGGGGAGATACACAGTGGTGTAAATATGTAGTACTCATGTTTCATTGGAATTACCTTTCTGTTTGGGGTGGCACGAAAGATGTACAGAGCAATGAAAAATAAAACGTCTCCCATGTCCTCTTGGCATACACCATCCTGCCACAGATTACCATTTCCCCAGTTCTCATGGCACAACGGAGGTGGGCAATCCTCTACCAATTCTTTAAGTTTCTCACAAAAAGCTGTGCTTGCCACTAGGCTACCAGCATTCACACTGAAGGACATGGAGGAGAGCTCATGATTCAGCCTTCTCCCTCTGCTCTGCAAGCGTTAGTGCCAAGCAGACATGAGGAAGTGAAGAGCTTGAGGACCATAAGTGACATTTACTAAGTCAAAGTATGTCTCAGTACTCCACCTCCTCTGTTTTTCTAAGCATGCCTTGGGCTTCTTTCTGTCTCTCAAGAGGTCTTCAAAGGACCTGAAGATCAGTTTCATCAGATATTCAAAGACCATCAGGAACTGATTCATTGCTTTGTTATAAATGCTTTTACTGGACTAATTTTCCTCGTCTGCCCACTCAAGATTTATTCAGGAACACCTATTCTTGAGTTAGTACAATTTAAATAACACCAGTTCTTGAAAAAGTCCCTAAAACACTGCAAGAATATCTATACACTGAAAGACATACTTAGTTTTCTGCAGAAACTGGGAGCAGAACAAGTAAAAGGTTAGTAACAGAGACAGCCTGTGCATAGGGTGGTGCCAGACAGGACAAAAAGGTGTTTCTTGAGGCTACACAGACTCAGTGATGGCCAGAGAGGTGGTAGATGATACACATGAAATGCCTCCCCAATTTGCTCCTGCTTGACTTTTGGATCCAGCGTCTGGCAAGCCCAGGCAGAAATCTGAGTACCAAGTGGCTTGTACAAGTGCCTTTCTAGGCACAATAGTGGGGATAGCCAGATGTGCTATGCAGCCTCCAGATGTGCTTCCATGTAGACCTCCAGCCACTGTTCACCCTTGTAGTAAAAGTTCTGGGTGGAAGAGATGGTTCAAAACACAACCTCTCATGGTTCCACAGGTCTTTCCTCAAAGCCCTCCAATATTTCTTGTTAGATAATACTAGTTCAGGCTAAAGTCAGCCTTCATACAATACTTCTTACATGCTCTGGACATAATGGTATTTTCAAGTCAGCATTGCCAAGGACACCCTCTTGGTGCTCCATCAGGACTTTGGCACATTGACTGCAAAGGTATAGAATTAAAATTTTTAAATTAAGCCAGTGTAAAATGATAGTGACATATTTTATAAGAAAACTACACAGCTATTATTTTTTTAACTTTAATTTTCATGAAAGACGCTAAATTTAGTGATCTATGAATACAACTATCTCTTCAGAACCTGTACATTATCTGACTTAAGTGATAAATACAAAACCCTTATAAAAAGTGAAGCATTGTAAGAGACCAGCCATTTTGTGAAAGTTCAAAATTCAACTTTATTTTACATTTCAGTATCTTCATATTTATACTTCAGACTGCAGTGCATCACTAAATAGACCATTTCTCACTTTATATTTTTAAAATAAGTGTTCACAACATTTTAACACTGCTGTATAATAAACATTTTTTGTAGGGAGTTCATTTCACTGGCTCAGATGGAGTGGCATTGTCTGCAAGGTCTCATTTCAAAATTATTACACTTTTATCCTTTTTGTCATGCCACAAGTTGTGGAGTCCAAAATATTTACCTTTTTGATTGTCAGTCTTTCCTTCACAGTGATGTCTTAGTGAAGACAAAATAGACAACTTGTTTTGTTGAATCAATAGAGGCATATTATCACAGCAAGATTATAATTCAGGTGTACAATACCTGTATTTTACAGCGTACAACAGTGAAACTGCCATGTGCTGTGTGTCACAGCAGGTAACTAATATCAACAAAGTACCAGAGTCTATGTTCAAATACTCTTGTATGGGTCTAACTTCAATTCACAAAAGCAAGGCAATTCAAAGTTAAGGCTTAAACTCTATCCATAATCCACTCTCTTCAGGAATTGTATTATGAATGCAGCTGAATTCTCATCTCAGGTCTTTGCAGATCCATGTTGCCACACAGACTGTGAGAGAAAGCAAACCCACTGTTACGCTTACATGCATATTCCTATTGATTGCTTTATAGCTGGTAAGGGCATGGTCTACTGGCATTTGCATTTACTTGAGCTGGAAACATGAGACTTTGGAGACAGGCTGTGATCACTGCAAAAGCTGTTTGGGATGAATGGGTTTAGATGACTGCATTTTTCTCTTTGCTTTTTGGGGCATACTGGAGTTTTGTGATAGCAGAGGTAGGAAAACATCTATTTCGTGAAGTTCTAGTGGCAACAAGAACAGCCAGTCTGGTGTTGATTTCTACAACTTTTTGAATTGCAGTTACCAGGAGACAGAAAAACAAGGGGATGTAAGTCCATATTGAAACCGAAATAAAATGGCAACAGAGGTTTTCAGTATTTAGAACCTTTCACTTCAGCCTGTCATTACAGGCAAACAAGGACACAGTGTAGGAAGAAAAAACACCTGTTTCTAGCTGAAGATACAGAGTGAAGCATAACTAACACAGCCATACCTGAGCTAAGAAATTTGTTTCTACAACAAAGATCAGATTTCAGACTTGGAAATAAAGGTTGTTTATGAAAACTGATCAACCCGTCATAATTATGTGTTACTCCTATAACCAAAACTTTTTGCCCCTGCCAAAAGTAGCTACTACCAGGGCCTTACTTCTCCCACTGCTCAAGGACTGATTTCAGGAAATCACATTCTGCCCTGGCCTGCTCCATGTCTCAGGAATATTAGTTATTTGCGGTTTTATTTGGAGTGATATCAGGTCTGGCACTGAGGTTTTGTGGCTTGTCCACAGGTTTTGGGGTTAGCAGAAAGGAGAAGGCTACACGTTTTCCACAGGGCATATCTGTGCCATGGAAACATGGGATGGGAGTACCCTGAGAACTGCATCCTCCTCCCCAGAGGCATCTTTCTATATGAACTATTTAACTAGTTTTTTGGGGTTTTAGTCTAGGTTTCAAAGTTCTGATTAAATAGCAGGAGAAGGTGAACCAGAATGGATAACCTGTAGCTGTAGAATGTGCCATATTGAAGAACTTCATGACCACCATTATAGCATTTTCAAGCAGTAAGACATCTTCAATTTTTGACACTAAAAGGACACTACAAAAAGACATTACAATTTCACAGCTCCTCCTGAGCTCCTACTCCTCCTTCAAGCAGCCCCTGACCAACAGTCAGGCTATTGCTGGAAAAAATTAATTCATAATTGGAGGTGGGACACGAGATATTGCAGCAGAACAAATAAAAACAGAGCTAGAACTCTGTACTGCAGAGGTATTCATCCTTTTTAGTGCCTCAAAGAACAAGTCTGATCTTCTTATCCAAGTAGGTTAGTAAACAGTACATTCAGTTCTTGGAGATCTTCAGTATGTCTGCAAGTCTTCTGATGTAAAATAATATAAGAAAAGGAAATGGAAATTTCAGTAAAAAGAGATACTGAAGCATTATAGCTGCTTACTTTCTTACCGCTGTGAGGAGGATCAGAGAAGAATCTTTTGTGTCAGGTTCATTTTGAACCCATTTCACTGCAGAATATGGGAAAAGATTAGTTCACTACTAATTGTGCCGTTGGTTTTGTGATTCTATGAAAAACCCCTAAAAGTCTGCATGCAAAACCAATGAGGTAGAACATGTTTGACAAGCTTAGTTCCAACTTGACCAATGTAGCAGGAAAAGACTTTAAAATCATTGCCTCTCTTCAATAACAATAGTACATACAAGTGTTTACAAGAGGATTAAAAGCTGCTTTAGCAAGTTGTATTAAAGATTCCTGTATCAGACAAGTTTTATTGAAAAACCTGTTGGAGCACTATGCAGCTAATCAGATGCAAAGGGAAGCACGTTATGCTACTGAATTTATTTTACCTGCTTTAAAAGGATGCATGATGTATCTGTAAAATACACACCATGCTTACAATAAGCCATACCTATTGACAGCCTGCCCAATTACAATAACAGCAAAAAAAGCTCCACAAGCAACGACCCCTAGCACCTGGTAATTAAAATTGCTAATCACCAGCAATTATCTGGCACAGCTTTATAGCCAGGCAAAACAGTTTGACCCTTTGCCCATGGAAAGAAGAATGTTTGCTGTCTATTGATAAGTGCTTAGGCAAAGCCGTGTTCGGCTCGCATCCATTAAGTGGCGACTAATAGGAAGTCAACAAAAGAGCTCTGACATCTGTAGTGGGCACTTCTAGCAGGCCAGGTTTGGGAGCACAGGTGTCCAGTGGACTCCTGCCAAAGACCAGCATACAGGACATGGGGACTTTTTCTTAAAAAGAGAACTTGAGCTGCCCATGTTTCCCAATTGGTTCCTCCACAACCAAAGAGTAAATGCAATAAGCTTCCAAGACAAAGATTAAAATAATTATTCCTGTCAGGAGTGGTGGCTTGTTTTCAAACTGTCTGCACACATTCAAATAAAAAGAGGTAAGAAGTCCTATAGGCTCAATAATTTAGGCAAAGATTGTTCTTTGGTCTATTTCTGTTCTTATTAAGTATTGAGTTAAGTATATATAAAAATGTCTCTCTAGTGTGCTCTTTAAGTCTGAGATAAAGAGTTTGAGATAACAAAGACTTTTTTTCCATAGGACACTATTATGCTCAAAGCTATAAAATATCCTTCCATTGTTAGAGCTCCAGGAAGATGCTGCCAGAGATTATTTGAACTACAATAAACAGCTCCATTAAAGCTTCTTATAAGGTCCTAGATAAAATGATCAGGTTTGGGTTGGTTTTTTTTTTTTCTTTTTTAAGAAAGAAAGAAAGAGGGGGAGTGAGAGAGAAAGAGATACTGGCAAAAATATTGCAAGCTTGTAATAATTAAATGACCTACAAAACCTGAAGGACAAAACATCCCTTAACCACTCAGAAATGCAAATTGCTCCAAGAACTGCCATCAGTGGAGATTACAAAGCCAGGACCTGCTGAGATCCAGAACTAAACCTCAGTAGCCTCATCCCTTCATTTAGAAGGAGCTTCTGGGGATCATGGCAAATTGTAGTTTCAGTGCAACAGGAAATTTACAGACACAAGCTATTTGGGTGCGTTCTGACTTGCACACACAGTAGTCTTTTCCTGCATAAGATCTCAAAGCCTCTCCATGTACATCTTTGTACTGTGACACGTAAAATAGGAACAGTTTTATAAATGTGAAGCCACACTGCTGTCATAATGCTCAATGACATCTCCTAATCCAAAGTAATGAATGAAGTCTAAGTGTTCCCTCCCTTACTAGTTCTCTCTTAAGTCCACTTCCTGAGCTGTATCAACTTACTGGGGTTAGACAGCTTGAAAAGAACATTATTATCCCAGAAGTATGATGTGAATAACACAGCTACAGCTTGAATCTCTGCATTATTTGCTTTGACAAAGTCCACAGCCCGGCTGGATACCTTTCATCTGCAGAGGGCATCTTGCAGAACTTGGTGTAGCTCCTCTTTAACCCATATATAAAAGTTGCCTTGCTAGAGAGCAATGTTACAAGGGCACATACATCTCACTCCAACATAGAGTTAAAGTGTAGTTAGAGTTTACATTCCAACCTAGGAGCCTGGAAACACTTCTGAGTTATCCAGTTCAACGGTAGCCCAAGACTTCGCAAACCATCAGTACTCTCCACCAAAGCCAGTTGAAATAATTTAAATAAAATTTTAGACAAATTCATAAGTAGATTTTAAAAGCATCAGCCTATCTCTGTATTCCACATAGATTTCTCCATTTGTAGAAAATGGTATTTTTTGGCACATGCATGCATTATTGTCCATTGGATTCCAGTTCTTGATTATTGCTATTACCATGAGATTGCTAGCTGCTGTTGTTCATAAGATTCTGCCAGTGGGAAAGAGATGGATTTCACTTTGACAAATCTTTAGTCAAGTCAGAAATAAATGAAGTCACTGGAAATACACCTGCTTACAAGCCTGGGTTGTAAACTACAAGCCAAGATGAAACAATGGATTATAAATTCTGGCATCGCTTGACATTCAGATTCTTCTGCCTGCACATCTGATTCAATAATGATCCACAGAAGAGGAGCATGTTAGCAGATTTGTGTAGTCTGTCCATCACAGAGTAAATTACACTGAATGACTCTTCTCTGGGCAAGCTGATGTAATGAAAAATATGACGAAGAAGCAGAGGAATGGATTTTCTGACACTCTTTGCCATTTGGCAACCCTAAAGTATCAGTGGATTTCAGAAGGTTCTATTCAAATTGAAACATCATGGTCACTTAGGTTATGAAAACATGTTTGTTGCCAACATTTACGTTGAAGAGGGACTTCTAATACCATTGTCCAAACCACAAACTAATGGAATGGCCATTGGGATAAGATATTCAGCTGTTTTTGTTCCATTTTCAAGATGCCAAGTCTTTATGGGTGTTGGTAGCATGGGTGAATGAATATAGGGAACAGCAAATTAATCCCATCTTTGAAAACTGTGGATTCAAAACAAACAAGACAACGGAGGTTGGGAGCTAATGTGCACTTTGTGTTACCAGTCATTCAATTTCTGTTTCATGTATAATACGTGCCTAACACAGAAGGGATGCACAAAGTTCACCAAACCACTGCTTCACAATGATTTTCTCCTTTCTCTGTGTGTAGTTTCAAAACAAAACCAGCCTGCCCATTTCTCCTTCAGGTGAAAGCCTCTCTGTGCCCCACAGGTCAGTGAACCCATTCTGGGCTTTCTTGGAAGAGAACTCCAGAGTCAAGAGTCTTCCACTGAAAGTATCTTACTAGAAACTGCTACACAATTAAACCTAGGGAATCCTTGTTCAAGTGCCTGTTAACCTCTTCTGTCCTGGGGAGAAAGAAGAAATGAAGGAGGTAGATTTCAACCCATTTAACTGCTGCACTCCATCAGAAGTGAGCTGTGCTAGTGCAGGCACAGCCCTGGGAAGTGCCCTGTCCCAGGATGGCACATCTCAGCTGACATACCTTCTAGTGTCTTCCCTGACAGCTTGCCAGCCCCGGGGATACACCCAGGAAGAGGAAATACATCACTCCAAAAATCAGTAAGGCACTGCCTTTCTCACCATACCTCACTCACGATGGACACAGGGTAATAAACACACTTCTGTACTGCCAGTGCTTTGTGGAAAAATAGGCAAATGCTCAAAAATGAAAAATGAAATCTCTCTTCCCTCCAGGATATACATGTTCCTGGAGATTCCTTCTTCAGCATCAGCTCTGTCTTGCTCGGATGAAACCTTGGTGAATTTGCACATACCTTCCTCTCAAAGCGATCAGCCTTTCGATGGACAGCAATGATGCTCCTCCAGGACTGGACAAACAGCTGCTAAACAGGACGATGTTGCCATGGTGGCCCAAACAGCTTCAACATCTCCCATACCAGAAGCAGGGCATGTGGAGTCACAAAATAAAGAGACAGATAGGAAAACAGAGCCTATATGTCTTATACCTGGGATGATGATTTGTCCTGGTACATCTAGGACTTTTGACCAGTCTGGGACACAGGCTCCCACAAGATATATAGAATAAAAAAGTGAAATGTAAAAAAAAAAAAATAAAAAAAAAATCAGAACATCTGTAATTTAAAAATGTTCATAAACTGACATATTTTACAAAGAACTTTAAAAAAATTCAGAGGTAGTATTTTCTGCCTAGTTTATATCTTGCAGACTTAAGCAAACAACAACAGCAAAGCTAAATCCTGACTCCAAACTTTGCAGCCATGTTATGTGAAGTTAAAATTACTTCAGATTCAAAAACTGTAGACCTCACCTTTATGGAAAATACAGCAAGTCTCACCAATACATGGATAAGCAAAGAGGCAATAAGGGGCACAGAATGTTCGTTTTTGTTGGAATGGTAGAGTTCTCATACTAAAAGCAGTCCCAGTTCTCTGAAGCACTGTAGATGTTGCAGAAAAATAGGTGTTCCACCTAAAGGATGGCAACATTTTACTGGTAAGAGATAGAGGAGTGCTAAATAGCTGAGGAATTACTGTACCAGAAATCAGGAATTTGAAGTCAAGATGCCCTTTCTGTATCATTCATTTTCAAACTCTGTTCAAGCGATGGAGCTGTGCACCCCCAGAAATCTCATGAATTAAACAGTCGTGAAGAAAATTGCTGCTGTGCTGACAGTGTTTATCCTATTTAGCCACTATTTATTCTGTCCCACCCGTGTTTATCCCTTCTTTATTTATTGGGTGAGATGTTTGTGAGAGTACGGTAGCTTTTGGTTTCATGCACAACATTCTATAGGAGCATTTTAAAGTGTTATATTGGTATTTTTTCTGACTACCTCAAAGAACTCAAAACACAATATTTATTTGAGGAAAACCACACCAGGTTTCCTCACTGATTGTCAGATATTAGATTTCTGGCGTACTGTGGATTGTCCTTAGGCATTGCCGTGGCAATGCCCTTCAGTTCCCAAGGCACAATTAAAAAAATTTCTTAAAAACATGTATCTTTACCTTTTCCACATAAATTTTAGTGACAGGAAACCATAGGTTTGTTACCAGCTCAGTTACTTCCTGTTTTAGTGGTTGCTGAATGCATATTGTACAACTCTTTCTACTTAGTGTGCTCCAGAATGTTGTTAGGCAGATGTCAGGATGAGATAGCCCCCAGTACACAGGGACCTCATATCTTTCCAGGCCTGTGCAACGAAGTTTTCCAGTTTACAGGGTTTCAAATTCCTACAGTTTCTTCTGGTAAATGTGCTCCTAGCCCATGAAGATAAGGGACAAGACCCTAACAGAAGATGGAGGTTAACCAGAGATAGAAGTGTAGATGTTGGATTGATCTGTCTCACCGATTCACTAAATCTGAAGGGAAATTGAACTAGACTTTTCAGACCAGTAACACAAATACAAAAATATAGTACCAGTGTGCCAGGCTTGGCTGCAACATTTTCCCACTACCCTGTTAGAAGGTGGAAAAGACCTCCATTAAATAGGAAGCCCAACATCCTATTTCTGTACAATGTAAACTAAATTCTTGGCTGCAGAAGATCACTTTTAGGCTGAATACTGTGACAGACTCCATTTCAAAGTATTGGGACAGGGAGATCCATGCCAGTGGATGAAAACACAAGAAGATTTCTTTAGAGAGTTTAAATGGAACATTGTTATTGAAGCCTTTGCTGAGGGATGTTGTGAAGGAAACAGCTCCAGTAAACAGCAGAAAAGACTGCAGGACATGCTAAAAAAAAATTACAAGTGTGGGAATAAGTTAAAAATAAAAATAAAAAAAAATAGGATGCGGAATGGAAAAGACAGCCAAGAAAAGATGTTAATAAAAGGTATTGGATGGAAGCCCAGAGTAGAAGTAAAACAAATACAAACAACTAGCAAATGTACACATAACAGGGTGAAAATTAGAGTCTGTCTTCCCCTCGAATGCAGAACTGAGAAAATAGAGTTACAGGCAATTTTGAAGAATGGCAGTTCTGAAGCATCCAAAGTATAAATGTTTCTGTCAGGTCACCAGCCAGAGAGAGCCCAAATTGAACCTGTGAAGCGCTGAGAAGGGAGATGATGTACAAAATGGCAATATAATTCAAATATTCCATGTGCCATTTTTGAAGATCTTTCAACATGGTGGTGTAATAAAATTCTGAGAATTAGCTATCTCAGTTGTTATTATAATGATCCCTCCCTAAAAAATTTTGTAAAGCATAAAAGGGCCTTTCCCCAAAACCAGCAAAAGAGTATGAAAACTAGTTTCAAATGTTCTTTTGTATCTCATGGTGATGAGAACTTTAGCAGTTACTGGTTGCACAGTGAAATCTCTGTTTTTCTGTCCACTGAATATTTGCATATTTCAGATTTATTTGAGAATTTCTATCAATAAACATTCAATATTATTTTTTATTTTTACTCTAAATCATTTGTGACCTCTTTAATAAAATGCTTCACATCTAACAGTCAGAGTTCAGAACTGTGAGTTTTAGTTTGAGCTTGGTCATAATGTTATAGCTATTTCTGCAACTGTGAGAGTCTTAACAAGCCTCTGAAGGTAGGGTGTATTTATATAAGATTGAAAGATTTACATAATTGCAATCCTTATTCTCCAAGCTTAAATATGGCTTTTGCTAGTCAGAAGAGGTGTTTAATTAAGAAGATGATGTAGTCAAAAGCAAAATGCTGGGTTTGAAATCAGTTTCGTCATCCACCAAAAAAATTTATATATATATATATGCTGGTTCAGACCAACTTGTAAAGGATTTTTTATCCTTTTATTTCTTTGTCAGACTTCACGCATGTATTTGGAAAACTGCTTCCCCTTTCAGGCCCAACAATATTGCTCTCACTTTATAAGTTCTACTTTCAGGGCAAATACATGAACGAAAAAATTAAGGTTTCTTATCCTCAAATATTAAGATGGGCATGCTTAGTAATGGGCATTAAGTCCATTAAGATGGGCATGGTTAATTAAAAAATTAATCTTGTTAAGTACTTTAAGACACTTAATTTTAAGTAAACACACATATACAGAGGCAAATGCTCAAATGTAATTGGAAATGCAATAATTTTGAGTGACGATAGGTTCTTTCTTGCAATATAAAATACATACATGTGAAAATAGAAAAAGGGGGGATAAAAATGAAATAAAAATGGCTAAAGGAAAAAGGCAAACAATAGTAAATACCTACATCAAAAATTGAATTAAAATATTATTGCAGAGATGAGGATGTGGAAATATTTTAGAATAATTTCCATTTATTTTAAATAAAGATTAAAAAAACTGGTAAGTGACACTGTTAATCAATTTTCTTTTTCCAGCCTCCTTCAGGTGTCTCAAATCAGAGAAGCAAGACTTGAGATACGATGAATCACCACTTCTGAGAGACTGGACCCACAGCAGAAAGTAGTGAAATTCTTCCTATCTTGTTCTGATCCACATGCACTCTCATAGGGCAACAAAAACCCCTCCTTACTCCCAGGTCATGTCTCATAACAAATTTCAAAAGGCTTCTAAAAACCATGAAAATGGTGAAGATTTGTGTAAAAAAGTTGAAAGAGTTCACAAAAGCCTTGTCTAACTTGGTTCATGGGAAGGTCTTGCATCTCTTTACAAATACCCAAGAAGTTCAGGAACTGGCAGAGCACAAGTAAAAAAAAAATTAATCTCAAATCACAGAAGCTTGACAGAATTATGGACAGAAGAAAACAATAGCACATAATGGAAAGGATTAGGCAATCATAAGAGGTATTACAGACATCTCTGCATCATTAAGTGAAATCCGCTCCAGAGGTTGAACCAGTTCCCTTTCCAAACCCGTTCTCTTTCCTAAACACCACTTTCTTTTTCAAGACAGTTTGCTTTAAAAGTAAAGGTCTTTGAATGTTTTTAGTCCTACCAAGTCCTAAATTCCCTCCAAATCCTCCTGACTCAGTATTAAACCACAGACCGACTGGTCTTTGCTTGCTGAATCAAAGCAAAATCCCAAATGTCCTTTCTATTCCTCAAGCTGCATTCAGAGACCTCCCATTCTTCTTCTGGCTGTAAGAGAAGCTCCAGGCATCTTTTCCAAGGGATTCAACAAACTCATAGGTGTCTCAGGAAAGTTCCTCTCAGCAGATCTTCAAGATCTTCAAGAAGCCAAATGAAGCCTGATGTTGGCTACAGGAGTGTTCCCGTTAAAGAAAATTTGATAAGCAATTTTGGGAGGCGTAAGCTCTGCCTTTTGAAAAGCCAAATGAATGTAGTAAGGCCTTGACCATCTGTCAAGAAGATAGTCAGCTTCCACTTTGCACAGGCAATTCAAGCACATTTTAAAAGAGACAGAAGAATTTCATGGTGCTGCACAAGAGGAAGCTCGCTTTAGGAATACAGAGGTTCTCCAAGGACAGCTGCAGTTTCAAGTACATCGTAACAAATACATGCTATGTATATAAAGCGCCTAAGGTCTAGGATCAGCAGATAAGATGGACAATGAAGGCTCAGAGGCCTTTTAAATAATTTTTTGCTGAAAGTAGTGAAGTTCAGACAGTACAGACTGAGAGGTTTAAAGGATTTTCCTAACAAGCTGTTCAGCAGTTTGTTAAGGCAACATAATGTTCATCATTTTGTTACTGATAATGAAGTCAAAAACTGCAGTTACAGAGTACTTTAGCAGAACTTGAAGAACTCCAAGATGTGGAGGTATTTTAGAACTCACAGTGCCTTTACTACACTGTTACCTACCTTTATGAAGGGCTCTAATGGCAGCTTTCAGAGAACTGTGTGTACCAATCCTGCTGGTGTAAGCCCCTCAGCTTGCTGATGATTTAGCAAGCAATGTGTAGAGGCTTAAAGAAAAAGCACCTCTGTTTACAAAAGGAGACGACGTGTGGGTGTCTAAAACCAAAAGGACTCTTGACAAACATTGGGAACAGGCATTAACTGCTTAAATTTTCATACTACTTTAAGTTATGAGCCAGGTACAAACAAAAGGATGGTGTTTAGGAGAAAAGATGGTGAGGATAAGAAGGTTGTTGCCCTTTTTATCCAAAGAATTACAGAAAATTAATACCTAACAGAGCAGGTTTCACCTCACTGGAAAAAAATGTAGAAGTGGAAGGAAAAGTGATTGTTGGTTGGCATGCCCTACTAAGTCAACAGCTTTGTGAAAGTGGTTTAAATCTATGCTGTTTAGATATTTGGCACTGCTGGAACAAAATAAAAGCAATGAAAATCTTAACACGCTTCTCTCCAGAAACACCGTGCTTAGATTTTTCCTATAAAACATTAGTTCAGGTTTTACAAAGTAGGTAATTTAGTGTTTACAAATACACAGCCCTTATACCTGGAGTGGCAGCAACAGTGAGATTCCCTTTTAAATTATACTTGTGAGTAAGAACAGAATGTATTCAGTTTGACCTCTCAGTACTGATATGAAAAAAGTTGTGTCTATTCAGTCTTTACATCCAAGGTTCCACAACCAGAAATCTGAAAATCGTAGAAAAAAAATCCTGATAACGTTAACACAGTTTATACCATGGTAAATGAACCAGTATCTTCAGTTCCTCCCAATTTAAACTATCTATAAACTATAACCTTTACCACAGTATTCTCCAGAGTGTTAAACTTTTTGTGTGATTGCATGGATGTGTCAGGACACAAGTCTGTGGGGAGCTTCTCTGTAACCCTGTAACCCTCACCTCAAAAAAACCAGTCCATTTGCACTTACTGCTTGTGAAAGAACTTATGATCCAGTGAGTAAAAGTACAATTACATTTGAAATCAAATCAGACCAAATAAGATACATTTCATTTTGTTTCATAAAAAATGGAGAATCCATCACCCTTCTCTTTTTTGAAAATGTGAGACGTAGTTGTTCCATTGTTTTATTCACCCAGGACATGAATGATGTGCTTGAGTTTCCTTTTTGGTAATGAGGAAGCAAATCTACGTGTGACAGAAGAACTGCAAACTGATGTCTCTCTGTAATCTAATCCAAGCACTAGTATGTCTCCATATCCTGATGGCTAGAACAGTATTTTGACCTATGTTCCAAGGACTGTAACAGGATATTAAACAGTCAAAGAACAAAATATAGCTCCAGATTCATCTGCTAAGTTTATTGAATGGTGAAGTACAGGGAACAGACAGTAAATAGCCTTCTCCTTGCCTGATCTTCATGGAGTTAGAAGTCTGATTCCTACTGACACTTCATTCTGACAGAGTATAGTTCTTTGGGTTGAGGGTTTTGTTCTGAGTTTTTACTCTTTTCATTCTGACAACTTATGGGTATACATGTTTCTAAGAGACAAGACCAGAAATGGTCTCAGGAATTATTAGAAACCAAGTATATGGGTGTGATTTGAAGTGATGTGATTTCCCTGATGAACTGTAAAAAGCTAAGAGAAGTCCTGGTCATTCTTTGCATCTTTGCATCTTGCCTAGTGCTGAGTTAGATCCTTGTAAGGACTACAAGGAATGACTGTAAGGAATGACTGTTAGTGGTTGTGACTGTTGCAGAGGCGGTTCACCATGACCAGCACCAGATTCCGTGGTGGTGTTCCTCAGTTTACAGGGCATTGATAATAATTCTTTAACTTCTCCAGGCAGCTCACACTTCTAACGAGCAATGACTTCTGGCCAGATAACTACAGGAAGAATTATTTTCCTTAAATTTTTGGTCCAATCTGTTTTTAGGATCCATTAATAGCTGTTGTTATTTGTTATATATATTACTGTAGGCTTCCCACTTGTGCACTGACACCCTACCAGGAGTTCTGGCACATGAATCAAGCCCCCTGTGTCAATGCCTGAGGCAGCTGAATCACCCTGCCTTTCCACTGATTGTATCAACTAGACACAGCGACCACCAGGGAAGCCTGGGCTCCTCGTCCATACGTGGCACTTACATGCACATATCTAAGAGTAAATATCCTGTTCCAGAGCTAAGCTCCATCCGGTTAGTCTAGGAGAATACAGTAGCCATGAGAAGTGGATTAAGAGAAAGTGGTGGTTTCTGCACCATCTGAGAGATGGTGGTTTCAGTATAATGTCAAATTAATCATTTTCAGAATCTCTGTAGATAGAAGCAGAAAATGCTTATTTGAATGTGAAGTGAGTGATGAAGGTAGTCTTTCTATTACTACCAAGTAAGGTGATATATCCTACCATGGAAGAATTACGTAGCCATAGAAGAAGCTGCAAGTCAGTGGAGGGACATCATGGTACAAGAGGTCACCTTTTCAGCACACTACATGCTAGTCTTTGGGATCCTTGTCTTCAACAGCACGGAAACATCTCATCTCTTGGTACCAATACAGGATGTGAGGTTTAGGATGGGAATGACATGTAGGGTGATATTGAGAGATGGTTCCCGCAGTGCACTGGAGACCTTTGGGCAAAATATAAAAAAGGTCAGTAGAAAATCACAGATGCCAACCTGCTCTGGATCCCCCTGAAAGCAAAACTTGTGCAGCTAGGGCCACTGAGGCATCCAGCCTCTTCAGATCTGTATTGGAATTTGTGTGGCCAGGTTTTGGTGTCAGGGGGGCTACAGGCATGGCTTCTGTGAGAAGCTGCCAGAAGCTTCCCCCATGTCCAGTTGAGCCAATGCCAGCCGGCTCCAGGACAGATCCGCTCCTGGCCAAACTGAGCCCATCAGAAATAGTAGTAACACCTCTGTGATAACATATTTAAGAAGGAGTTCATTTGCAGATTAAATTGCAGCCAGAGAAGAGCAGTGAGAATATGTGAACAACTCTGCAGACACCAAGGTCAGTGCAGAGGAAGGGGTGGGAGGTGTTCCAGGCATCAGAGCTGAGGCCCTGTAGCCCGTGGTGCAGACCATGGTGGAGCAGCTGTGCCCCTGCAGACCATGGAGGCCCATCAGGTTGCAGAGATCCACCTGCAGCCCATGGAAGAGACCCATGCCAGAGCAGATGGATGCCTGAAGGAGGTTATGACCCCAGGGGAGGCTCAAGCGGGAGCAGGGTCTTGCTGACCTGTGGAGAGAGGAGCCCATACTGGAGCAGGATTTCCTGGTAGGACTTGTGACCCTGTGGGAGACCCACGTTGGAGCAGCCTGTACCTGAAGGACTGTACCCATGGAAAAGAGACCCATGTTGGAGCAGTTAGTGAAGAGCTGTTCCCCATGGGATGGACTCATGTTGGAGAAGTTCATGAAAGACTGTCTTCCATGGGAGGGACTCCACATTGGAACAGGGAAAGGAATCCTCTGCCTGAGTAGCATCAGAAACAACCTGTGATGATCTCACTGTAACCCTCATTTCCCATCTCCCTGAACCACTGGGGGAGAGGAAGTAGAACTTGGGAAGGAGGGAGGGGTGGGAGGAAGGGATTTTTGAGATGCATTTTACTTCTTATTATCCTGCTTTGATTCTGTTGCTAAAAAATTTAATTAGTATCCTCACTCTGAGCGTGTTTTGCCCATGGTAGTGATTGGTGAGTGATTTTTTCCAGTCCTTATCTCAGCTTAGGAGCATTTCATTACCTTTCTCTCTCCAGCTGCAGAGGGGAGTGATAGAGCAGCTTTGGTGCATACCTGCTGTCCAACCAGGGTCAATGCACTCCAAGATCATAGCCCAGAAAACTTCAGCTGCAGCCAAGAACCCCCTGAGGGCATTACAGAAGTTTTAATGGACCCCAGTCGCATGCTGGACCCTGTGAGCCCTCTCTTAGAAAAAGTAGGACCCTTCAGGGATACAACACTACAGCAGGCTTTTCCCAGTGGTGCCAAGCAATAGGACAAGAGTCAATGGGCAGAAACTGATGCACAGGAAATCCTACCTAAATATGAGAAAGAATATTTTTACTGTGCAGGTAACCAGGCACTGGAACAGATTGCCCAAAGAGGTTATGGAGTCTCCCACACTAGAGATGTTCAAGAACTGCCTGGGGACCTTGTTTGAGCAGGGAGGTGGGACCAGATGACCCACTGTTGTCTATTCCGACCTAACGCATTCTGTGATTATGTGAAGTGCAGATTAGCACTTCCCAGATAAGACTGTTCAGGCTACTTGCTCCACCATCACTCAAGATTGGGTTGCACATTCCTCATCTTTCTGAAGATCATCTTGAAATCATTCCAGGTCAGTCAGTGGCATTGCGGAGTTCAAACCACACTGGATGTCTTCCAGATGGGACTTACGAGGCATATTGCCATATCCGTGTAGTCATGGACAAACAGGCTCCACATGGATCAGCTCAGATGCAGAATTAAAAACTTCCAGTGACCCCGCAGTTTCAGACATGGGAGCAGCAGCAGGCTGGCACAATGAAGGGTCATACCTTGCCAGTGTTCAGCATCCTGTCATGTAACAGCAGTCCTTCCATAAGCTGCTCTTGGCAGATGAGAAGGCAGCAATGCACAGCTGCTGTAGGGTCACTTAGAGGAAGGTACCAGGTGGATGTTGTGGGGCTGATGAGCTGTTGCCAGAGCTCCCCTGGGAAGGGTTGCACCTGTCATTCATACAGGGACAGTGTCACGCACACCTGCCTTCACAGACAGGTCTGGAGCAGGAGTGAGGACACCATGCATGCCAAGAACAGCCGGAGGAGGACTCTGACCTGAACTGTTGGTCCAGAGAAGAGCACTGCTCTCAGTAGTTTTAAGAGAGCCCTTAGCTACTTAAATGAGCCTGACAACATCTTGCGAGATGGTTCTGAGCAGAGTCAGCAGTAAGTAGATCTATTTTGCAGTCACAGCGGCTGCAGGGACAGGTTTATTTAAGCCTGGTGCATAATCCTGAGATGCAGTCCCTTGTCTTACTCACTAATTATTTACCACCTTGCATTCCATGGTAATTTGTATATCCAGTGATAATCTTGCTGAAGATCCTTGTGTTACCGGTAACTCAGGTTATTATTATGACACGTTAACCTTACAGCTTATAAATTCCTGTAGTCATTATTTATATTTGTAACATCAAACCATTGTACAATAACAGAGAAAAGAAATGGGTTTAAGCATGTCAAAATTTAGAATACTGTATTGCTTGCTATTTCAGGTTTGGGTTTTTTCCTATGTTTATACAATGCTCCAGGTAAATGCTGCCATATATATATATATATATATCACTGTCATTTTATCAGGGCATGCAATATAATAAACAGATCTGTTAAAGCACCAGTGATGTCTCTATTGGCAGGCTTATAGAAGCACTCGGTGACCTTGGTTAATTAGCCATGTAATAAACCAGAACTGAAAGAGCCTATTCCCACAAACCACAGCACAGCACCCCTCCACCCCCCGCCTGTCACAGGGGCTCTGAATGGGAAGTCAGCAGACGCTATGCAAAGTGCAGCCACTTAGCCTTAGAACCCTTTGGAATATATGCAAAGATTCACAAAGACATTTCCTTCCAGACACTGATTTAAGAAACAGTCTTGGAAACAAAAAGATAAGTTTTCTGAAGACTTATTTTAAAGCACTAGTACTGCTTTAGTTATGTTTAGATAAGTGTGTATCCTCTTGAAACCTCACAATAATTATATTGGGGAAAAAAAAACCTTTAAAAATTCTTCCATTTCAGAAACGTGTTTTGTAAATTCTCTGATTTGTTTTCATGTTTATTTCAGATATTCCAAATAGAAAAAAACCCACCAACTCTAGTAATTAATAACAATTATCCAATTCTTTGAATGCAATTTATTTTCTGTCTGTACGGTGCAGCCCTCTTAAATTGTAAATCATGTTAAACAAATTGTAGGAAAAAGAGTGTTACATGTATTTCTGTTACTCATTTGATTTGACTAAAAAGCACACCTAAAAATTTAGACCTATACTATAAAAATAAAATGGATGGTCTTTTATCTGAGGGCAGGAAGTAAAATCAATACAATTTTTTAGCAGTTTCTTTGACTTTATCCTATCAGACTCTTTAGAAATAAAAGCTTTTTTAAGTACAAGCAAGAATCACTACAGTTTTAAATTCACCCAAATGTCAGTTCATAACAAGCATAACCACAATCAGCCACACAGGCACAGAGTTAGTCTTTTCTTCTGCAAGTGCAAGTGCAATAGTTTTTCTGATTGCTATAAGAGTTAGTTCTTTTTGAAGGAAATGTATGTGAAGTCCATGACTGCTATCCTTTTATGGCATGTCCCTGAGTTCTGGCACAGCACAGAAAACAAACAAAAAACCCCAAACCTCTAAGAGAAGCTAATGCTATTTTTTATAATTTCCATACAAGATAGTGATTTTCATTGCACAAAAAAACCCACCCAACCAAAATCAGCATCAGCAGTTTCTTTAATTAAACTTATTTTTTTGCTCCAGAATGATTTTATTTTCCAAGTGAACTTTAAATTTACTGTATTCCTATGCAGTGAAACAAAGGAATATCACTCTGGTTTTAAATCCCATACGGCTGTTCATCCATTCAGATTGTTTTAACCACAGTCATTTCTTTCAGTACTGCAGATCACAGTAAATTAACATGAACAGAGAGTTTCTGAGTCTGCCAAGTAGTCTCCACTAGTCTGGGGAAATTTTAGAATATCAAGCACATCAGCATCCTTGCTAAATCTGAGATAACATCTGGTTGATAGCAGAGTATCCTAGAGCAAACTTTTTCCTAGATACTCTTTTTTGTTGGATCCCAGAGTAAAGCGGGAGATATATTTTAGGCAAAACGTATTTGTTAACTCATTCTCTGTATTTTCTAGTGTGATTTAAGAGATCTCTGGAATTTATCTGAAAGCTAAGGAAGCTACATAACTGCATAGCTCAGCAGCTCATTCGACAGACAGTGTGTGTGTGTGTGTTTGTTCATTCATAATATTGAAATTTTGATCCACGCTCAATAAATACAAATGTTAGTACTCACACAAGGACGTGAGCAATGCCCGTGACTTGCAATAAGAATATGCATAAACAGGTCAGGATCAGACACTTCAGCTGAATTTTCCAGCCAGTGTTCAGCTTCTAGGCTGACCACAGCTATACCAAAAAAACTTAACTAGATAAGGAGAGAGGTAAGTACATGCTGATACAAGGAACCATTATAGCTTAACATGAAATTGCAGAAAATTACAGCATGCAGACAAAGAGGAAGGGAACAGAGAATTGTGAGTTAGTTGCTCTCCTAAGATCTGGATACTCTGCAAGACAAACCAACAGGACCCTTCCCAGAAGCAAATCTGGGCACAGGCTTAAAAGTTGGTAGGACTGGGACACTTACAATTTAACAATTTTATGCTACATAAGGTAAAATTTGTTGGTGGTACGACAATCCCACGGAGAAGAGTCAGTAGATACTTAACATACAGATGTAAACTGAGATCTCCTCGGGCAGACCCTTGTCCTGCCATGCCCCAGGTGTTAGTGCAACCAGACTAGGGGCTGAGGATCACAGTACTACATCCTCAGATATAGCACATTCTTTGTGATCTGGGGCGTGGGGGAGCTGGGCTGGAGGTGTCTCAGATCACTCCAGTGTATGCAAGGGGAAATGCCAAGGGCAGCAGTCCAGAAGCTGACTCACTTCCCATGGAGGGTTGCCACTGCTGCACAAGCATATACCCAGGGGTGTACTTTCCTGACTGCCAAAAGCAGTCCAGCAAAGTTTGGAAATATCAGCCGAAGGTATGCCACTCCTCCCCGATTTCCAGCTCCTTCGGGCTTGCAGTTGCTAAGGCTGGAGGAGGATGCCCTCCTCTGGCTATGCATTCCCTTTTCATCAAGCCTCGGAGCCTGAAGAGAAATCACTTTGAACACTGAGGCGGGGAGCTGGAGGCAATTACTTGTGATTGATAGCACTAAATATGAAACCGCATGTACCTCATCCATGAAGCATGGAATCAGCAGCATATTGTTAGTGGGGGAGATGAATGGGGCTTGAGATAACCTTGGCAAATTAGGCATATGTTAGCATTAAGCTTTGTCAGTAAGCAGGCTATAAATTACAGACATATTGTAACTCCATAAACTCATCTAATGAATTGAATGACAGTGGTAATTTAAGGCAGAATGGAACTGTTTAACCCTTTTAAGAATTTAGCTGTATTTCTATATTACACAACAATCCAAACTGTATTAAAAGGTTCATGTTTCATATATACTGCAAGATACCATAACAGGGAAAGAATTGTTCCATGTTTCATGTACATTTTAATAAACAGTTGGCAACTTGTGACTTATTTAATTTATAAGTTGGTTCAAAAAATGGAAAAATAATGGAATAGGTGGGAGGTTCTTTGCACATTCCCTTTATCATTATTTTTCTGTATGATCAAGCTAAATACATTGAAGTTAGAAGACACAGCATGCTGTCATTTCTAGACTACTGCTGAACACCTCAGGAGGTGTTATAAGACACAAGGCTAAAGGGCAGGTGACTTTAGTCATAAGAGAAGTGCAATAATCCCTTTAAAATGTATGGCCTGCAGTGTCTTATTGCTATTCTGAAATGGCAGTTATAAATAAATGTAAGAGGAGAAAGTCAGTCTCCTGCATTTACTGGCTTCTATTGACTTACACCATCAGTGACAGCTAATCCAGGACTCTGATGCTATTTTCCATTTTACTCTATGTTTCAGCCAAAGTAACATTTGAAAATCACTGGCACACCAATGGTACAGAAGGGCTTAAAATCTAAACCAGAAAATTTAATGCAATATGTTATTAAGAAAAATGTGTTGACATAATAAAAAATATTTTTACTTTTTTTCAGTAGAGTAACTGAAGAGATTAGTATATTAATTATGCTATAGGTATAGTCCAGTTCTGAGGAAATTTTAGGAAAGCATGCTTTGCCACACACTTCTAGGCTGTTGATTTTGACACTCATACAAATCATGGAAAAATTTCTTAGCAAACCTTTGTAGAATATTTGCCTTTATGCACATTGTTCCCTTTTAAAAAAAGAAACATCAAATGAATCAAATAGGAGCATATATCTCTGTACAAAAATCAGGGGACAGTCTTGCAGAATGCAAGGTTGGGAGGGGGCCTTAGTATAAGGGACAGTAAGGAGAAAGTGAAATCCTCAATACATGTAATTTTTTATTATGTAAATAAGCATTATTTCCAATGCCCACCCAGGATAAGCTGTATAAGAACTACAATGACAGATTCAGTGATAGCTCAGTGTGAAAAAAGGAGAAAGAGGTACAGTTACAGATATTTGCTTCATGTGTGACACTTTGCAGTTAGTCCTTCACACATATTTCTATTTAGAAAAGAATTATCGTTATCTCAACATCAGGAAACACAGGTGCTTTGTTCGCCCTGTCTTGGCAGATGAAGAAGCAGAGCCTCCATAGGACTCACCTGGAGTTATACAAGAAGTCTACAAAAAAGCCAGGAGGAGGCCCAGTCCTCATCAGGCCCCTTCTTTTAACACATTGATGTTAACACCACGCCTGGGAATGTGTCTGAGATCAAAGAGAGGCTTGTTGTTGCCAAAAGCTGCAATATGGTAAATTTGGGAGTGCAAGCAAGATAACATGGGAAATTGCTTGCATAACATGGGAAATTCTCAGCCCATGAATGGAAGGAAAGAAGCTCTTTCCCAATTTTCCATTTTCTGTTGAGCAATCCTGTGTTTCACAGTTGATGTATATCAATGAAATTTTGTAAATGCTTAAATAATGACATAGTGAGAGTGCTTTAGAGTTTTTGGTATAAATCTGACCTCTGAATAAAATTGGTTCTTCATTCCAGAAAAATTACTGTGACCTTTACTTCTCCATTTTCCTAATGGTTTCTTCACTACAATGACAAAATTGAATGACTATCTCAGCCATCTCTAAGATTTGGAATTAAATTTACCTAGTGCAAATCAATAAAGTGGAAATCAAAACTAAAAGCCTGGAGTTATTTTAGCAATACTCTATGCGTAATACAACTTCACATTTAACCTCTGGACTAAATGGTGACTCCTTAACTAAAAGTCAGTTACTGAATGCATGCTTTACATATTTCAGTGGGATCAAACTGTTTAGATCAGGAATGATTAAACGGTCCTTTCATTGGAAAATAGGGTGTTCTCCTGATGTCAGCCAGCTTCTCAGCAGCACTCACAGGACCATCTGTACAAGAAACACCCTGTTCCCAGGGCTACCATCAGGCTCTTTATCAGCAGACTTTGGTAAGACCCGCAAGCATCTGACCTGGCAAGGTCTGTAGGTGCAGGAGAAACCGACATAATTTGCCCAAAATAATGTCAGCAGTGAAGCAGTGTCACTGGGGGTTAAACCCCACTTTCCCAAAATCTGCTGGAGGATCACAGCAAACAGATAAGCACAGCCATGACGCAGTCTGTGGCACCAGCATTCCCTATCCCACTACTCCTTCCCAATGATAAGAGAATCCCATTTACCTCAGGGAAATAGAGGTCAGGCCCAACAAATTCTGAGGGACCCCAGGGCATACTGATAGGTACCACTTAATGGATACCACTTACTATCTTACCTCAGTAACCTGTTAAAAGGACCCAGTCTGACACATCCACCTTCAGCCTAAGATATAAGAGGATTGGTGGGCACTCAGCAGGAGCCAGGGCACACAGTCACTCCAGAAGTGATTCCTTGAATCCCATGATCTGCAATACCACATCCACCTCCCCAGCAGCTGACCCCAGCGCAAGCTGCAGTCCAGGCACAGCAGCAGGCAGGAGCAGGAAGGTGCTCACCCTTTCATGGTGCTGTGGGTGCCACACAAACTCTGTCTGTTCCCCAGCCCCAGGCTGCTTGCCTCCAGCTACTGGTGCCAGCTCTGCTCTGCTTCTTCAGCAGCACAGACACAGTATGCAGGGAGGAAGCATCTGTGCTCCTGCTGCTGCAGCTGAGAGTCTCTCAAGGACTCTCATCAGCTCACAGGGGCTGGGATTGCTCCTTAGGCTGGGCAGATAATGGGCAACCAGCTTCATACAGGTCTTTCCCCACTACAGCACCAGTGTAATTAGCCAGTGTTTTGCTGGAGGTAAACATTAATTAACTAAGATGAACCTTCTTTTTACCTTAGAATTTCAATTTAGTTTTTATTCTTGCATCCAGGATACACGTCACACAAGAATAACACATTAATGCATTAAAATTGAATATTAATGGTGATGATGGCAGGATGAGAGGTATAATTAACTTTCAAATACCATACAAGTGTAAGTAGGCAGTATGATAATATACATAACAAATAATAATAATATCACTGCTTAAGGTAAAAACACCTATTTTAATAATGGACACAATTAAGATGATTTCTAAATATGGTTTTTGAGAAGCGCCTGTTCTCAGCCTTATCTGAGCCAGCCTCTACAGGAATGCTCATGTGATCTTAAGTGGCAATGTGACCATGTCCTGTGGTCACACAGGAAAGTCAGGGGTAAGACCTAAGCACAGTGTCCTCCTTCATCCTACTACCTTCACTTGGATATATCCTAGGACCACAATTCAGGAAACCAACTTGGAAAAAAAGCCACAGCTTTTGGATGAAAGTTATTCTGTTTAAAAGTCTGTGTCTCACTTTAATAAAAAGCTCAGCCTTACTCTTGCAAAATAATTTTTTGTAGATATGTTGACCTATGTCACCTCCTTAAGCACTAACTGACACTGTAGTGTTAGTTTCTAAACCCAGTTAGATTAGGTGGAAATCCCAACACATGACTCCTGGCTCCAACTGCCTTACTGCAGATGGCAGCCTAAGTTAGCTGAGTTTGGATCTTATGTCACAATGCTGGAGTAAGAGACTGATCAATCAAAGGAAGGAAGCCTGACCAGACCCCATAGGTAGGAAGTTAAGCCTTGCTTCTTCATACAACTACCTAAAATCTTTCTTGCACGCACTTTGGGAGTTTGGTTGTGTCTGAGGTGACATTTTCTGTATGGACTCACGGTCCTCGTTGACTTTGGTGAGCTCACATTCTCACGGGGAGTAGCAAAGTTAAGCCAAAACTCAGAAGGTACATTCTGAAAAGTGTAAACTGCCTGTCAATCTTTGATAAGGTGGATTTCAGATTACAAAGAGAGAAATCCTCTAATTCAAAGTTCATGTGAGTTAAGAACGGTAAGTCATAAAAAAGAACAATATTAAGTAAGTGTTTGTGTAGTGTCCAAGTGCATGACAGGCGTGAATTAATTAACTGTAATATGAGTTAAAACACTAGATGTAGAACTGTTCCTGGATTTCTTTGGGGCGCAGATGTCATGAAAAGAAAGACTACAGACAGAATAGCTTGCAACAAGCTCTGACCCCATTGGAGCTTCAAAGGCATTAAAGGGGTCACATTTATCCCCCTGCTGAAGGGAAGACAAGGCAAGGCAGGCAAGGTATAGCAAAGGCAAAGGCAGAACAGTTTAAAAAGCAACAGCTCTTTTGAGCATCCCAACCAATTTGCAGCATTTATTTTCAATGAGATAAAGTGAAAAAAAAAATTACAATTGTTTTAAAAGATGAAGAGGAACAGATGCAGCTAATAACTCAAGAAACAATGATTCATTAATTAAATTAAGCATCTGAGCTCTTGAAATAGCATGTGAGAAAAGAAAAATTGGTCTGACAGATGACATTAAATGTCAGGCAATTAGGATCACATTTGACGGAACAGAGGTTTAGCAAAGAAACCTAAAGTTTATAAAGAATACTACAGTAGCTTCTGGAAATGTCTGCATTTCAGTAGATTTTCTTAGTAAAGCAGATGGGGACAGACCTCTGTCAGCAAAGGCAATTTTGAAATTCATACAAATTAATTTTCAAGACTGTTTTAATCTCACTCCATTCAAACACTTCCTGAAATAATATACTGAGCTTTGACCAACACAGAATCACAGAATGTGCCAAGTTGTAAGGGACCTGAAAGGATCTGGGAGTCCAGCTCCTGGCCTTGCACAGGACCATTCCCAAGAGTCACACCATATGCCCAAGAGTACTGTCCAATTCTTCTTGCACTCTGTCAGGTTTGGTGCTGTGACCACTTCCCTGGGGAGACTATTCCAGTGCCCAATCACCCTCTGGGTAAGAACCTCTTTCTAATATCCAACCTAAACCTCCCCAGTATTCCCCCAGCAAGGTTATAGGCTCCTGGATCTGATTCTATATAGGTACACTGATCCTTCTCTGTTCTTGACAACATTCCTGGAACTGGTCTGTCCAGGACTGTCTCCCCAAAACACCAGCTAAGGTGGGTTAGCTCCACAATCAGATTGCTCTGCTAACACTTCCATCCACACAGGTTTAATCCACCACCAGACTTCTATATTTCAGTCTTTGATAGAACAATGCAGAGGAACATGTGTTTTCCCTGCCATAATATGTGTTCTCACATATTTTTAAAAACTTTATGGAAAGCTGGTAAAAGCTCGAAGGCACCAGCTTGTAGATGTGAGGCCTTCCAAAAAAAAAAAGATATAAGATCAATTCTTATAACATATTAAAAAACACAAACCTGATTTTTTACATGGCTAGTCTGCCCTAGTGACACTTTACAAGCCTTTGTACAGGACAAAAGTAGAAAGGACAATTGCATAAACTGCACAAAGAAGAGAAATAGAAAGTAAAAAAGCCAACAACAATATATCACAAACAGCTCAGTAAATAATAGTGCAATTTTCCTAGCTAATAGAATGGTTTAACACCTGAATACACTCACACGCTTGATTAAACACTAACAACGTAAACCCATGAAAGAAGATTATAAGTTGTAATATCTCTTTGCAAATAATAGCATATTAGCCACTGTTGCATACTTCTTCAATTACATCCCTTTCATTCTTTTCATCTGGAAAACAGTTCACATTATAATAGTCAGCATCATTTGTGTTTTAAAACAAGCTATTACTTTGTATGTGGTGTATATTGCCAAATTGCAGGTCTCTTTCTTTATATATTTAAGTATACTCTCAAGTTAATAAAATCAGTAATTGGCAAGGCATGCTATCTTTAACTTGGCTTTCTGTGAGAAAAATACTTAAACTTCAATACATACTCCTTGTCACATAGGACACTTTTCCCAGACCTTCTTCCTTTTTATTACAAGAGGCTGCCAGGAGCATGAATTATATCTAACAGCCTCATTTCCACATTTACCAAAGTGCATAAACCTGCCCAGATCTGCTTCCATAGAGCTTCATTTGGCCTCTGTTCAGTTGACTTGAAACAAGTGTGGATTGCTTGGAAAGAAACCTGGAAAGTGAAAGTTTCTGGTTTCAGTCACAACAATCTCCATTCACTACCTTCTCTAATCAAAGAACCTCTTTCTAATCTATTTTCCGTGCAGCTCCAGCTATGCAATTCACTGTCTCTTCTTGCTTGGACATTCAACAACTGCAATTCACTGATCTTCAGATCTTGCCTCCTGCTTAAATTACTTTGAAATCCCTGGTTAGCTTGGAAATCCTCCAAGTGAGGCAAGAGAAGAGAAGCCATGCAGATTTGAGCCAGTAAACAAAGTTTCCAATCCGACAGCAGAACACTGGAAAGGTTCGACTCAGTGCACTGTAGCATTTCTACTGCTGGAGCTCTTTAAGGACAGGATAAACAAAAATTTCTCAGGAGCAGTTTGGGTCTGATTCATTCTGTTTTAATGCACCTGGTGAAACCTGTTGCATATCCACAATTCCTTCAGAGCACAGAGCTCTGTGGTAAATGAAGCCTTGTTCTGAGCCAGTAGAGCAGTTTATGTGTTTCAGAGAATGTTCCAAGCCAGGAGGAAAATCAGCCCAGTCTTTTTTAAGTGTGTTTGAAAAGAAGTGGTATCATTCAGAAAAGGTTGTCTAGGTCAACGCATCTATTAAGAACAAGAAGTAGTCTACTTTGCAGATAATTACTTTCTATTTTCTTTTAAATTTTGTATTCCAGCTGTTGAGGCATATAAAATTGTGGCCATGATTTATTCACCATAATACAAGGAAGATTGTATTTTAAGATTTCTCCATGTTCTTCTAAATCATCAAGTATTAGCTATTTACTAAGACAGATATTTTGGAGCAGTCCTCAAAACACATACTGCTAATTCTAAGTTTCCTACCAAGAAAGCTCAAATTTGGTAGATTTTTCCTTTCACTTTTTTGACTTCTAGAAGTTTGCAATTCACAGTCTTCATTGATGACTTATGCACTAGTATGCTGGCAGGTTTCACAACAAGGTATTTTTAAACTGCTCCCATAACTGAAGCATAATCAGAGATTACATCCCTACTGTTTCTAGTCATCATCTGTCCTAGACTGGAAGCTCTCTTGAGGTGGATTATCCAGTATTATTCTGATATCATCCTACAACCCTCTTACCAAAGAACGCTTTGTGTGCTAAAAACTATACTGGACAAAGCATATTTTGGTGGCCTGCAAAATGGAACCACACCTGACTCTAGTCCACTTCTACCACCTCTGCAGGAATGAGGATAACTATCAAAAGAGACCGATTACCTAGACTTCCCCTCATTCTTGCAGGGAATAACAGATAGTTACCGTTATTTTATTTTACCTTCTTGTTTTCTTGTGCAAAACTATGGGTCTGTACAAAGATGGTGTTAGAACTGAAAAGCAGGTAAAAAAAAAGAACAAAAACAAAACAAACAAAAAAAAACACCCCACAAAACAATGGAAAAAGTAGAAGAAGCCCTCAAAATAGTTGCTTGGTGTAACCTCACACCCAGCACACATCTCAAGAGTAACAACAACAACTGAGAGTTGACACTGCCAGAAAGCTCATCTGCCACAGACTTTTAAATGATGTAGGTTAGTAGGTTTGGAGGGTCTTTTATTGTTGTTGTTATTAAAATAGACAGATACAAATATAAGTTATTTATATGTACAGGACCCAATGAAAATGTAAATTTTGTTCACCATTTGCTACCTGCTCAGCTGAGAACTGTTTTAAGCTTCACATTTCTCTCAAAGGTTTGGATGAGTTTGTATTAACTGCAACTACCTTAATGCTTATCAGGGTAAGCACAGACAATGTACAAATTTCTGATTTAGTGCAGTAACCGAGAGCTGGGAGAAGGATGTTTTAGAAATACCAGTGTTTGACTGGAAGGTGCCTCAAAAAGTCATTTACTCCATGGATGTAATGTCAGGTCTACTGACAGGACTGCTGTCAGGTCAATACTGGACTTCCAGGCAGACGCTGATCAGGTATGGCCAAAGCACATACAAATGAAGTGACAGCAGGCAGGAGTTTGACACCAAGTAACCTACACTGCTCCAGAGTTCAACTCAGCTATCATCTCCAGCAGGCCACAGCTTGCCAAGCAGGTCCCAGAAAACAAACTTGCCTAAATTATTTTAGGAATTTTTTCCTTACAATTAGATTTCAAAGTTTTTATGGCAAATTACATTGCTTGAAAACTTCCCACAGGACAGGACAGGATAATCGACTGTTCTCTTATGTATTGCAAGACCACTGTCATGGCAGTTTTCCTGGCTTACCTCTCTCTTGAAGTCTAGTGTGCAAAGCCAGTCAAGGGATTCTACTGCAAGCTTCATTAGCATTTTCCCAGGTCTTACATTTGATGTTCTTCTAAGGTAACCCAGAATTAGGTGCTTCTGGAAGAGGATGATGTCACTGGTTCAGATTAAGCTTTTGGTCTCCTGGGAACCTATGATGCTGACATTTGGAAAGAGAAATTCTCCACATCTATGCATGGATTTCTTCTTCTTACATGTAGTGATGTGCACTTCATATTCAATTTTTTCTTTTTTTTAACATCAAGTCATATTTTCAATTTATCAGAATCATTTGGGGTTATGAATCGGTCCTCCAAAGTGCTTGACAGACTGTCCCAAATGTCTTCCTACTAAAATTTTATACACTGATGTTGTCTTTCAATATCAAGGCAGTTTGTGTAAAGGAGACTGAGAGGAGACCTCATCATAGTCTCCAAGCATGGTCTCATGGCCTCCAGGCACCAAGCCTGACAAACTTCAAGCAATGTTTGGACAATACTCTCAGGCACAGGATGTGACTCTTGGGGCTGTTCTGTGCAGGACCAGGAGCTGGACTTCAATGATCCTTGTGGGTCTCTTCCAACTCAGGATGTTCTGTGACTCTATGATTCTATGATTACATGACTGTTAGCTGTGACTGTAATAACTGAAAAAGCTGTGCATGACTTCAGCACAGGAAAGGCTACAATAGGTATCTGTCTGTATAGTTTGATGTAGCAGTATTGAAGCATTTAGTTGTCCAGACCATTTTCAACAAATTCAAGTGCTTTTTGCCTTGCACTAATTAGTAACCGCTGACATAGGAAGGATGTGTGGGAACAACTTCCGCAGGAAAAAAATCACCAGGAAGTTAATATATAATAGCAGTGCCAAGGTTAAACTGCTCAGAAATCCTCAAGCATACTAAACATGCTGAGTATCCAGATCTCAGTGATCTGATTTTATCTTATATCTGCAATTGGCTCAGGGCACCTCTGTGCCCTGCAAGAAATCATTTTCTAAACAGGTCTAGTAAAACACTACTGTCTCATGTACAGATATTTAAGACCTGTTCAAAGCATATTGTTGTGGTTGTGGCTCAAGTCATTCCTGATATTGCTACTAAAGTTTTCCTCTACATAAAAATTAACTTTAAAAAATACATCTTTAAGATGTATATCTTTTTGTTCTTGCCTCTTTGCTACACTCATTTGCACATTGCTGGCAGCCTGGATAAGTTCCAAGGCAGATGACTGAAATGACCTGCACTGAAAATAAATGAAGATACACCATCCCAGTGATCTTTGTCAGGGTGCTCTGGAGGGGATGGTAACTACCTTTGCTCTGCCATAGATGTGGCAGAATGACAAGGCTACCAAAGCTTGCACTTGGTGCTGGAGCAAGTACCATTCACACTTGGTACTGGGGGAATAGAAATACCAGTGAGAATAATGCTCCCAGCTGGATCCCTAATAACCTTTGAAAAACAATTACATCAAGGCATGGGATCAGAAGGATCAAATACTAACCGAGCTGAACAGTAGGAGAAATGGTTTTTCATCTGGAAGCCATACTTTAGGCACATACCTGGGACATCAACAGAGCATATGCCTCTGCAGAAGGGGAAAAAAAAAAGAAAAGAAAAAAAAGAACAACGTTTTGCCTGGAACAGTTGCTCCATGGGAGATACCCTGTGTATGTGTCAGTGGGAAGAGTCAGGAAGTAGACCCATTGTGTCTGAACTGAACCACTCAAAGTCAATTCATTAAAACAGAAAGGCTTCTGTCCTTTTAGCAACTTCAGTTTCATTCAGCTCATTCCTGAGCTTTGGTATAATGACCTAAAAAAGGAAATATATGTATATATATTTTAATTTTCATAGATACATGTTATGCTTCCCTGGCCTGGAGGTGGATACCAAGGGAACAACAAGAAAAGAGCAAAAATGTAAGTAATCACTATTCACTCACTGAAAATTGAACAGACAGATTCAAACAGCTAGAATCTCTTGAAGTGGTTGCACACTAGAAGACTGTCTTGCACTTAGAAAGGCTGTGGTCCAGCCTACAGACTCTTCTGTGAGCCCTGCTGTCTGCAGCTGTTAGATGCAGGATCAGAGCCCTAGTGGCAAAGCAGTTGCGCAAGGTGTTCGTGTCCTTCCTGTGCACTTATTAGTACTTTTTTTTCCCCTAGGCTTCATATTCTTGCCTTCTGTTTACTCTCCTGCGCTGCAGCCATGTGGCTGGCAGGCAGGGCCCCTTGCAATCCCCGCTTCCCCTGCTGTCCCTTTACAGGGATGCCCGGGGAGTAGCCAGCCGGGAGCACCTGTGGATGCCGAAGCAGTCGGTGTGGAGCCAGTGGGGGGCTCGGGCCGCACCACACTGCTTCCTGCCATCCCCTTGTTGTAAAGTAGAAGTGTGTTATAGTGTCTGCTCGCTGCTTGCCTCACACAGTGTTCCTGTTGTAATTATGGAAAAGGCACGGAGTGAAAACAGAGTGTCTAACAAAGTGCTCGTGTGATGCAGCTGTATCCCTCTTAATCCTTCATTAATGCCTCATCAAAAGAGTACTGTACTTTTCAATTGTTTCATTTGCCGAAGGTCAGCATACTTGGAAGCTATTGTCATACAGCATTGCAGACTTTTTACATATTTCTCTGGTATTGTTCTGGGCTATTGTATACGCAAATGAGTCAATTGGTATGCAGATTGTCTATCATTAAAACCATTTCAAAATCAGCTTTGTCACTGGTTTAGTGCTGGAGCACGTATACCCTTCCTGAATGTAATGCGTTGTTCTGCACTGGGGCAGTGAGGTGGTTGTGCCACCCTCCCGTGGGACCAGTCCCGGTCTTCATACTGGCAGAACTTGCAATGAAATCGGGGGAAGTTCTCCCTGGGAACAGGCCTGCAAGCTGACACCTCTGCTTACACCACCTTCACTTTGCAAGCGAAGTAGAGTGCATGTGGCCGTATCAGTGCCTGTGCCTTTCCCTCCCCTCCTCTTCTATTCGCTGGGTTGTATTTTGCCTTTGAAAAGGCTGCAAAACTTTTTCCCAGACAACTTGGAAGAGGTGTCAACCCCAGAGCTGGTCCCACCTTTCCAGCAGGCAGCACATATCTGCAGTTAAAAGCACTGCCTGCACCAGCATCTGCTTTGCTGCCCATGGCACTGAACCCTCATCGTTGTCCCAACACATCCAAAATTCACACACAGCCACGGCAGAGTCTTCTGATTTGTTTTTACTGTTATTTCAGCTTTGAGTGAGAAACAGTGCTTCAGAAAATGAAGGCCACTTGCCTTTTTTGTCTATTATCTTCACAGTTATTTAGTGCTTTCTCTGTGGAGATTTTAGCAGTTCATATTCAGGTACCTCAAGCTCTTGGTGCTTGGATACCAAGCTCTTGGTATCTACCTGCAGAGTAGGGAAGCATAACATGTATCTATGAAANTTTTAGGTCATTATACCAAAGCTTAGGAATGAGTTGAATGAAAACTATTAAAAACTATTTTAATAACTTTTATGTGAAAAAAAATGTATTTTTATTCGCAGCTGCATTGTAGATGTGTCAAGTGTGGCACCAAAGTCTTCTCTTTTTAACAAGTGAACTATATAATCATAAGCAGAAATAAATGAAAGTTAAAATTAAAAACTACACTTGTATAAAAAGAGTCAGTGATAGGAAATGTTCATTTTAACAATGTGCACTTCATTAGGAGGTTTGGAAGCACGGGAAACGTAGATATACAATTCTTATAAAAAGTGGAGGACAGCTGAGTTACGGAACACCTGTAGAAACCCAGTATTTACAAGTCTGTGGGACTGATAAGATGCAGATGAAGGAGCTAAAAGAGTTGGCTGACCTCATTGCAAAACTGCTTTCTGTCATCTTTGAAAGATCACGCAGGCCGAGGAATCCTGAAAAAGTAGGAAAAGTCTAATGTTTTGGTCATCTACCAAAAAAAATCTGGAAAACTACACAGGAGTCAGGCTCACATCTTTCCGTGGCAAAGCTGTGCATTGAGCCCTCATGGGAGGCATTTCCAGGCAAATTAAGGTCAACAAAGGTGACTATGAAAAGCCATATTGGTTGATAGCCTTGATGATGAAAAATTTGCTCGATAGATGAGTAGAGAACTGAGGAGAACACTACCTTGATTTTAGCAAGGCATTTGGCAGCATCTGCCAAAACATCCTTCTTGAAAAGCTGGAAAGTTTTAGCAAGCACAGAATTATAGCAGTTCTTGACTACTGAAACCTACTGCCAACAAGACATATTTTTCTACTGTGGCTTCCAAAGACCAAATTTAAAATAATAAGCACCAAGGCATTTTCCATTACTTTCAACTATTTCTTTTTTCAAGATTTACTGGTGCAAGTCATCCATTCATATCATATGATTTATCAATAGTCTTTTTTTTTTCACATCTCACAAAGTCTGTTAAAATAGATCCCCAATCCAGATCATACTAAAACATTGGCTCTTAGCTGCAGTGAGACCACCTCTCTCACTCGTCACTGTCTGGAGGAGAGATGTCACTCCTTGACTTCACTGTTTGTAATACAGGTGGTACAGACCAAAGTTAAAATATACCTATTTTAACTTTACTAGCTAAAATTTAACTAAAAAGGTGATACAGTAAAAATACTTTTTTTTCACATAGAAGTCATCAAAATAGTTTTTGTGGGCAAATGAATCTGAGTTCTGCACAAAGAGTTGTGATACCTTAATACACACTGCAAAAAACAAAAACAAAAACAAACCTGGAGGAAACACTAAATAACTGTATGAAGTTAATAGATAGAATGTCATTGGGGTGGTCTGCTGATGTCCATTTGAAGGCAAAGTTTAGTTCAGTCTTGAAGCATGATTTGTGATTTACTGCAGCTACATGGACTGGTGGTTATTTATTCCCATCTGTGTTGGATTTAAGAGCAATTTCTGTTTTCTGAGCTGACTGAATACTACACACTTGTTTAAAAGGGTATTTGCAGAAGCAACATCTTTTGCACAAGTGATTCTCTGCCTTTTGATTTGTGTTTTAAAGCATCATTTCACAAAGGAAAATTATGATTCACATTCTGAAAGCACTCTCTGCCCTAATGTCAGGTAAATGAGTGCCAGACAAAATATGTCCAAATGAACCTACCCAGCAGAGAAAATGGCAGTAAGATGCACATGGGCATGTGATACCTAATGGTGCCCTTCTCTGATGGAAAAAGGAGGAGAAAGAACTAAAGCAATCTACTCTTTCTGTTTCATTCCCCCCTGACAGGCCTGAGATGAGAGATCTATCCTCTGGTTCTCCAGGTATTTTAAGCAGGGAGAACTCTTCTGTTGCCCACTGACATCATCTACCTTCCTATGGCAGGGGGAAGAAATGGGCTGCCTAGTCCTAAATAAAAGCAATCCCTTAGGTCTCTTCAATGCAAGTAACAATAGCACCCAAACAGCACCCAAACACACACAAACCCAATTTATGATTTTCAATTCCAACACAGCAACCCAGCAAGTCTGGAGCCCTAGCATAATGGTAGGCACCTCCATCTCATCATCCTCTCTTGTCCACGGTGGTGTTCAAACTCATTTCAGGTTTTCTGCAGCATTATCTAAACTAGGTGGTCACCAGAGACACCATTCAGTCAATGTGGAATACAGTCACCAAGTTCTTTCTGCTTGAAATATTCTTCACATTTCACTAGGCAGAGTAAGTATTTCACAAGGTCATCAAGTCAAGACTGCTTACCTACTAGCAGGGGGTATCATTTTGGCCTTTTGGTCCTGTATTTATTAATTTAGTAAAATATAGCTATCCTCATGCTGGGTTTGAACCCCTGCTTTGGGGCTTAGAGTTGGGTCTTATTCACCTGAAAGAGAGCAAACATTTTTCTAATGCTCTATGACCTCAGCTACAGAGATACCAGGGCAGATTTTGTTGGTTTTATTGAGTCACTTAGAATACTCCTTTAGAATACAAGGAAAAACTCTGATAAGGCCAGACATGAGAATTCTGAATGAGACACTGCACAAAAGCAATGGTCTGGCTGCTGCATTAATTCGGAAATCCAGCTGTGCAAATCTGGTGTAAGAATTCATCAAGACCCTAAGAAAACACTTTACAAATTAAAGCTCTCTAATGGGTCTAGCTGAGCCATATTTTTCATCTGAAATGTATTCTGTGGAACAAAGAAAGTTAAGTAAGAGCAGTAATGCTGTACTAGTAATCATAATAATAATAATAATGCAGTAAAAGCATATGATACGTCATTCCTGCATTGAGGACATCTTCAGTGGGAAGCCTACAGTTTTTGGTTTGTAGATAGTAGACTACAGAGAGATGGGCAGAGACATATTTATTGGACAGAGAGATGAGGAGCCCGGTAGAAAAGCTGCTTATCCCAGAGGTCTCCCTCTACTGCACTGAGATACTTCTTTTAATTTTCCTTCTTTTTACTCCTAGAGGTCCATATTGATGATTTTTGGATGCCAAAGGAATATGCTGTGTTGAATATAAATGGGAGGGGGCTGGCAGCAGAGGGGCTGCAGGGGTGGCCTTTGTGAAGGGGCTGCTTCGTGACAGATAGATGTTTCCATATGGCTCTAACGGACCCACCACTGGCCACAGCTGTGCCCTGCAGTGAGGCTGGAGGTGACTCAATGACAGTATTTTTAAGGAAAGGAAAAAAACACTGAACAGGTAGAGGAGTAAAAAAAGGTGGGAAAGAGCAATGCAAACACCAAGGTCAGAGAAAGAGGGGGAGGAGGTGCTCCATGGAGGGAGGACTGCACACCTCAGCAATTGGAGCTGAAGGAAGCTGCCCACATTCTATCCATGGAGAGCCCACACTGGAACAGAATATTGATGTGGGATGAAAGGAGTGTCAGAGAGAAATCACTACATACTGATCATAAACACCTCCCTTGAGTTCTTCCTTGCCTCACTGAAGGGACTGTGTCTATCTACAGTGACAAGAGCAGGAGGAGAGGAGTCTGAAGTGAAAGAGTGAACTTGAGCATGGGGGAAGGAAAGATGTTGGCTTAATATTTCTCACTACCTGACTCAGAAATTAGATATTTATTTTAATTGGCAGTGGATTAATTTTAGCCAGGTTGAGTCTGCTTTGCCCATAGCAATAATTGGTAAGTGATCTTCCTGGATTTATCTTGTCCCATGAGCTTTCTCATTTCTATTCTACCTATTTTCTCCCCACCCCCATCCCTCTGAGGGGGTGTGTGAATGAGTGGCAGGGTGGGAGCTTGGTTGTTAGCCGTGGTTATCCCACCATGTGTGGCTTTTGCACTGGAATTAGTGCAAACAGACCTCCAAAATATTTTTTGTGAGATAGTGTTAATGTTTCAACTTCCATACACAAGGATTATTTCTGAAGATTCCTAATTCATCAAGGAAGACCCTACTTTAGGTTTGTGTTGTAGCAAACTCTTAAGGGTAGTAATTACTCTCTAAGAAACACATGAGACCAAGAAATGGAGTAGTATAAGGTCTCTCACTTCTTTCATTTTTAAAAAATGTTGAAAAGGCAAGAGAAGTCAATAGCAAAATAAGAAAGAAGTAAGAAAGAAGGAGTTAATTTCCTTATGTGTAAAGGAGGGAACTTGTTACTGTAGTCTATAGATTTGCAAAGCAAGGGTAGAGCTGGGTTGAAGGAATGGAACTTCTACCAAACTAGGTAGGAAAAGAAAGCGATTTTCTTATTTAAAACTGTCAAAAAAATATTTAGGGGCCAAATGCTAGTTGAGGATAACCATGGCTTTGTGTGGTCCTGTGTGAACAAAAGAAGCGAGGAAGAGAAAAGTATCCTTATTGGAATAGGAACATATACTTGTAGGTTGCCCATGGAAAAACTTCTTTTAACAGTTGTGACATGTAACCATTAAAGTATTCAATGGCAGATGAGTCTTCTAGTGGCACCAGTGGAAAGAAACAGCATTCACTGCTCTGAAGGGCAAGCTCATGGCACATAGAATATCTCAAGTTGGAAAGAACCTGTAAGGATCATCAAGTCCAATTTCCTGCTCCTCACAAGACTACCTAAAGCTAAAACATATGACCAAGAGCATCCTCCAGACACTCGTTGTACTCTGAGTCCACTGAGGGAAGAAGATTCTTTAACACAACAGTAGCAATAGGATAGATGCACCAACAAGCCATTTTCAAGGTCTGTCCTCCTACAGCCTCCCAATCTAGATGATAAGGTCCCCCCAAGGGTAGCAACTTCGAGCCCAGACCTATACTCCAGAGCCCAGACTGCATGTGCAGACATAAAAAGAACATTAAATACAACAGCAAATTTAAAGCATTAGCAAAGCTTGGCAAGTATCCCTTGAATGTTGAAATTACAGCTCTCCAAATCAGAGCCTTTTAAAGGCCCAGTTCCACACTGTGTAGCAGGAAAGCTTTGAGCTGACGTGTGAACAAGGTGTGTAGGAAGACACCAGTGATCCTGTTTGACCCTCTCTGTAACTGTGTTGGTTGGATTTAAGGGCAAGAGTGAATGTGGCTACATCTCACTGAATCAGCTAATTAAAACAGTCAGAACTGCCACAGCCATAAAAGCAGTTCTAGAGACAATCTACAGAGATACTCCACAGCATATTAATTTACAAGGACTTGGAAGTTCCCTTTGTTGCTACTGAAATCAAGAAAATGTTGCTGCTGCAGGATTATCACTCATTCAGAGACACTAACAAAGTAAAAAAGAAAAATTCCTGTCAATGTCAAGACAAATTACCCAAGATTACACAAGAATGTCAAACGCTCTGTGAGATTATCCGTAACGCAGGATCTCGCTCTCTAACATACGGATTGCATGATTCCCTCCAGACAGGAGGAGCACAAAGGCTGCAGATATGTATAAAATACCATATAATAGTCTCTGGGGCAGTGTCTGGTTTCATATTGGTTGTTGTGTAGTTGTTGACTTCAGTAGTTACTTCAGCGATGGAGAAAGCTGATCTGCTCCACCACCCACCAAATAATTCTTTATTGGGTGGTTGATATCAGTAATTGATATTTGCAGTATTCACCACTGCAACTGGAGCATGACATTAGCTGGTAACATTTCTCTACTGAATTCTTTGCTGTAATTTTATTTTAATTGGTTTTTTAACTCACGTCAGTGAGTATCATAGAATCATCAAGGATGGAAAAGACCTCTAAGACCATCGGGTCCAATCATTGTCCTTTTCTGAACCATTTTTACTGTTGCAGAGAAGGAATGTTAACTAATACTGACACTGCCTGTAAAAGAAAAGAATCAAAATCAGGAGAACACAGACAGAACTCAGAAAGATAAGCAAAAAGAGGATGTGATTGCTATACAAAATAAAAATCTCAACAATAGTTGCAGTTAACGATCCATGACTTTCAGAAGAGAAATCCTAGGGCGCTGGTATGGACTCAGCAGCCTCGGAAGAGCAGCCTGTTCATGAGCTGTCCTACACTAACTCAGCAACAAAAGCAAATCATGAGAAGACCAGAATTTCTGCAACTCTCCTGTACCCCAAAATCATAAGGAGCTGTCACAAATACCTATTATCCACAGCTGCTGTTTAGAAATGAAAACTTAAAAGAACCAGAGTGTCTGCCTCACAACAGTGAAATTGGTCATTTTAGTACTGGCCATAGTACTAGTTTAGTACAGTCAAACATGCAGTACAATCAAACAAAGTCTTTAGTACAGTCAAAGAGACTGGCAGTGTGAATTGCAGGTTCTATTACCCAGATTCTTCTGATGAAAAATACAGGGCACTTTATATTGGAGCTGGGAGGAGGCAAAACAGCATCTTTGCCTCAAGTATAGAATTTGTGAAGTCTTGGTCAGCAGATTTGTTTCAGGGGATTGGCAGCCTGCTAAGAAGTTTGATTTAAAAAGTTTCCTCTAGAGAGTGATATGTCTAATTGTCCAGAAAGAAAATTTCATCAAAGCTAAATCACGCCCCCATCATCGGCCTCTGTCACTCCCCTTCCCTGGACTGTCTCAGTAGCTGAACATTAGCTCTTCTCTACAGTTCCACTCCTCTTACGTCACCAGTGCAGCTGGAAGGTCTGTGTCCATCCCATCTGGGAAAGGCAGGTTACCCTGCAGCATAACCTACTGGGAAGCACTGCTTCCACCATCAGCAGTGTCTGGATGCCCAGAGCACAAATCTCTTACTCTGGACCTGCAGGTTTGAAGTATCATCCTCATGAGAGTTCATCATGAGTCAGCGCAGCTTTGCCTGCAAGGCCTGGAAGGTGCCTCTACTTCCCAGGGGTTCAGGCAGAGTAACAGCAAAGGGCAAAAAAGGTAACAGGTATGGTTCATTTGAGAGCAATTTTTAATTATGAATTTCACACAATTGTAGCTATAGTTAATACTGCTACCAAAGCCTTGTAATGGCTTTTTTTGCTGAAGAGTTCTGCAAACCACCTGCATGCTGTTCTGGAGACTTCTCCTTGCTTACCCAGCTCAAAAATTAGTGTCTTACCCTTGCAACAGGCAAAACAAGTGTTTCTTTTTCTAAGTTTGTTCTTGCGGAACATAATATATGGATGCCTCTATTACCTAATATAGTGACTTTTTTTCAAACAAAACCAAAACTATTCCCTCCTACAGTATCTGGACAACAATATATAAATATATAACAAAAAAATAGGCAAGCAAACATAAATAAAGTAGTCTTGACAACCCAAGGTATTTTCTAACATATCAGAAACTACCATTTCCTTTGACACTACTGAAGTTTTAACTACAGTTCTTAGGATATTTCATATGCAATAAGGTAACTTCTGATCTGCTTTACAGTTTGTTCCTGTACAGTAACCACAGAATTTCCCTACTAAATGACTGTTATCTGTAATGTTAACCTTGAAAAAAAACACAGAAAGAAACTGAAGTATGTAACTGTCAGAAACATATCATAGTATTGAAAATGAGCATAACAATGTACTTTATATAGCTTCTTAAGATGAACATTAATTTTGACTCCAAAACTCTTGGCTCCAGCCATAGTTATTTCAAATAGAACAAGAACGTATATATATATAAAAGATTTATATTTTCTTGTTAAAAGGGAAATGGTGCTTTCTATAAACAAAAGAACATGATTTTCTGGACACAGACTCAAGTTACAGTGCAGAGAACTCAGAAAGCTTCAAATAAAATTAGCATTTGTTTAAAAGGATGATTTAACAAATTGATTGGATGAGGTTCTACCAGCCCATTTAGTCTGGTAATTCTAGAAACATCAGTGTAAAAAACCCTACTTCTTTTTTTTTTTCTTTTGCTTTCTGCTATACAGTGTCACACAATCACATGACTGAAAACATGTTGTCTGCAGCAATGGTAGACACCGACCACAAACAATTTGGTTGCATTATGTCAACACTGATTGCTGTGTCCAACAAGATGTTCAACATCCTTTGGGTACCGAGGTGCAGTCCTTAGCAGCTGGTTCACATGTGTGAGCTTCGCCTGCCTCTAGTGCCCAACGACACCCGCAGCCTGGGCTCTCTTGCTTTGTAGTGTTCGTTGAAGTCCAGTCTAAAGCTGAGGAACCGAAGGCTTTCGTCAGAACTGGTTGTCAGCAGTTTGATCTTCCACTGCCTGCCATGGATGTCAGAGCCTCCAGGACAAACAATTCAGTCTTTTAAAGGGTGTTGCCCCCTTGCCACTACCTTGGGACAGCATTCAGGACCCAACCTGTGGCAACAGGAGACCTCACCTTGTTTCCATGACACATGTACAATGCTGGCCAGCCCAGCTCCAGAGCACTGCTTGCTTCAAACATACCTATTTGATGTAGGCTGTACAGTACAAGTGGTACCCCAAAACAGCTGAGACTCTGCCCATCTGCCCCAGCCAGCTTCAGTCAATTTAAAGCAAAACCTAACTACAGTCTTTTGCTAGCAGCTCTCAAAAAATTTGACTCAATCTTTCCCAGGAAAGGAGATGGGCAACATTTTGACCCAGACAGCAAATTTCTCACAAATTTAAAGCCCCCATGCCAAAGGCCAGGATCACCACAGCCTCCAGAAAGGGTTGCCAATATTATTTATCTGAGGACACTCCTGACTTTTACATTAGATCTCAACATGAAGCACTGATCTCCTTTGGACAATGCAGCTGATCCTTTAGCGAAGCCACAGTTCAGCCAAGTAGAAAGTGGAATTCTTAATGACAGAAAAGGACACAACATAATTAAAAATACATGGCTGTTACAAGTCACAGCCTTATCCTGGAAAACCATGCTTCATAAACAGCACACATCAATACTTTGTCTGCACTTGGAATCACAACTCGTAATTCGTATAAAAACCAAAGGATCCTGGACTGTGAGGCCAGAGCTCAAAATGCATCATTTGCAATTCTCCGCTGTCCTCTAAAGGCTGCTTCAGGAATTTCAGTCTCTGAGTTTGAAAAGTGAAGTGCTTCTGCTCTTGTGTCCATGTACAGTCCAGCAGGTCCAGGAAAAGTGAGAGGTTTATGCAGAGCTTCAGGTGCAGCTCTACAAGCTGCTGCAAGAGATTGGTCTGACCAGAGACAGAGAGAGCACTTCCAACGCTGCACTGGCTGCACTTGGCCGTGGCAAGGGATGGGATCAGTAGGATGTCTATTATTCCACATCCTGATACAGTTCATTCTGCTGGTGAGGCTTGGAAGTCCCTCAGCATGTCCAGGTGCCTACTACAAATAGTAATGTGCATCCATAACAGCTTGCCCAAACTGAACTGAAAAATTTGATCTTGTCTAGTACCTTCCTACCCCTTTCAAATGATTTTGAGTTGTTTATTTATACAGGAGAAAGGTCAACCTTAAAATAAGCCCATGGTTATATAATTGCCCGTTAAGAAACCATACAGTTTAAGTCACAAGCACCTGTAAACTTGTTCTACGCAGCTATTTTTTCTGAGTCACTTATAGTATTGCCCTTTAATGGTCTTAATTAAGGAAATGGTAACATTGTTTGCTTTTGCTTTCTGGCTACCATCAAATTACTCTTTTTTGTAATTATTTCCTATTCTGTTATTAATGTGTGTTTTGCTCTTTTAATTTGCAGGTGCTTTCTTTAGATTTCCAAAACTTTTTGCCTGTGAAATGCTGGAAACTGTGCATGCATTCCAACTCTGGGATAAGTCTGGGTCTGATTCTGGTTTTGTCTTAAACTTTAGTTGTGTTAATGAAGTTGCAATGAGTCAAAGTTCTGCTTTTCTGATTTATCAAATACCATTTAGACCCCACATTTTATGTCCTCTTTATGCTTTCTGTTCACCACTAAATGGTGCCATTGCTTGTTTTCTAAAGCATGTTGGTTTCTTCCTTTTCTACCCATTATAATATGCTCCAATTCTTATTTTGACACACCAGGTTGTCAAAGGAAAACTCCCATTTGCCTTTTTGATTACTTTTGTAAGCATGTCCATAATTTCCCTGTTTCTTTACACTCTTCAGCACTGCTCAACAGAAACAAGAGGTAAAACTCAGTACAAATACATCTTTTAAGGAGGAAATGCAGTGCCTTTGAGAAAGCAAGGCAGAAGACTGGGTTCTTTGCCTCTCTCTTGGTAATTTTTGAAAAAACTTTAAAGGGTGATGAAGTGGCCTTGATTATCTTTGGGAATGTTCCCATTGAAGAAGTGAGAGGCATCCTAGATGTCTAACTACCTTGTTCCTGTGGCACGCATCTCAAATGCAAATAATTGGTTTTCATTTGCTGTGGCACTTGAAGATTTCATATACGAGGTAATCACCTTGTGACAGCTTTTTGCTATCATATCTTTTAATATTCAGACTGATGATAATAATCACTCCAGTTGCATTTTCTATACCCTAATGTTTAGCTAACTTAATTGCTGTTCTGATAACTTCTGGAGGAAAACATTTAACATAATTTGCTCCACAAAGAGCTAAGTAAATCAACTGCACAGTGATAGAAATTTCACCTCCTACACTCTTCAGATCTTTCTTGGTAGGTTTTTCTCTCTCTACTCTATTTATCTCTTTGGTCACCACTTGCTGCCTTTCAGGTTCCCTGCTCTCTTTTCCTCTGTTCTTCTCTCCTGTTGTGAGTGAATATCCATCACTTTGGTTTCTTTAACTTCCCTGGCCTCTTTGTTGACTCTGACCCCATACACCTCTGGTCAGCTTTGACGTTTCATCTGCACTCGAATCTCTATTTCCACTCATGTGGCACTCAAGTTTTATTGCAATGATGTTATGGCAGAATGTACAATATTGGGTAGCCAAAGGGTATTAGGAAAAAGCTAACTTCGGAAAAAAAAGAAAGAAAATAAATACTGACCAAGGCACCTTTGTTACTCTTCTAGGGAAGGAGAGTAAGCATCGAGTTAATTCTTACGTGTGATTCTGGTGCCTCAAAGACTGCATCGGACCAAGTAACAGAAAATAATTAAAATACTACATCAGAGAGACTTTTCTTTTAGAGACTCTGAGTGATCCGTACCTTAAATTCAGAGTACTCCTTGTCAATATAAAAATACTATGCTTTCATTTTATTTTAAAACTGGTTCAGCAAGCCCTCAGAATGAAATACCACTTGTTAAATCAATGGTTGTAGAAACTTTTCACTCTGAACAATTGCAGACTAAGGAAGAGAGCATTTTACTTTTGACTGTTTATTGTTATCCTTGGTACTGTAATTTTGTTTTGTTAAATAAGGTAGAGCAGGTGATGGTCACAATGCCCTTGTAGAAAACAGACAGAATTATTTCCTCTGACTTCTGAAACAGCGGGTTCTTTTATCTGTCCTTGCTCTGCTTGCCAATATGTGCACATCTCTTGCAGCTCTCCCAACTCTTCTGCCTCTCTCCAGTTAGCAGAATCATATTAGAGGTTAAAGTGGTATTTTAGGTTTCAAGTAGCCAAAAGATGATTTTCAAAATTAATTAGGCACTTTGGAGAAGTCCTTGAGCACTTTTATCTGAGTGTGAAATTCTGTCATCTCTGAGGTTGCTCATTCAGGTGAAAATTGAAATTAGTACAAACGTGCAAACTCACAGCTCGTTCCTAAGGTCAGCATCAGAAGCATTCATGCAAGGTCACAGAGGACTCCAGTCTTCAAGTCTAGAAGTTTTAAATAAAGCCGCAATTTTCTGTCCAATCATTCATTACCTTTCAACTCTCAGTCTGTTTAAAAATTTACATGTGAACTTAAAGAGTGTCCTCAACATTGAAAATCATTGTTCGATGTAGCATACTGGAAGTTGCACACACTAACCAAAGACAATTGGCCATTCTTGACAGGAATACTACTTTAAAATGTTGAAAAAGTCCTTGTGCAAAACATAGACAGGATATGTCACATGTACATATGACAGCAGGAAGACAGAATCCCTCCACAACTAATTTTAACAAAATAAATCAAGTAGATTTAGGCTTTTCAAATAAATACTATGCTACTGTGTAGAGTTGAGAGGCCTTGGCATTTATTCACAGCATCTGGTATAAGAAAAGAAAATCCACAAGGCCTTGACAGAATAATTGAATCACTAAAATAAAACTGGATTATGACTATATTCTGTCCTTGATCTCCTACCCTAAGCCTGTAACTAATTCACTGAAAAATACATTATATCATGAGCTTCTGCATATCCTAGTGAGTGCTTCTAAGATACTAAATTGCATCATACTGCACTGTGAGGCAGTTGAGCTGCTATAACTTACAGAGGGAGATAAAACTTTCAGGGGCTGTTTTTTAACATTTTCTTCTTCAGAGAAGTATTTTCTAAGGCTAAGAAGTATTTTCTCTGTCAGTCAGCAGAAAAAATATCCCTGGTAGTTTAAACAAATAAGACAGAAATAGTTTGCAATTTTTTTCCTTTTAAAGTATTTAGGATATTGGTAGCACCACATGGGTAGCCCTTCACCCCAGAAGAGTGTTGCACATTGTGTAACATCCTAAAATGGGTGGTAGTTTTATTCTCAGTTTCTGCATTTCTACTTTCACTGCAGTTTCTCCAAAATGTCTTTAGGCCTTGGCAACACTGAAAAGGAGGGGGCTGAGCATGTAGGGTCAGTTAGCAATGGCCCTGGGGCAGGATACAGAAAAGAGGAGGAGCAGGGCTTTTTTCAGCCTGGAAACACGGCTGGAGACACAGACCCTCAGTTCTATTTGTATTTTCTGACACTGTAGCTCTAACAGTAAAACACTGAAATTACCAGCCAGAAATGTGCATTACATAACTAACAAAATAAAACCCAGCCCTGTGTAGTAAACGTGTTGCTAGGAATTATTCTTTAACATCGATTTTAGTATATAAGCATTTCAGTGTTATAAAAACAAAGTAAAAAGGTAAAAATCTCTTATGTTTCTATTTAAAAATGTACCTGAATGGTGCTGCTGCCACCCACTGCAAGGAAAGCCACTTGTGCAGCAGCAGCAGAAGAACACTTGCCAACTTTTATTCTAAGTACACACATTTATGTAGAATTCAATATTGGTCTTCAGGCACAAAGTAAGATCATTTCTCTCTCATTTTTGTTAGGAATTGCTGAATCCAGCAGCCTGACAGAAGTGAGGTTGTCACAGTTTCATGGCCTCAGGTCCAACCAGTCGCAAGGCTCAGGATGCACCCCCCCGACAGGCATGTGCACACAGAGCACATGTACACATCCCATATGTATTTATACACTGTTTGCAGCACAGGTCAACACAGACCAATACACAGAGCACTCACATAAACACAGGCAGCACCAACAGCCTCATCCTGCTGAGCTGGATGGAGGACTATTAGTGGGAGATATAGATATATTAATGGGAGATCTAAACATCTGTGTATCTCACTAATACGCAATGTATGTGTATATATATATATTACTTATAAAAATAAGTTGTTCTGCACCAGGTCAGTGAGAGAGTGAGGCTGCAGGGTTCTTTCTGGATCCCAATAATAAAGGCCTGACAAAAAACTACTTAAAATAGCTGCTTTAGTGTGGCAGAATAAAGCCAGGAATATAAATAGGATAAAAAGAGGAATACAGGTAATAAGTAAAATTTGCTTCAGATGCTGGCACCCTTCCTTTGTGCAGCAGCAGATAGAGCCTGGATGGATTTTCCAGTGATGCACTGCACAGGTCCCATCCCATGGAGGGTTCCTTCTTCCCATGACTTGGTGTGCAAGATGGGCTGGCACAGGGCTCTCCATCAGGTTCCCACAGAGCAGCTGCTCACACTGACACTCAGGCTGCTCCATCACCGAGCACAAGGCCCTGTACAGTAGACACATCTATTCAATATCGCTAATTCCTCGAACACACCACCTTCTGCAAGGCTCACAGTGCAAAGGTTGGATCTCTCCAGCAGCCAGGCTTACAGGCAGTCCAGCCAGCAGCTGATCCCTGCACCCTCTCATCTCCAGGTTCATCCATCCTCTCACTGCAGTATCTGCAGTTGCTGGCACAACCCCCACCCACACTTCCACTCCAGTTGCTGCACTCAGACCCCCATTACAAACACAGAGGAAAAGAGGAAAGGGATTTAGTAAGGAGACAGGACAGGCTATATGATCAGATGAAGGGCAACGACAGAAAAACATACTGAACAGCATCCTATTTTCAACCAACCAGCCCGTTTTATCTGCTTATCCGATTATTTTCCCACACTTTGTCTTTGCAAAATCACTTTTGGGCCACCTGGATAAATCACTGAAGAGAAAAAGGTGAGCTGGTTTTCCCAGCATTCTTGGTTGCATGGCTGTTCCATGCAGTGAAGCATTTATATGAACAGCACTGCTAGCTGTGGGCAGCTATGTAGCATTTCTGTTGTGAGACCTTTGTAAAATCGATGTCCTCCTTCACATACATGCGGATTCTTACAGGAAAGCCGTGCTTTGTGTTGCAGAGAAGCAGCACTGGGTAATGCTCACAATGCCCCAACGAGGGAAAACCCAGCTGCAGGTGAAGGCAAAGCATAAAGCATTTTTTAAGGCAAAAGCTAAAACAGCCATAAAAATCAAAGATAGCATCACGAGCTCCTATCCACTTCCAGGGGATCTTTCAGCAGAGCTGGTCCAGTTACTTTCATGCCAGGGATTCAGAATCTTCCCTCCAGCCTGGCAATCAGAGGTTCACCTTTGTGTCTGTATAATTTTTTCATTGCTTCATCTTCCTTGAAAAGGGGTCCCTGGCTTCCCCAATCTATCCTTGTTACACCACAACTGATCAGTTCCAATTGTAAGATTGGAAGATACAAAAAACTCATGTAGATTGAAATAAATGTAACAGCTGCCAGGTTGGAGGACAAGAGGCTGGTCTCCCCTCACAAAGGAGCATGAGGACAATGGCAGGTCTCCACTGGTCCCTTTAGCCTGGCAGCCAGAGCAACCTGCAGCAGTGAGGACTCTTCCCAGATTAACAGGTCCCTGCAGAATCACCTCAAAATGATCATTCCCAGCACAGCCACTACTGTGGGTTTCCTATTGTATGGCAGGTCCAGGTTTTGGTAGCAGGGCGCTACAGAGGTTGCTTCTGTGAGAAGCTGCCAGAAGCTTCCCCCATGTCCTGCAGAGCCAATGCCAACTGGCTTCAGGAGGGACCAGCCCCTCACCACGGCCAAGCCAACCAGGAATGATAGTAAATGCCTCTGTGATAACATATTTAAGAAGGAAAAATGAAATTATTTGGCAGATGAAAGTTGCAGCCAGAGAAGAGCAGAGCAAGAACACGTGAACAACTCTGCAGACATCAAGGTCAGTGCAGAAGGAGGGGGAAGGTGCTCCAGGTGCCAAAGCTGAGGTTCCCCTGCAGCCTGTGGTGCAGACCACGGTGAGGCAGCTGTGCTCCTGCAGCCCATGGAGGATGCAGAGATCCAACTGCAGCCTGTGGAGCACCGGAGCAGGTGGATGTCCGAAGGAGGCTGTGACCCCATGGGAGGCCCAAACTGGAGCAGGATCCTACTGACCCATGAAGAGAGAAGCCCATGCTGGAGCAGGTTTTCCTGGTAGGACTTGTGGCCCTGTGGGTGACCCACACTGGAGCAGCCTGTGCCTGAAGGACTGTACCCCATGGAAAAGCAGCCCACATTGCAGCAATCAGCGAAGAACTGTTTCCATGGGATGGATTCACAATGAAGAAGTTCATGAAGGGCTGTCTCCCATGGGAGGGGCCTCACCATGAAGTGGAGCAAAGATTCCTCTCGCTGAGCAGCAGCAGAAACTCACTGTAACCCCCCATTCCCTGTCTCCCTCTGCCACGGGCTGGGGGGGAAGGAGGCAAAACTCATGAAGGAAGGAGGGGTAAGATGAAAGTGGCTTTAAGATTTATTTTAGTTCTCATTCTCCTGCTCTAATTCTCTTACTAATAAATGTAATTAATATCCCCAATTGCAGTCTGTTTTGCCCATGACATGAATCAGTGAGTGATCTCTCCTGATCCTTAACTCACAAATCCTATGTTGTATTTTCTCTCCTCTCTCCCGTTGCAGAGGAGCGATAGAGAGGATTTGGTGGGTACATGATGTCCAGCCAGGGTTGACTTACCACACCTAGGTATTGGTGGATTCATTTTGGTCCTCTAGTTCCAACACTGGTGCTGCCTCTCTGGCATGTGGATTGTCTAGTGACAACATGGGATCATGGAACATGTCTCTCAATGCAGTGGTCAAGAGTGTCCATGCAGCTTACTGTTTTTCCTAACAGTTTTGGCCAAAACACAATCACATAAGCTCTGCTGTTCTTCCAGACTTTACAAGAACAATACAGTCCAAACACACCCACAAAAATGGAGTACTTCTGCCTGTCACATGATTTGGACCTTGTGATGCCAAGTTCAGCATCCTTCAGCTTTCCTTTGGCACACCAAATATCACAGGCTTCAGAGAACATACTTGCTTTCAGCTGAAATGCTGCCTGCCAATACACCTGATGAGAGCAGCTGCACCCACCGCTCCTCGAAGGGCACAGGGATTAAGCCTTACATGTTTTAACAAAAGCAAGGATTCCAAGGCCTGCACAACAAAGGGAATCCTCTCATCCAGAGGGCAAAACAGCTAGTCCAGGGCTGCAAGTCAGTGAATCATCCCTGTAAGAGTTCACTTCCATCCCAGCTCACAGCAGCCTTACCTGCATGGCCTGGCAGGTGCCTCTGCTCCCCAAGGGTTCAAGCAGACCAAGGGCAAATGGCAAAAAAGGCCAGATGCAGTTGATCTGAAGGTAATTGTTAATGAACTGCATACAACTCTTGGCTGAGTATATAAGACTAGTATCAAAATCCTGTAGTGGGTAGGGATCTGTAAATCAATATGCTCCAAACTGGAAGCTTCTCCTTTCTTACCCTGGGAAAAAAATATCAAAAACTTTCAATTGCAAAAAGCAACAAGTTTGAAAGATAATTGTGGTTTTATTTTTCTAAGCTTGCACTTGTGGAACATAATAAATGACCTGATATAATGACAACTTTGCAAAAGAAGATTCCCCCTTTCCCCAACTTCTGGGCAGCAATATACAAACATTTACAATGAAAAAATAGGAAAGAGAATGAAGTCAACATTAGCCAAGTCAGCGTTTTTCTACATATCTGATTTTGAACATTAATTATTCAACCTTAACCAACACTTTCCTTCACAGTACTGAGACCTTAACTTCATTTTTTAGACCTTATGTGCAACAGATACACTCCTGACTTTGCTTCTATAGTTTGCTCCTGTACAGTAACAATAGGATTTCCCCACTAAATTTTTATTCCAGGTTTTTAACTTTGAAAACAACAAAAAAATTAAATATAAGTTTATGTCTCCTGATACAAAGTTTCTTACACAGTCAAACACATCACAACATTGAAAATCAGCATAATGAAATGCTGTATAGCTTCTTAACAAGGACAATAGGTCTGGGTCCTGATCTGTTGGCTTTAACAAAAGCTCTCTTCAAATAGAACAAGTACATATAGAAAAAATAACCTTCTTATTTTCTTGTTAAAAAAGGAAATGGTGCTTTTTATAAACAAAAGATGCAATTTCCTTGACACAGATATAAGTTAGAGTGGAAAGAGCTCAGAAAGCTTCAAATAAAATTAGCATTTGTTTAAAAGGATGATTTAACAAGTTGATTGGATGAAGTTCTATCAGCCCATTTAGTCTGGTAATTANTACCGAGGTGCAGTCCTTAGCAGCTGGTTCACATGTGTGAGCTTCGCCTGCCTCTAGTGCCCAACGACACCCGCAGCCTGGGCTCTCTTGCTTTGTAGTGTTCGTTGAAGTCCAGTCTAAAGCTGAGGAACCGAAGGCTTTCGTCAGAACTGGTTGTCAGCAGGACCAAGAACTGCTGGACGATTCCCTGAAGGAGAAAGAAAAACCCAAGAGAGAGCTAAGGAAACATCCCTGGTGTTTTTTGCACAAGAATGCCAGGTGGAGCCTAGACCTATTAAGGAGGCCAAGGGAATACAGGAAAAGGCTAGCACAAGGGCTCATACCCCATTGTTTACAAATCAGTTTTGCTGGATTCGTTCTTTCTGCAAAAATCCAGAGCTTCACTTTATCTTCCAATACCTACCACACACACAAAGACTCAGTGCAAACAGCTCAGTCTTTTCAAGCATGCTCCCCACTCCCTGCTGGCACCCTCCACCTGCCTGAAGGCTCCCAGGCTGCAGAGGAGACACCTCTGTGCCACTGCCCTGAAACACCCTTCAGGACCCAACCTGTGCCAAGGAGACCTCACCTTGTTCCTGTGGCACATGTACAGTGCTAGAGCACTGCTTGCTTCAAACATACCTATTTAATACAGCTTGTACAGCACAAGTGGCACCCCAGAACAGCAGAGTGTGTGCCCATTAGGGCAGTCAGTGCTACACACCCAATGACTGGACTAAGTATTTGGGGTGGTTTATGTGGAGGACTTGCACTCTGCATGTGGGAGGCACACTTCCAGATCCCACCTTCCCTTTTGGCTCTAGCCAAGGGACTGCAAGAGCCCCACAGCATACAGGAAGGGAGAGGACTTAAGAAGGATAAGAAGACTCACTTGAAGAGCTCATTCCTGGTCTCCACCTAAATACTCATGTGGACATGCTCATAACTAGAGCACACCTTACTTCCAAAGATGATCAAGGCTGGCCAGGGAAGTTCTGCATGGAAAATCCATAGGGCTCAGCAGGAATACAATCCAAGCAGGCAGAATCTAGACCCTACATTGCCAACTTGTAACAATCCTGTAGAGCACACAAACTACACTTTCTTTACAGCCTACACTTGAACACTTTGCTTCTATTTTCTTCAGGAGGTGGGGCCAGGGAAAACTGCAATATTTGGACCCAGCAGCAAATTCCTTCCAAATCTAAGCCCTTGCATCAAAGCTCAGGATCTCTATAGCCTTCAACAAAAGCCACTGGTATTTTATAATGTAGGTGTACTGCTCTGTTTTGCTTCAAACTCCCATGTGAACCAAACTCTTTTGACAATGCAGGACTCCATCCAGGTTACTCAAAGCTTGGCAAAGCTATAGGAAGTACAGAATAGATTTGATGCAAAACACCAGACAGGAGGACTAGGAAGAGCTCTGCACATGCAGTACAGCTGCAAAGTCTCAGCTATAACTGTTAGAAACAATCAGTTGTTCACTCATGAGGTAAAATGAACATATGGGTAACAACCCAGCAAAATCACTTCAAACTCATTCATTTAGCCAGAAAAACAATGCATATTTGTCTAAATGTGTATTTATGCATATAAAAACAAAAAAAAGATATAAGAAATACCAGCAGCAACAAGGAAATATGCAAGAAGAAAGTCAAATTCAGTATCAGAATTTTTTTTAAAAAAATATTAACTTCAGGCATGTCAAAGGGGATAAATAAGAGAGGTTAAAAAGGTACATCACATCATGAGTATCTCTCGTGTCAAAGTCAAGAAATGATTTGCGATAGGGTTTGGTTTTCATCTGACCTGAAAGGCTGCTGTAGCACAGAGTGCTGTGTCCTTCACATCGCTTTCTGAAATGCTTTTCCTGAAATCTAACAGCTGACTTTTCTGGGGAATGGGAGCTTTAGCATGAGATACAACAAATTAAGACAAATCCAGAACAAATTACCATTAAAGAAGATACCCTCTGCGTGTTCCCCCAAACAGCTTATTGGTGAGCTGAAAACTAAGTGTTAGGCCTTTAACAAGAAACTGTCCGCAGTCTTTAAGAGCAATGACTTGTAAAGACAGTGAGAAAAATGGAATGCAGAAGGAATTCTATATTTTTGCCCTCAGATTACACCAAAAGATAACTATTACTTCCACTATTAGAGGAAAAAGGAGACTTACATGAAAAGACTCCTCCTTTGTGAGGTGAACATAAATGATCACAGAACCTTTGACTACTAAGGAATAGTGAATACAGGCTTCTAAATAGAGAAGAAAAAAATGAAGGCCTAGATCTACAAACTGCACACATGAATACATAAGTTACATCTATTCAGTATTTGAAATTCGTTTCTACACATCAAAGCTTACCATATTTTAAAAAAATATAATCTAAGAGGCACCTGGTAGAAGTGAGTGAGTATTCGTAGCTGTGAGCACATTTTAGGTATTGAGTCTTGAAATTCTTTCACCCTCTTGTTCTCTTCTTCCTCTTCTGATGCAGTTACACCCCACTTGCCCTACAGAGAGACCAAATGAGTTAAGAGGTCAAGTGTTACATGATACAAGTTGTTAACTGGGCCACCTTCTACCTAGCTAAACCACCATGCTTATAAAGATCAACCATTGCCAAAGAAAAAGATGGAGCCTCCAATATTGAAACTATCAGTCCCCTTGGTGGTTATACAGCACATGAAAGAAATCTGATGCTAGCAAAGCAGGCAAGTCTCTCACCAACACCGCATGTCCCACAGACTGACAGCATGGAGGCTCACATGGAGCTATGCTATTTTATGCAAAAGGTTCAGAATATTAAAGCTTCTTTCATTTCTTCACCTCAAAGAGCCCCAAATTTCTCATCCTCCAAAGTCTACTAGAGAAATCTTACTCAGAGATTTTAGGCACAACAGAAATCAAAACCACCATTCAGCAGTTTTGTCCGCAGTCACTAGCTACTGCTAATGACTTTTACCTCTGTTCCAAATACACTTTTTATTTTCGCTCTACCTCTACATATCAAAAGACAAGTATATTTGCCCCAATTCACTTTCACATTCTAGTAATATCCTCACTGCACCTCAAGCTCACGCTGTTTTTTCCTCTCTTCAAATTGCAACCTCAGCTGCAACTCCTCCAGAGCAGCTCTGTACATCGCATCTTGGGCATTCTGGAGCTCAATGATCTGATCAAAAACTGCTCGAAGCTGGTTGAGAAGTATCTGTGAGAGAGTTAGACAACAAAATAATTAAACAATTGTACAGCAAGAGTTTTAAGATACTACCATTCTCCAGAGCATGAGTAAATAAAAAAAAAAAAAAATCTTTTTTAACACACAGCTGGAGAGACTGTTTTGCAAAGCCGTAAGTCAGTGGTTGCATAATCACATAGCTTGTTAGGACCAAAAATAACTGGCTTACATTGTAGCAAGTTTTATTATCAACATGTGTCACCATGTCTGGAGAGTAGACTGTAATGCAGTAGACAGTATAATGGTAAGTATAACTTATATACCATTATAAAACTTTATATCAAAGGAAGAAAAATTACTTTTCTCCTTGCTCCTGCAACGTAAGAGAAGGTGGTTCCTAACACATAAGCCAAGATCATAAACTCACAACTGAATGCAAAGGAGAAGACTTACTCTGGAATCACTATCCAGCAAGCACCGAGCTATGATTGTGTCCAGAAAAACTTCATGAGCTGCAATGATATGATCCAAGTCCTGTGCTTGTTGGACCTTGTTCCAGAGTTCATCCCATGAACATTCAAGCACCTGGAGCAATGATTCAGAATTGGGCTGTTTTGATTTGCTAGATGACAAGCTCTTTGAAGTTTAAGAGACACAACACATACAGAATATTAAAAGTATTTAATTTTTAAGTAACTAATTGGGTGGATAGAGTATACCTCAAACGTAATGTAATACTGCATTTGATGAATGAAATGGACCATTTCTGATGCCAGAACGTGACACTGATGCAGCACCCCAGAAAGCTCTGCAAAAAATTCAAAAAGTTGACATGTTAAAGACTGCAAGGACAAGCACAACCATATATCAGCTTGGTAAATTTTTTTCTACCAGATTGAATACTTCATAAAACAGCCACTAATCTTATATAGTAGCAGCAATACTGGCCGGCAACAGATGAGCAAAGAAAATTGCAGCTATTTTTTACTGAAATATGTAGACAGATTAGAAAAAATATACAAAAGTGAGCCATTACAGATGCTGACAAATATGACATTCTCCACTGAGAAATAGGATCAAAAAGTCCCAGTCCATTAAGCATACACTAGAGCCACTACACTTAAGAATTTTCCTATTTCTTCTCAAACATCTTTCTCTTCTTAGCCTCTTCTGTTCTTAGCTAAACAAAAGCAAAGGGAATGAATAAAAGTAAAACTAGTAAATTCCAAATTGTGCATGTATGAGACACACTAGTTAACAGACAGCACAAGACAGAGGGAGACACAGGTTACAAACAGGAAGGTATCAAAGAAGATGTATAAAAAGGGATAGAAGAGTTACAGTCTCACAACTGAGGCAGTATAAAGATACCTATATTAGTGCCACTTTTCAATTCAGTCACCTAGCATTAAGAACAAACAGGAAACTTCCACTTAATGTTATTTTACCTTCATCATCATTCGTTAAACAGCCAGTCAAGAGGAGCAAAATTCATCTGTCCCAACAGACATTTTTCCCCCTCTTAGCACACAGTTTAAAGTAAGATGCAGTCGTCTCAATCAATTTTCCAAGTACATCACCCATTTGGGCCCCTCTCACCTGGCATACTTTTCAGAAGCTTTGCATTGCACATGTGCCCCTTCCATATATCAGTAAGGATATACTCCATCCTCTTCGCTCTCCAAAGGAAATTAAATACTCTTAGATAGTGGCTCATGCACTCACGTGTAAACACCTAAAAAACAAAGAAAGTATCAGGACAAATTTAGCAGACATACCATATGTTCTGAACTACCAAGAACCTCTTCACAGTTCATCTTATCTGATCCATGCAGTTCATTGGTAAATCTTGTAAAAAAAAAAAAAATTCCTGGAAACCTCAGAGCTTTTGGAAAGATCCTTCCTTGAGGGCTGAACAGTTTCCTAACATTCAAGGAGGCAGAGGGCACTGCTGGAAGTGTAAGAAGAGGTGAAGATGACAAAGCCTAAACACTTAGCTTAAAACTACATATGAAGATTCCTTCTGCTTGTCAGACTCACATAAAAAAAAGTTCTTTACAAGTTCTTTACAGAGGCTAAATGCATTCTGATCAATAGTACAGCTGACTTCTCAGCAGTTCTAGTGAACACTACCTATCAAATGCCATTTAGACAACATAAATACATTCTCTTCGAATATATTCTTCCTCAAATATATCCTTGTAAATTATCCCAAATTAGCATCTACAGACTAATAACAATGAGAGAAGAGCACTCCATTTATTTATAGGGGGTGCATCCTAGATGCAAAAAAAACAAAAAAAAAAAAACCACCCTCAGATCTCACACTGCAGAACAAAAGATTATTTCAATAAAAAGATATTTAGCAATATGCAATAATAGCAATAATACAATACTCAAGACACACAGCCAGCAGTATAAGACATTACCGTTGCTATTGGCCCATCAACATGATAGTCCAAGCTGAAGACATCCCAACCAGTGTCCCCAGGAGATACCTGTAATAAGAAGATATGCTACTTCAAGCACATATTCAGAACAAACTAGTGCTGAAGACCAACTCTTGCTTAGTCTTTCATCAAAGACCTATGAGAAAAGAAGTATCCACATCAATAAGAGATACAGGAGTTCCTTGTTGAAAGTAGTAGATTAAGCAAAATTAATCAGAGTTTGATACAAGGGTGAGATTCATCTCACCCAAATGTTGATGTTTGTAATGTCAGTGTTTCTCCTTTGAAGCTAGTAATGAAAAATGAAGGGAAGGAAAAAACTTCTTGGGCAGGACTACAGACTTACTTCAGATGCTACAACTCTTCATTCAACTCCCACCTCTGAGACTGGAGTTCTCATTAATTCCAGTTTATTACCAGAGGTCTCTTTCACCAGTTGTGCTTTTATTGCTTCCCTCTTTACAACTACAGACAGAGACACCCAGCCCCTTGCCATCCCGATTCTTGTAAGAGCAACAGCAGTAAGAGCTGTTTGCCAAACCCCAAATCAGGGCATCAAATCCTGTTAGGCCCCAAATACTCAGCTTCATATTGTTAATGGTTGTATTTGTGTTTCAAGCTGTGAGTTTAGACAATAGACAGGAAACGGGAAAAGAAGACTTATTAAATGAGGTTTATATCATTCAAAGCAGACTTCAGTGGAAAGGGAGGGGGGGAAATGTATTTATATATACATATGAAAGTTTTGTTTCATATAGATGACTGCATGCATGTACACACACACAAAGTATATTTCAGGTCAGAGTCACCATTATGGAACAGACCTCCAGAAGTCGAACATCCAATCGTTTGAGAATCTCAGGATTATCAAACTGGGCATTCGTTGCCCTCACTGCTGTCTCAAGGATTCCAGTTAGGTTATGCTGATATAAGGTTGTAGCTGGTCGTGCAAGCTCTGGCCTGGTGGTTATGAAACAAACAGTCACAGCATATTACTAAAGTATTCTGCAGCAGCAGTTCAGTAGTAACTGCAGCACATAGCAAAACACTTTTCTGACACATTCAAAACTTCTCATATTACTCTTTCAGTCTTATTCATGAAGAAAATCAATGAGCAAAATATTTAAGCAGAGAATGAACAGAATACGCCTATTCATATGCAGCTATACTCCTGAACATCACCATGAGGAATAACTTCATCCTCAGTTTAATGTCAGTAATTTGAAGTTACCAGGATTGCTAGCTCAGTTATTTTGTAATTTGAGTTGCATTCACACCTAAAATGAGGCAGATTACATCATTAACACACCAAACCAGTAATTCCACTTCAGTTTTGAGAAACTTACTGATAGCTTGGGCTTAGAAGTGCCAACACTACACAAACCCACCCCCTCTATGTAACTTAAAGTATTCAAAGAGTTGAAACATGCAACTCTTACACTCTCCCTCAGGATAGTACTGAAAGGTCTCTCACTACTTTTCCCTCAAATATAATACTGACTCCACAAACCAACCCTATTCTGCTTAACATCAATTTTCACTTTAAAAGGCATGGTCACATATGGATCGTCACCAGACCATTTTGATTTACAGAAAAGTTAAATGAAGCTCTATTAAAAACCTTGCCCTCTACACCAAAGGAAAGCTTTGGAAACAACATTTTCGATAGACTAAGTTTCATTAGTGGCATCAGCATGTAAAAGCAGTAAGCTTGCAAATACACTTTAAGATCTGAAACCAATAGTTGTGGGTGCACTTGAGTGCTTAAAACAGAGGGTAGTGAGGCATCAAATTTTTAAAATTGCATTAAGGGGTTTTCACACAATGTTTTGGACCAAAATACAGAGGCCTAATATTCCCAGCAATGCTCATTAATGGCACCAAGAGCATCAGAAATTTTCTGCTTAAACTTGCTCTGACAGGAGCAGGAGAAATGCTAACATCCTTGAGGCTGTCTGTCACAGAGCCAGAATAAAGATAACTATATAAGTGTAACTTTTCAAGACATTGTGAAATGGTACTGTATATATCTCTTATCAAAAAGGAAGAACAAAGTTTGAGCCTCGGGTAAAAGAAATTAAACTGAAAATAGAATTTAAAAGTTATTACTCAAAGGTTTAATTGAACAAGACATTTGAAGCGTCCTCTTCCAAAAGCAAACCAGTTTCTGTGCTGATCATGCACATTTGGAAGCATCAGAAACGCAACACAATTACTCTCTCAATTCTCTTACTTGAGCAAGTCCATTAAATGCCTGATAAAGTCTCCCTGACCAAGTAGTAAGTAGCGCCTCATGGCCTGCATGTGTTCCAGTAAATTGTACTTCTTATTGAGAACATCCAGAAGGTATTTGCTCGTCTCAAAATAAGCTGCATCAATTTTCTCTTGAAAGGCATTTTCCAGATCTGTGAACAAATCAGCAGCTTAAAAAAAAAAAAAAAAAAAGATAGATTAAAATTACATTAGTAGTTTTTCAAAGCTCCAAACTTTGGAGCTGAAACATGCAAACATAAAAACTACTTCTTCTGATCCACTATATTATACATTTGCCACAGTCAAAGTGAAAGCAAGTCTAAAGCAGCCTATACTTCAACAGTATTACTTTTAATTAGTACCCAACTTGTACTTTCCAATAAGAGCTTATACGTTTACACTGAGTCATCACTTTTACACAAAAAGTTGGGGTTTTCTAAGCTTGCTGAGGTGCTGCAATTTACAAAACCAAATAATTTGAAGGAGATCTAAAAGCTCAGAGTTAGGGAGAAGCTTTGTTGGGGGAATCTAAATCAGAAGCCACTTCTAAGATAGGGGACTGGGGAAATAAATCAATCAGAATGTCAGAACATTCAACAGAAAAGAGTTCCCATATATAAGAGAGAATGAGAGAAAATGGAATATGCTTCTGTTACCTGGGGAACAGCCACCAACCTGATATTTTCTTCTCCACCTTTAATGCATGGCAATTTGGGGACAGAAAGCAGGACATCACCCTTTAGTAGGAAGCTTATTTAACTATTTTCTACAACTATAAGCTGATTAAGAAAGGGATTGCAATAAAGCTGTCATGAGATAGCCAGAAATATGGCATGTGCCTCTTCAGGCAATATGGAGCAATACTCCAAATAGTGGATTTCCAACTATCATAAGATTCAGACCTTCCACAGTGTTAAAGGATTTACTCTCACTTTCAATGATTTTTAACTACACAACTATTTCTCTAAAGGTAAAAAACAAAGATCCTGATACCAAATTAGTGTAGGACAGTGCACTGCCTGCTCCAGGATTAGTCTCAACCTGTGCTGCAGAAAGGAAAAATTAAAACAAGGTTTTGCGTTGTTCTGATGACATTCAGCCACAATTAATAAAATACTTATAAATTGAAGAAATAAACAGTGGTTCTAATAAAGAAGTCACTCTTTAAGGAGGAAAAATTCACAATGTCTGGCTCAATGACACTCCCTGAGGTTTCCGAGTTTTCATTTAGTAAGCAGCAAAGCTCTCCATAAGACAAAAAAAGTGCAAGAATACGCCGAGATGTCAAAGAGATGACACTTCTTACAATACTTTGCTATGCTCAAAATCCCTACGCTAGGGGAATAGTACATCATCAAGTAACACACATCAAACTCAGGGATGTGAGAATTAATACAGCCTGCAGTCAGGAATCCTCAGAGTCCCCTTTCCAGTAAGTGACAGCAAACCAAGACATACAGCTCACCAAGATCTCTGCTCACTCTGCTCTGGCAAAGGCAGGATCTGGTGTGATCTGACAAAGCAATTCTTGTATTGCTCAGGTAAGGAAGCATGCAGCAGTGTTCCCACTGCTGGGAAAAAGGGAAAAACATCAGTTCATGCAAATGCATTTTTGTCACTGGTACAGGACAACAGGGCAGTGAGAATCTCCAGTCAATTCTTTCATCTGGTCTTTCTTTGTCAGCAGATCCCATCCACTTTACTGCTCTCTTCAAAAGATGGGTCCAAGCATGGCTGCTTTTGTGCACAGTGGCACCAGCCATCTGATGTGCCACAAGGCTTCACTGCTGGCTTTGGAGGAAGAAGGAAGAACTTCCGAAAGGGGAAAAAAAAACCCAGAGCTTCACAGAACTCGGTAAGCTACAACACCCCGATGATCTTTTTCAAGTGTCTTTCCACAAGAACGGAGCACAGCAGGCAAAACAAGAGAGGGAACAAGCCATACTGGTCACGCCTCCACTCAAGCAGAGTTAGCATATGTAAGGCAGTATCTATGCCTGAGGACACATGGACCAGTCTCAACCTCCAACTGTCCCAAGCAGAAGAAAAAGCCTTTCCCCTGTCCTTAGTACTGCTCCCCTTGCATTGAAGGAAGTGACCTGGCCCCAGCCCTTCATCTCAGACTGGAAAATTCAATTTTGCACAGGTACCTGTAATGTACCACCTCTGTATAGACATATACCAGCATAGGGAATGCAACATCCCTGTTTGACATGCAAAATTGCTAAAAAGGTTGTGAGGCCTAGGCACAAGTTTTGAAAACTGTGCAAAAGATTAGGACACTGGAAAGCCAGAAATGGGTAAAAAAAAGGGTCAGACTAGAAGCACTGACAGGTCCATGAGTTGCTACTGGATGTAGTGTATACTCCACTCAGAAGTTCCCAAACTGTGGACAGCTAGGTGGAGGAGCAGGGGTCACTTTATCTGCCTCTTTTACTATCCCTCTTCCCCGAGTGCTACAATTCCCTATCAGGCAAGATGACCAACTTCTACACAGTTTTTTAGCTCTAACTTCCTGTTTTAATACACGTTCAGACCGTTTTCTACACCATGATTACTTCAGCATCAAAAGGAAACCAGGGAAACACAAGAGTTAAGGTTCCAAAGCAAATGAAAGAAATAAAATATACAGCCAAACCCAGGAAATGTTCAGATTTAAAAAGAGAAAAGCATCCAGAACTCAGGCTGGCATCCTAGCTTTCCATGATCTTATAATCAGTAATGATCTGAAGGGATGCTCACAATATTTTCAGATGGCACAGACAAGCAAGAAAAGAAGGATTTCCAACACCACTGACACAGAATGTTTTTTCAGGATTAAATGAGTAAAGTGCCCTAAACACAAATGCAGTTGCATGCAGAATTAAAGGAGTGCAATACCATGAGCTATTCAGGCTGCAGATCATAAGCTCAGCACACTGCATAGAGTAACATCTATTTCTAAAACTACATTTCTGTCTCAAACAGTTATTCTCAGCACTTAAGATAATGTACTTGCTTTGAAGCTCTCATCCCCTAAATAATAGGAAACATATATTTGTGCACATCTCCCATTCAACCAAGGAGAGAGAAACATGTGCAAATTTAAAAAAAAATATTGGAAAAGCATGGCCACAAATGCTGCATAAAATGGTGAAAGTAGTGTCTCCAAAGAATGTTTTTTCCTTTTTCAGGAGTAGCTGGCAAGATGATTGTTCAAATGCATTTACAGCCCTTATTCACTTAACCCTGACCCCTCTCTGCACTTTAACTACATCTTTGACTAGGCAAGCGCTGCATATGGTACAAAAATCACATTATTAGATGACATTCTTCCAGAAATGAATAGGATTTTATTATTAGAACATCTTTCATGGAGGTACTCATGCTAGAAGCCCATGCTGCGAAGACTTAACATAAAAATTAATCCAATGTTAATGCAGAGGGGACAAAAAAAGACAATCCCACAAAACCAAGCTTTAAAGTCATATGTAATAAAGTTATATTTGAGTACAGGAATAACAGAAAATACATGGTACAAGCTGTCAAAGTGCAAAGAAGCATGTTCTTAGCAAACAAGAACTTGACTGAAAACCAAATATTTAGATCACAGAAAATATCCCAGTGAGCCACATGTTAACAATGAAACTATCTTTGGTATATTAAACAAGTTATCAAAAGAAGTTATAGTAACAAAATACCACTTTCATCAGAAGGCAGCAAGTTGTCCTTTCTCCTAGATGTAGCAGCATCCTACACAGCATCCTTCTTTGCTTAGTTTACACATGAAATCTCCTTGGTTTACATGTTTACAGTTTTCTGTCTTTCATCATAACAATGTTGATTTCATTGCAATGAATATGCCACCAAAAAATAACCTCAAATAAGTTCTCACTAATTAAAACTGGATTCTGTTCTACATAAAACAAAATAACCTTAAGGAATTCTGATAGTTAAATTTTGGGTTAATATTCAACAGCTGGCAACCCCAATTTTAAGTAATCTTCAAAAAGAATTTTACTAACTTTCCACATACTCAATTTTCTTTGGACATATTAGTATAATGCATTTACAGACAGGTTTTTGTCCTGGTTTTATTGCTCATTCTCTTATTTACAACTGAGTATTTATTATTATTCAATCACAGAATCAATTCAGGATTATTATGGAATTGTATGATGGAGTATATCTGATGACAAGTCTAACACACTAATTCTTATTGCAGCACTCCAGAATATCCCTGCTCCCACCCCAGCATTCAACGAAAGTCAGCTGAAGGCAGACTGGTTTCTGAATGGTTTAATTCAGAAATTCAGTACATTAACAACTATCCAGCAAACCTATCAAATTAAGAAAATTACAGAACATCCATAACCCTAACCCTAACCCATCATACATCTTTTGTAAATAGCAAGTACCCATTAAAATATCTATATTTTAGGGCAGATGGGACTTTCGTACTTCTTTCCACCCCACTATTTAAACAGCCAGTTTACAGTCTAAACCACGTAAGGTACAAAGCTCAATTCAAAGGGAAGACACTGAGTAACATTAATACTCTACCATCTTTTGAAGACTCTGTGGATTTTGCCACAGCAATCATCTTTGTAGATGGAGTTTGATCATGACAAACTTGATGTAAGAAGTTTATGGATTTTCCTATTAGGCGGACCTTAAAAAAAAAAAAAAAAAAGGATTTTTGAAAAAAAATTATTTGCATATAAGGAAAAAACAAAATAGCCACCCACAGCCACCAGGACAACAAGATATTTTCTTATCTTTCTATGCTCTTAGCTTCACAATCCCAACCACAGGAATCCAGAACTTCAATGCTAACACAGAAAGGTTTTAAACACAAACTTCTTTTCCCCCCTCCTCGAGATCTCCATAAACAAAGTTAACAGAGAATGAAAAGGAGAAAGTCTTACAGTCTTCCTCAACAAACAATTCTAGAATTTCTCAGATTAATATTTACTGTTAAATTTGGCCTCTGTTTTCCTAATCAAAATCTAAGCAGAGGCACAGAACAAACAAATCAGAAGATTAACTTTTAGATTCATACCTTTTTTGATTGCTCCATTGTAATAAAAGAAGGGATCATTGATTTCCTCAGAGTGTATTTATCATGCCACAACCGATCTGTTTTAACTGTAGGATCTGAAGCTACAAAAAACTAAAGATTGTAAAAATATTAAAACAAAAGATTAATTTAAAACTCTCTACCCTAGAGTTTAACTTCTGCATTCAGAAAACTGTAAAATTTTTATTTTTTATTTTTTTACTTGCACAGCTACCATGCAGAGCTGTCCTGGCAATGGACATGTAAATTGTATGTTGACCAAAATGAACTCTAAAGGAAAAAGTTAGAACAGCTTACATAGTTTAATCTACTCTATATGTTATGAAATTGACTACCTCAGGTGTACCATCTGTAAAACATCCACTAGGAAACACAGAAGCATTTTTCCAACACTTAGTTATACAGTTAGGGTAGGAGATGAAGTTCAAAATATAATATGCTTTTACTTTTGCTGGTACTATTTTTACCCCTATTATTTCTCCTATTCTAACAGATGCAGAATTTCG